>CM030791.1:48096818-48679318 GCA_018127125.1 Rhododendron griersonianum
ATTATGAAAGTTCCCATTTGTACAAATGGAAGAAGGAAAAAATTATTTTCAATTCAAATGCAAGCTGAAGTTTTCATCAAGATTCAATATTAAAGATAACAAGTTAACTATCGCACTCCTACCAAAAACATCAAGCATAATCTTGGTATTATATGTTGGCAGGTAAAAGCACATTTAAAATTTATTTTGGTTTTTGGTATCATTTCCACATGGTGTTTGATTACATGTTTGGTGGTAAGATACAAATTTATGGAACTATGCAATGATTTCGTTTTGGAAAGGTGGAGCTTACCAAGTATTCTTCCATTGTATGCAATTTTTGAGCAACCAATCTGGAAATGTTTTGTATCTCAGGAAGACACATGGTATTGGAGCTGGTCGCAAACTGAAGTCCCACCGCAGAAGGCAAAGGTGGGCTGACAAGTCATATAAGAAGTCTCACCTTGGCAATGAATGGAAGAAGCCATTTGCCGGGTCTTCCCACGCCAAAGGCATTGTCCTTGAGAAGATGTAATCTTTTTTTCAGTATTCTTTTGATTATTTTCTTTTGTTTAGTAGTCCTATCTTAGTAGAGCATTTAGTATCAACCTTACAATTGGCCTAAAATTTACAGAGGTATTGAGGCTAAGCAGCCGAACTCAGCCATCCGGAAATGTGCCAGGGTACAGCTTATTAAGAATGGGAAGAAGATTGCTGCTTTTGTCCCAAATGATGGTTGCTTAAACTACATAGAAGAGAATGTAAGCACCGTTTAAAAGCTTGGTACTGTCATATGATTGTTGGTCTTGATGTTTGACCCTTAAATATTTTTGCTCTGTAGGATGAGGTGTTGATTGCTGGATTTGGGCGTAAAGGGCATGCTGTCGGAGATATTCCTGGTGTCAGATTTAAGGTTGTTAAGGTATCCGGTGTCTCTCTCCTGGCTCTCTTTAAAGAGAAGAAAGAGAAGCCAAGGTCTTAGTTTTGTGTGAGGAGGTTCTGTTCTATCTTTTGGTCATTTTGTTTGAACTATTGGAATGTTACTGTTTGAGAAGTTTTTTGTGAACTTGGTATCTATTTTCCTGTTTTTGTGTCGGCATTAATACTACAATTTTCGACATCATAATATTCGCAGCTCTGCTATATTAATCTCCTTTCGTAGATGGTGTCTGTTGAAATTATGTCATACCCTGTCATTCATTACGTAATGAAGGTTTTGGTAACTGGGATCAAGAAGTATTGCATTTCTGCTGATAATGCATTTAGTTCTTCCTAAGCTTGAATTGAAGGTTTGATTGTGACACAGTGAAGTTTCACCTCATCCTTTTAGGAAGCCTATTACTGGTTATTAGTACTTGTTATTTCGTTCTGCTTAATTGTTCCACCTCATCCTTTTTGGCCTGAAATTAATGGGCATTTTGCCTAGATCTTTATTCACAATCCATAATTGCTTTACAACTGTGGTTGAATTAGGGAGCACTTGGTGCTTCAATTTTGTGGAAAAAGAAGGCTTTTTTGTGCTCCTTGTGTGAGCAGTAGGTTGGTGATTGGGACACTTATTACAGAAAAGAAAAGAGAATGCGATTACTATTACTGAAGCGCAGGCTGTTGTGGTTAAAGTAGTTATTCCCCCAAATATCAAGGGCAGAGAACCCTTTTTTTTTCTTTCTTTTTTCCTTTTTTCCTTTTTTTTTTTTTTTACAGTTTTAAATTTTATATTACCGTTATTCTCTGGGAAGTTTTTTTTTTTTAAACCACTTTATTTGTTTCTTAGATAATAATGTTGAATCTTTCAAAATTGAAATTCACTGCCCTTGGATACTTGATGTGGAGATCCATTTGGAGGCCATGGAGCTTGGTACTACATTAAAAGATGGAAATGACTCATCCTTGAAGGATTGCACTAAAGCAATGATTTTTATTCAATGACGCATCCTTGAAGGATTGCACTAAAGCAATGATTTTTATTCAATGACGCATCCTTGAAAGATTGCACTAAAGCAATGATTTTTATTCGCCACTATCTTCATGAGAATTAAAAAGTGAATACCTCACAAAAATAGAACCACTTGAGTTATGGAACAGTTTGAAAGAAAGATGTGAACATCAAAAAGGCTATTTTTCTCCCACTCACCGGAGAAGACATGCTTGAAAAAACGTTTTCTACTTTTCACGCATGTGATCCTGTAGCAGCAATATAGAGCGTCGTTTTTAAACATGGGTCTCGCAGAATGTGTTGACATCGTTTTAAGCTCCAATTTGAAGCTAGATTATTTTGTCCATTCATGTCAAAATGTGAATGGGCAAAAAGATCCCGAAGTAAATAAATAAGTTACTCAAGTCTTAACAATAATCTAGAAATTTAATTTATAGAAACCCATTTGACAATTTATTCAATCAAACGAAGTACAACTTATAAAAAGCTACAACAAACATTTTTATCTCTTATCTTAATTTTTTATGCTAATAATCTAAAAAAATTAATTTAAAAAACAAATAGTATCAATCCCAATCCAAATTCTGAAGAGAGAATAAAAAACAATTTCTTCCCAAATTCAACCCATATGCAAAAAATACGTCAGGGATCACCCATATTGCAAAAAATACTGCGGGTTCAAGGTAGAGTCAGAGTAGGAAAGGATAAATTGCCATCCCCATCGGACCCATTCATATGAGAAAAGCACAAGAGGAATTCAAGATGTTTCGTTGATATATGTTACTTATATTTGAATATTGAACTTGATAAGCAAAAATTTCAATAAGAAAAAAGGCAGTAAACCTGTAAACGCGATGAAATTACTGAAATCAGCCCTGTTTAATTGCTTTTATTATTTGTTTTTGTTACTCTCTTCTCATTTTCCTTGAGACAACCTATTCATTTTTATTTAACTTTCTTCATTTCTTGGCCCATCCAAATATCCTGAAAGAGTTCGTTCCTGGGAATAGATCAATATCAAGTATACAGTAGCTTTCAAAACGCAAACATGCAGCAGGAAAATCTTGCCACAAAACGCATCGAAGTTGCTAGTAATCCCAAGAAATCTCATTATAAACATCCAATATAATTTGCAGCTCCGCATAAATACCACCTTTTCTATAGATACTTGGTGTTTTTCCATCTATTTATTCATTTGTCTTGGTAGGCTCTGGGCTCTTCAAGCTAGCAGCATCTAACCAGGGCAAACCCTACTCCTATCAAAAGGGCTCAAGTTTTAGCTCCAGTATCGGACGGTATACATTGTACTTCCAAACCTTCCTTTGCCATCCATCAAGTTCCATCTTTGGCGAAAAACTACCTGCATCAAAAGTACAAAGCAATTTTACATGCTATACTGGTAGGAGAGGAGAAAGGATGAGAACAAAGTATTGAGATTTCTACTCTGTAAGGTTGACTCAGTAGTGAGTTTCTGAGTCTAGAAACTAGGAAAATCTTGTAGAGGAAAATTTTCCTCTCAACTTCCTCTACTTCTTCCCCAGCGAGGGGAAAAATAGAAATTTGGTGTTTCCCTCATTTTTATTTTTTGATAACTGGATGTCAAGCCCATCATTGATAGAAGTCTAACTAGAAAAACATCTCTCTATTACTTTGAGAAGAGAACCGTTGGTTTGACTGATGAACTACGTGGGAAAATGAACCTTCTTTCTTTGATTTTCAGCAAGCATTTTTTGAAAGAAACAATTCCATTCAGTTCGGTTCCGGAAAACTTGCTGATTGCGAATTAGTTTGCTCTGCGCCGGCGGCGGCCTAAAATCAAAGGCGCAGCTTGCACGCACCAAAAGTAATTCCAGGGCCCTGACATTAACAACATGGTAAACCTCCAGTGGCCCCGGTTTGAAATGTTTGGCCTTCGTGGAATCCCTCGTATCTTTAATTACTCTCATCTGTCTTCTTTCCTAATAAACACAGCTTTACCAGATGATGCAAGAAGCTTCAAGCGGTTCAAAGGAATTGCCAAGGAATATCTCATGCAAATGAAGTTGAAGATATATAAATAAATGAAACATGATCCAACACAACTAATTATAGTTCATATTTATGCATGGACAGTCCTATGGATGTACCTCCAAATAACATCTGCTGCACGAAGATTGTTTCAACTGTTATCCATTTGAGCACTCTCTAAAGAAGGGATGGATGCTGTCTTCTCTACGATGCCAATGCTCAATCTAGTTGGAAGGTCCTCCTCATTGAAAGAATTCTTAACAGCCAAAGGTGTCCTTGCACTCACATTAATTTCAAATGTCGTTGGAGAAAGAGAGATCAGAGTTGGCCCCAACAAATTACTTGGTGATTCCCCCATTTCACCGAGGCAAGATAATTCTTTCAGAGATGGCAACTTTGAATCCAGGTGACCAGAATCAATTTGAGAAACAGATTTTCCAACAAGCTCTTTCTGGACATCCTGTTTTGAGACCATAGCTCCCACATGCATGCTCAAACCCTCAACATGGTCTTCAAAATGGGCATCCTCCTTTTCATCCCCTTTACAAAGAGAATTCAATTCATTTTCGAGTTGATGTAGGATAAAATTTGCATGTTCACCCTCATTTTCAGTCAGCTTTATCTTTTCGGCATTCAAATGGGAACTCACATAAGTGTCCCCTTCAGCAGGAGCAATGCTATCCTTCAACTTGGTATTATCTTGTTTTTCCAAGTTAAATTCACTCTTCAAGACACCTGGACTGTTGGACTTTTCCCCATCAGGTCCTTCACAAACTACTTTCACAGCTTTCAAGCAACTTTCTCCATCTATTTTGTTATGAGATTTAGCTGAAATGCTATGATTTTTATTTACACCCCCAGAAACATTAGAGACCTTTGGAGAAGCATTTAATGGTTTTTGAGATGGCACAGGTGAAGCAGGTTTCTTACTGTCGAGCTTCAAATTCCCAGTTGCGGTCACAGATCTTGTAGGTCGAAGCTTTGTATTATTTGCCTGGCTTGATACCCCATTTGGGTTACTGATTCTGGCTCCAATTTTAGGACGAGGTGGTATACCAGAATGAGATTGCATACTTCCTTTAGGGGTACGATCCACAGGTTTCACCTGCATGACATAAATTCCACATAGCCAATTACTAAAAGGAAAGTTCCGAAACTGACGCAACAAAACAAGAACTGGTTTAGCCTGGCAAATTTTCCACCGACTAGGAATCACCATCCCCTCTTTAGGAGACTTATATATTACAGGGACCGGGTACAGGTGTTTGGTTTAACAACAACAATAATAGAACCCATCTAGTCCCCAATTATTGGGGGTTGCGGGAGAGGATTGGACACAGACCTAATCTACGGCAATAATGCACAAAGTGGCTGCTCTCAGAGTACCACTGAAACAGTGGCCCCCTATACTGCCAAGAACCGAGGAGCTAAAGGGACATTTGCTGCAGAACCATACCCCCAAATCAAAGCTGAAAGGCATTAGAGGACAGGCCTAGAGACCCAAATCAATTTTGTGCACATTACCATGTCTGCTAAGGGTACATGTTTAAGTGTCAGTTTAATCTAATCACAGAGACCACAAAATTGTCACACGACTCACATATCATAGTAGTTTTTGTATTATGTTCTGTTGTTTAAAAGGTGCCCAACAGCAACTCATGCCTAATAGAAAAGTTGTATACATAATTTTGTAGTAACTATAATGGTAAACATCTTCATAGGTGAATGTCCACCTAAAACTGTAAGAGACGTATCCTGTACCCTTACCCAAGTGTTGACTGTCGGTACTTCATACATATGGCAGAGCCTGTTTAATACTGGTAGACTTAACCCATTAGGTCTTCTTAAGCCATTTTCTGCCGTAGCATTGCCTTGGCAGAACCAATTCACAATAAAAGAAAAAAAGAAAGAAAGAACAGCGCTGTAGTAGCAAATGTGGACTAACCCCGTCAAAAAACCCAAGCTTTGGGGATGGCATACGCAGACCTGTGGGTTGTCCTGTAGCTGGTCGAGAAAGTACACCACTCTGCATTGAAGATTTCTGTTGATTTTCACTAGACTGTGGATTTACCTTGTGTTCATTCATTGAGATTTGATCACTATATTGGCTAAGGTTTTCAAAAGCAGGAGGGGCATCACCATCTAGGGATCTGCAAGGAGAGCTAGTATCAATGCTAACCCTTGAACTATTAGACCTCTGGTTGACAGTAGAAGTTGATGAAGATGATACTGAGGACCATTCACTGAAAGAACTAGCGGGGGATGCATTAGAAGCTCGTTTCGATAACGTTAATTGAGCCTGTCCTTTTTTCTTCAATGGAACCTTTGATGGATTTTTGACGGTTGAACTGGAAGAAACTGGAATAACCGTTTTTGAATCAATCCTCCTCCTACTAGATTTCACAGGAGATATGCCTTTGCCACCATCGACAGAACTCAAAGAGGAGGATTTTGAAGATGGTGCGGGCTTAGGTACTACAGTTCTGAAGGGACCACCCAAACCAGATACCTTTGACACCAGATCGACTTTACATGGAACTGTCACAAATACACATAAGGAAAATAGATTTACACAACAGAAAAAGAATCATGCTGCTGTTAATTGAGAGGGAAAAAAAAAATCGTAACTGGATTTCTGCTTACCAGAGGACCCTTTTGCTTTATCATTCTCCCGTTTGAATATGTTGGCATCCAAAGAAGCCCTTTTCTGCGGTGCTGACAAGATGGGATTAGGCCTGCCAATTACCTTGGATGGCTTTGGAATGGAAGAAGTCACACCTCCATTGCTAGCCAGAGGCTTTATTAAGCAACATATAAGGGGTGTCAGTTACAAGTCTATACACGTAAGAATTGGTTCATAAGATATCAAACTATTAAATAATAAATACTAAGCGTATGAATTGTTTCTCTTCCCCTTTTTGTTCTTTTATTATCATTTTCTTCTTCTTCATTTTTATTTCCCTTTTTTACACTTATTTTTGGGTTCTTAGCAAACACTTCTATACCATGCTTCTCCTTATATACGAAACCTTCTGTGTGGCAGTTATCCAAAAGAGAAAAACAATACAGCAATGTTTAGTTGAATAATACATGAATCTTCTTCGACCTGAGAAATATTCCATCGAGACAGAGAGTGACATTATCACCAAGAATGGCATAAGGTCATTCCAAATTTTAATTCCTCAATATTTCACAGAGCTGACAATTTCTCTAAATTAGCAGGAGAGAGCAGAGACAGCATTTTGTAAGGTACCAGATAAGGACTTGCCTGAGTGCCTTGTGAACCAGAGCTCTGCTTGGCCAATTTCCCTGGTCCATGCATGCCAATTGTTTGTTTCTTTGAGGCAGGTTTCAGCTTCATCTGAAAATGGACGTAAATAATTCCACACTGCAGTAAAGAAACATAAAGCAACCACATCTAGCAGCGCTTATCTACTAGCTGAACTCACCATATTCTTAGAAGCGTCCACCTTCTTTAAAGCTGCAAAGCAAATGTACTGGTTTATGAAAAAAAGTTGCAATGAAAATGCACAAGCAGTAATCACTTATAATTTAGCAACCAATTTACGTTCTAGATTATAGACAGAATCATTCAGATAATCTCGGACACCCTCAGCGAATAACAAAAGAAATCCTGTTCTGCCAAGTCTAACCACACGGACATGAAATGTAAAGGATAACATCCAAAAAAGTTTAGAAGAAAAGATAAAAGGTGGCTAACGAAATACTATTTGCTCCCATGTCGCCACTTTATATATCTTTATATCTGTGAAATAGATTCACTCGTACTGTTTATAAGTACAAAAATCTTGGCCTATGACTATCCATACATGCTTTTACCCCTGATCACCAAGTTGGGGCCAATATCTATTAAGAAATTGAACGAATATCGGCTTTCTAAACTAAGTTCAATTGCATGTGAACCTACCAGTTTGATTCATCAGATGAAAACAAGGTTGTATGACCATATCAAATCATTTAAAAGTGATAAACTCTTTTCTTTTGAAGAGACTGGAGATGCAACAGGTAGAGGGTGAAAGAGTAAAATATTCTGACAGTGGTGATGAAATTGAGGCTAGAAATGCGTATGAGGGCTTCATGAACATATTTAGATATCTATTGACCATTGAGCTTCAATTCTAATTTCTAGGTGGCCAAAAGCAGAGATATGGTGGTGCAGGACGACATATAGGCAGACAGGGAGGAAGTAACCAATGGACGAAATCAGAAAAGAGAAAAAGAATATCTTTCAGCCATAGATCAATTACAGAACAGCTTCCTTATACTTACAGCAGGTAGATTGGGTGTCTGTTTCTCCTGGTGCAGCTTTGCTAGAACTAGACCAATTTGATGCTTTACTGGATTTCTGAATTGAAGCTCTGATGTCTTCAAAGAAATCAGCTTCAAGACTTTCAAGAGTCAGACTCTCACTTTCTAATGTAGCGATTGAATCAATAGATTTCTGCATATCCTCTTCAATTCCAGGTAACAAATGTTTTCCACGCTTGTCAGCTCCTTTGATCATGCTAGATAACTCATCAGGCTCTAAAAAACCTGGTATATCAGAATAAGTGTTAATGTCAGTGGGCTTAAATTTGCATATTTCCATAAGAAACCAAGTAGGGATGTATTCATTGATGGACATATATTCCAAGTTGAAGCATACCTTCACTATTGAAGAAGGCACTATCCCAAGCTAAACTTTTCCGTAAATTACCCTTTCCAATTTTCCTTGCCATTTCTGGTTCCAATGTCTCAGAAGATTGAGGCAACTGTTCCATCTGCCCTCCAACTTGGGCTGCATCCACTTCCTTTTGAGTAAAGACAGCATCCAGAGATCCAGAACTGGTGTTGCCATTCAAATTTTCTGCACAATTGGCCAAAAAAAAATATATATATCAGCTTGGACTGTGCTGTTGCAATAACAAGAATAATAGCGAAGACAAGAAAAATAATGTTATCACACACTTAAAACCTACATTTACCATAAAAGTGAAGGAAAACATGAGAAGTTCACACACACACTCACACAAAGAAGAAGCAGAAGAAGCAATTGAGTTAAAGAACACTCTGTCCCTCAGTCCATTAACCTCATGTAACAGAGGCACACTGTAGGAAAGCCACACCAGTAACTGGATTTGACCCAAAAAGGAAAAAAGAGAGAACAGTTAAACCAGAACTAGTGCCACCAATCTATTTTGCCGGAGACTAGGTCAAAATATGCTTCAAACTTGCTACCAAGGCCGCATTGCAGATGTTCAAGTTGATAAGGAATGATCAATCAAACATGGCCAAGGATAAGGGTTACTCATGAAGGATGCCAACCACCTAGAGATTGCAATTTAAGAAACCGGAATGTGCCATAACACTTTGTGGGAGACCTTCTCAATATGGAAGACTTGTTCATGTAGCGATGCTAGTACTGCTATACTGTAAAGGATGGCAGAACTATTCACACCCAAAAATTGCTCAGCAAACAAAGATACAACAATGAAACGCAGTGGTCTCTAGGAGAGGTCGGGAAGTAACAAAATTTAATTCGTTGTGCTCCTACCCTAGATCCACCTTCTTTTTGGACACTTTGGCACACACAAAGGGTGAAAGCCCCTTTCACGTAATCTGCAACACTAATGCCAACTCTGAAGGGGGTTTGAGATGCCCCACGGGCACCCAAAAGCAAATAAACTCACAAATCCACCAATAGTTCGAACTTGGAAGCAAAAAGGAAGTTGACTAGATATCAGACTCTGCCTGAAAATGGGCATTAACATTCACCATGCTCCAACAAAATGAGACCTTTATTTCACCATCAAAAACTTGTTAATTGACTTGCTTTTTTCTTTCCTTCTAGATTTCTCAAGATTCAATGTGGACTCTCCTAGCTTCTAACCCACAAGAACAACAATAACATAACCCATCTAGTCCCCAATCATTGGGGGTATGGGCGGGGGAGGATTGGAGCTATACCTAACCTTTGACAATATATGCATAAAGTGGATGCTCTCAAAATACTAAAGGGACGTTTTTCTTCAGAACCATGCCTCGACATCAAAGCCGAAAGGCATAAAAAATGGCAGGCCTAGAGACCCAAATCAATTTATGTGCACAAAGAGAGGGCAGGCCTAGAGACGCAAATCAACAAACCCAACGAATGATAAACAAACAAAACAAATGGAAACGATCACTTGGAACCCTAATAGAAAAGGAAAAACCCTAGAATACAGCTTAAAACAGCACAAAGAAAGGAGGAAAATTCTCAATTCGTATGAAAAATAAGGGAATAAAAGAGCAAAACTAAGAAACCCATTTCTGGAAAAAATAAATGAAAAAACAATGCAGTTGTTTTCAAACTTGGAAAATTTAGGGGCACCCATTACTGCATTACAAATGGAATCTTCATCGATTAAGCAATGACCATTCTGTTTCTTCGTAAAACGCTTCCAACGAACCAAACACAACTTAACAACTTAATTCTACAGATATAGGGTTTAATAGACGCTGATCTAAAGAAGATAACCTGATAATTGATCGACGTGTCTGAGCCCTTTGAGTTCTGGGTCATTCCTCTCGCACTCATTCATTGCACCAATTTACGAACGAAATGCAAGATTAGCCGAAGGAGATAGAGAGGTTGTTCGAAATGGCAATCGAACAAAAAGAAGAACCGAGCGGGTGAGAGAGAGAGAGAGAGAGAGAGTGGAATGGGGGTTTTCCCTTTTTTGAAATTGAAGCAGGCGGTTTCAAGTTGACACAGAAAAGAAACGATATGGGTAGTAGTACATATCTCAAATCTGTACCCAGATCCATCTTGGACCCATTTCGAAGCAAAAAAAAAATGATCAGAGCCGCTCATTTTCATTCAAAATGTTTTTTTTAGAGTTTTTTAATAAAAATCAGGTCGATCGAATATTGATAAAGACGTTTATGATACATCCAACTTCGCTTCAAAATCCATGCTTGAAATTCTGGGAAAAACTGGAAGTTTCATATGTGTCCCAAGTTTTCTAGCCAATATTCGATTGAGCTGATTTTTTTAAGAACCATAAATAAAATATTTTAAACAAAATAAACAGCTTCGATCATCTTTGTGGGACCGATTCAGGTTCAAAATGGATCTGTATGTGTGGGTACAGACTTTAGATTTGCACGCATAGCAGCGCTGAAATTGAAAATAGCATAAAAATGATATCCTTATGGACCATTTGTGAACAAATTGTGCACATATGGATGAGTGGAGCCCATTTCAGGTCTCACAAAAATGATTTTGGCTGTTTATTAATTTTAAAATACTTTTTGGAATTGCTTTGATAAAAATCAACTCAATAGATAACCGTAAGTACTTCATCCCCTCGTCTAACTTTTGTTCAAAATTTCATTGAAATTCAGCATCTTAAATTCTAAATTAAAAGTTAAAAGATTGAATCAACCCCTTATAGTCATCTAATTGAGGTGATTTATTACTGGGCGACTCGAAAATTATTTTAAAATTAATAAACAACTTGAATTATATGGGTGGCACTACAAAGTTAGCCCCATGCACTCATTAACTCAATCGAATATCGGTAAAGACATTTATGATACATCCAATTTTGCTTCAAAATCCATGCCTGAAATTCTGGGACAAAATTGAATGTTTCGTATGTGTCCTGAGTCTCCTGACCAATATCCGATTGAATTGATTTTCTTCAGAAAATACATATAAAATATTTTAAACAAAATGAGCTCCGATAATCTTTGTGAGACTTAAGACGGGTTCAAAACGGATCTGTATACACGGGTACAGATTTAAGATATGTGCTTTTCGATGTTATATAAATGGTATAACATTTTTATTATTATTATATTAGGCATAATACTTTTTCAAAATGGCATAAATAACCACTTGTAGAGATAACACTTTTCAAAAAATGACATAACATTTTTATTATTATAGTGTCTCCCTAAAAAATATGTTATGTCATTATTATGGTGTTCCCACCAAAATGGCGTAACATAACCACTTGAAGGTATAACCATTAATCATTCGGAGGCATAATATGAGAACACCGTAAGAGGGGATACCTTAGGTGTTCCTTGAAAAGAAAAGCTCACTTTGTTCCTTTACAAGTTTTGAAAAAAAAAAAAAAAAACTCTCGGCACGGTTCTCAATAAGCTAGTTTCTCTTAAAACTCAAACAATTATGCAACATACACAACAGTAAACACAACCTCTCACATACATGTGGGATCCAAACTACACCGGGCCCACATGTATGTGAGAGGTTATGTTTGAGTTTATTTTGTTTGTTTTTTGGTAACGGAAAAACAGCCCTACAGCCAAGCCGCTAAATAGACACAACTGCAAAACCCTTGTGTTTGGATTATTGTGTACAAAACCAAACAAAGTGTGTTTTCTGTGCAAAACACACTTGTTACCCAAAAAGTTTAAGCAATTTGAAAGAGAGGGAGTATCAAACAAGATCAATAATACATACTCCATAAAAGATGTTATATAAATGAAAAAAATAGGACAATGAATTAGGTTTATATGCATGTGCTCTACTGCTCTGCAATATTAAACAAAAGTATATATGCCCAAAGTTTGTTTTCTGAAGCCCCTGCTGGTATATGGAAAAAAATAATTCCCTTTTAAATTGCATGGTTAGCACTTAGAACACGTGCACATATGTTTGGCAATATTTTGTCTCCTTGTCATCATTTTGTTATGTAAAATCTCCACCGCCATGGCCGCCATGTTTGACCGGCCAACTTGCTCCGCTCAGCTGCGATGCTTTGGGAGTGGGAACTGGGAAGATGTTGGGTTGGGTTGTCCGATCTACTTCTCAAACGGTGGTTTTGATTGGGAACGGCACGATTATTCACGCATCTAAATCCGTTTGATACAAATGTGTCCGAATCCGTTTGATACGCTTATAGTTCCCTATAAAGTAATGGAGGATGCATGCATTAGAACTTTTCTAAATGCGTGTCCAGATTTTTATACACCCCCCGTTCCTTAATAAATGTCCATGTTAAATTGTTTATATCGTCTAAAGTATATATATTTTTATATACGATATAGATTTTGTTCGATAGATCTCAATTAGTTTTGTTAGACAAAGTTTTGAGCAATTTTGTTAGATTAGAGTCAAGTTTTTTAGATTAATTATTTGTCTTGACGGAAGTAATCTAAAAATTAAAATTAAAATTACGATTGAAAGCAAAAATATAAAAGTCCAACAAAGACGCGCGATTTGAAAAACTGCCTTTATTGTTTTAGTGTCTTCTTAGCTGAACTTTTTTCAACTTCAGTTCATATTTTTATAATTTTCAAATTCTTCTCGTCGAGAGATCGATGAATGAGTGGTCTAAATGACAAAAACTAAAAGTTAATACTGATTCTATTAAGAAAAATTAATTTAGTTCAAACTAACAAAAAAATTAAGAACAAGTTTAGCTAACCAAATCAGGTCACATCTAAAACATAAATATGTAGAGAATTAGATTTTTTTTTTTTGGGGTCAAAAGTACTGAGAAGATTGTATTTGATAAAACGACCAACGGCACTTACAAAACGGAGATCATTATAAAGAACTTGGATAAAGCCAAACTAATCGTCTAACAAATACAAAACAAGTAAATCACAAGGCAATTAATGTCTTTCATCCTAACCCAGACATGGTCTGATGCAATAGCGACACTTTTAAACTGCCTAAAATCTAATTAGGAGTCTCAAACGAGAAAAAAGTGCAAAGTTAAGGACAAAAGACACCAAATACCCGACGATCAGATGCACTCCACCCAGGTATGAACGCACCAATGAACTCCCAAGAACTACAGATCTGCAAAGCTGCCACAGGTTGTCTCGTCAAAGACATCGTGTAGGGATAGAACGCTGAAGCACATATATTGTTGTAAAGCAACCTCGATTAAGAGAACCCGATCTGTAAACAAAATTCATCCAAAGGCGAAACTAATAACTCTCGTTGAACGAAAGACAAAACTCTCACAGATCAAACGACAAGTCGTAGATCTAGAGAGACGGAAGGGAAAAAAAAACAAAGAAAGGGAGTCGGTAATACCATGACCTCCCTCTCCCGCCGCCGCGCAAGGGTATGGAACCCACGGGGGGAGGGGAAGGAAGAAGATCGAGGAGTTGTGGTGGCTAGGGTTGAGAGAGTGGGAAAGAGAGATAGGGTTATAGAGAATTAGATCGCATTGGAAATATATAACTTGAAGTCATCCTCAATTTCCAGCAAATAGCCTTCCACCCGTTCAACATAAGTCGTGGATTCATTATAGCAGGCCAATGATTATTGCCTTGTTCGTTTAGTAACTTTGGATATTTTAGTAATGGTAGTGGGTGAAGAGAGAAATAGGGTAATGATTGGAGAGAGATAGAGAGAAAAATGAAATTAATAATTGGAGAAGTAGGGTAATGATTGGAGAGATATAGGATAATGATTAGAAAACAAAGTAAAATTTGGAAACGAACAAGGCCTACTTTATTGGCCAAAACACTTAGACCATGTTCAGTTTGGATTTTGAGAAAGATTTTTTAGAATATAGTGAAAATCTATTAGAGACTGTATCTACGGGTTTTGAGACCTCAAAATGAACAAGGTCTTAGAGACTTAAATGAAAGAGCTACGAGTAATAAATGTTTTTATTAGTGTTAAAACTCCAGTGCACAAAAAGTTTGTATCATGTGCAGGTCAAGTACAAGTCTTTTATGCACTAAAATTTTGGCATTATCATTTTTCTGGCCACAAGCTTTGTCCTGCTATGTGATGCGGTGGAATGCTACACCCTAAAAACTACGTACCAACAAATAGCTTTCCACAGGTTCAACCTAACCAGCGTTAAGGAAATAAAATCTCACATTGTTTGAGAATAGAATGGATGAACACTTAATAATATGAGAGATCCCTCGATCCGCTCATTACCAATTAATTTTAAGATGCATATAAAATTTTTACATGGTATATATCAAAGTGTGGCATGGGTCCCCACTGAGTGCTTTGGATTTTTTTTAATTACAAGTTTTGTATTTTCATATAAATTGGTTTCTTAAACTATTCTTTGTTACTACATTTAGTATGTCATTTCATTCTCAATTTTTTATTTTAAATATTACAAAAATTTCATTAGACTGGCGAAATGTAAAGACCCGTAAATTCGTAAAATTGAATTAAATGTTTTACAAGAAATAAAAGGAGGAAATTGATTTGGAATATTGAGAATTGGGGTTAATGTGTTTAAGTGTTGCATTTGAGGGATGATTGTGTGTTTTGTGCTTAGTGTATATATAGAGCATATATATGTGTGTAGGGAATAAAATTCCCCATTTTCTTCTCCTCTCACTCTCCCCGTTTCCCCTATCTCTCTCGGCTCCCACTCTCCCTCTCCTCTTTCTCACAATTTCACCCAAACCACTTCAAAACCCACTTAAACCCACCTTCAATCTTTCATTCCTAAGCGTAGTGTAGCCCGTATTTCACTGGAGTGAGCTCGGTGGAGGAGTATTCCATCCGATTTCAAGGTTTGGGACTAGAGCTTGGAGGATTCTTTGATTTCGTTCTTCAATCTTGAGGTAGGGAGTTCTAACTTTCAATATATGTTTATGACTTGTTTCTTGTAGCTTGAATCTTGCCATTGATCGTTGTTGTTGTTGTTGTTGAGGTGAATGTAGTTGAGAAACCCATGAAAATCTGCTGAGAATCTGCTCGAATCGAACTATTATCGATACCATTTGCGTTGTTATCGATACCTTTGTGTTCCAAAACCCAGAAAATCACTTGTTATCGATATCCTTGCGTCTGGAGTGCTTTTTGGTCAAATGGTATCGATACATGTTGCTTATCTCCAGTTTTCATTGTTTTGCTTTGTACTTCACCATTTTGGTTTCCAATCACTTCTAACTAACCTACTCAAACACCTCCCAAATGACTCTTAACTCGATTACTCGTACTTAATGACCTCATCGAATGTTTCCATGACTTTAATACTCAATCGGACATGATTTCACAAAAATCACTTTATATATCAAAGTTGCGTTTGAATGGTACTATCATAACGGTAAAAGGATTTTGGAACTTTATGGACACAACGAAAACATTCAGTACTCATTGACGGGTGAGTGCCTGGCAGAGCACATCGGAGTCCTTTGATTGGCCCGGCAGGAACTATATGCTCGTATTTGATACTTCAGGACCTCCCAATGGGTAAGGTGCTTGGCAGAGGACATCGGGGTCCTTTAACTGGCCCGACTGGAGTTACGGCTCAAGACACTTATACGAGACACATATGGAGACATGGTGTTTTCAAAGGTTACTCATCAAGGACTTTGGTTGGCTTTGAAATCAAAATGTTGGATTAGTGCTTATCGCTATCGTTTGTTCCTCAAATCTCACATCATTGTTCATCATGTAATCATCCCTACATTTCATATGCATACATTGTTAGATTAGAGCTTTCTACTGGGCTAGTGAGCTCTACGTAGGCTGTGGGCTCCCCGACCGACACGCCTTCGAAGAGTCGCCACCCGGATTTTTAAGATGGATAATCCGAGAAATCGGGAGTTTGTTTGAGAGAAAAAGGCTTTTGATCTAGTGAAATCGTTGAGATTTTGGATCCGGGAGCCACGTTACGAGCGGGGAAGATTTTGTTGAAAAAACACCCCGCTCGCTCGGTAAAGACCGGTCTCTACTAAGCATTTTAAATGGGGGATTTAATATCATTTGAAGAACGTAACTTTAAAACATGTACGGGAAAGGGGCATGGAGGTTTAATATAACACATTGGCGTGCCTGTGGTGCAAACTGTACAGTATGAAATGGATGAGCAATGTACAGAAAGTGAAATAACAGCATTACAGCAGACTGCCAAAATCATGTGAAATACCGCACGACGAACCGGATACATCGCATAGTGTAACTAAAACACCGCGTGATGTACCTGTCTACGCATTCCAGAATCAGTTCGCTTTCATATGACAAAACAAACCATAGGTCCGCAAAATAGTTTGCTATATTTTTCGAATCTCTGAAAAATGATTTACGAGATCCTTTTGTTCATCTCAACATGTAAAACAATGTTAAAAGTTTTTTGAAATGTTGAAAGATTTAATAAAGTAAAAAAGATGACTTTTAACATGAAACTTGACTTTGGAATGTACCCGTACGATCTTTAAACAACATTAGCTGAAGTAGGAAAAGAAAAAGAAAATAAAGTAATAATGAACAGTACTAAAAATTATGAGCAGTGCAATACGCTATGCCGTTCGATATTCTAAAGCACCGCACGATGTAGCGTATCCAGTGCAGAAACTGCTTTTTTGTGCTTTTTGAATATAAAGCTCGTTCGAGACCCAAACTCAGTATAGAAGGACTGGGAAGGGCCCCTGTGAGCTCCCCTCAAGGCCAAAACGTGGTTTAGCCCAAGAAATTTATTTATACCTTTTGATCGAGGCTTGGATGTGCTTGAAAGTGGAAGAGTGGAGGTTGATTTGGACTAAATTTTGAGAAACTTGTGAGCAAATGAGTGTAGAGAGAGAAAAAGAGAAAAATCACTTTGAGACTAATTTTATAATAGCCCAGCTTGTGGGTTGATGTAGAGAGTGAAAGAGGTGTATATGGTGGTGATGGGTGTAAGGGGTTATAGAGAGAGAATTAAGGGGGTCATTTTCCTCTAAAAGGAGGGGTGTATTTATAGGCAAAAATATGCTTGGAGTGCACCCAAAGGCAAAAAAACGTGCTTTGACAGCTCTGCTGACGCGTCAAGGAAAAGGCCACACGGTTGAGTGATTTTTGAAATGCCGCGCGGTCTTTCAAGACATCACAGCACACTGAACTTTACGGGGGCGCCCCGGACACTTCTGAACTCGGATTTGGGCGCGGTTCGAAGTGTTGGAAAGCTTGTCGAGTCCTCTTTCTAACCCAATTGGTTTCACTCAAAGACGTTTTATACATTGAAATATGTGTCTATTTTACCCTCAATATGTCATGAAAAAGTTATTTTGACAAAGCAAATGCATCTTTTTCTTTTGCAATTAAATCGGGGGCCACCCTACTTCTTTAAAATGGGATTTTCTTGAGGTTAGAGAAGGAGTAGCAAAGGAGCAACAATCCAAGCCTTGAAGGTATATTTTTCCTTATTTCATCATCGGGGAATTTAAAGATTATTCGGAGGCCCAGATTGGAGTGTCTACAGTAATCCCTCTTTAATGGAACTTAAGTACCATTGCTTGGTATAAGTGACGTTAAAGATTAGACATCTCAATCCATCACTCAAAAGTCTTAAAGTTAAATGCAAGAATGCAATAAAGGTGGTCGCGCTCATGGAGCTGCCTACGTACCCCGTTGTAGGAATCAGACCAACGTAGTTTAATTGGGACAATGCAAGTAAAGCGAGTCTTAGAGGACAAATTGCGAAACTAAACTTGAGAAGATTGAATGCTTATAGTGCCGAGTGTTATGAAATTCCTTGAGACGAGTCCCTGAAGGACTAAAACAAGACGAGTCCTAAAGGACTAAAATGAGACGAGTTCATGAAGGACTAAAATGAGACAAGTTCCGGGGGACTAAATCGAGACAAGTCTTGGAAGACTAAATCGAGACGAGTCCCGGAGGACTATAATGCGACGAGTCCCGTAGGACTAAAATGAGCTTTTTAATCGAGGCACGACATTTTAAAGATTCAATGCTTACATGGCTGCAATATGTCAAACCCGAGGATGATATGCTCGGACGGCGAAGAGACTTGATTTTTTGAAAAGCTTTATTTTTTTGAGATTGACTTGAATTTCGAATTTTGGAAATAACTTTAGCTTGAATTTTGAAAGAGACTTGAATTTGAATAGCTTGAATTTTGGAAGAGATTTGAATTTGAATAGTTTGAATTTTGAAGATCTTGAATTTTGAAAGAAGTTTGAATTTTGAAAGAGACTTGAGTTTGAATAACTTGAATTTTGAAAGGGACTTGAATTTGCATAGCTTGAATTTTGAAAAGTTTGAATTTTGGAAGAGACTTGAAATTGAATAATTTGAATTTTGAAAGAGATTTGAATTTGAATAGCTTGAATTTTGAAGATTTTGAATTTTGTAAGGCTTGAATTTTGGAAGAGACTTGAAATTGAATAATTTGAATTTTGAAGATTTTGAATTTTGAAGATTTTGAATTTTTTAAAGTGGCTTGAACTTGAAGAGCTTGAATTTGACGTTCGATTGAAGACAATACATGAATGATAATGCAAGTTGGTATGTCATTGAATGTCACGTGAGTGTAGACACCCCAATCTGGGCCTTCGAATAATCTTTAATTTCCCCGATGATGAAACAAGGAAAAATATACCTTCAAGGCTTGGATTGTTGCTCATTTCCTACTCCTTCTCTAAACCTCAAGAAAACCCTTTTTCTAAACATATAGGGTGGCCCTCGGTTCAATTGCAAAGAGAAAAACGTGTTTGCTTTGTCAAAAATAACTTTTTCCATGACACACTGAGGGTAAAATGGGCACACATTTCAATGTATAAAATACCTTTGGTGAAACCAATTGGGTTAGAAAGAAGACTTGACAAGCTTTCCAACGCTTCGAACCGTGCCCAAATCCGAGTTCGGTAGTGTCCGGGGCACCCCGCGAAGTTTGGTGTGCTGTGCTGTCTCGAAATACCGCACGGCATTTCAGAAAATTTTAAGAAATCACTCCACCGCACGAAATTTCAATACTTTGAAAGGAGTGCCGCGCGGCGTTTCGGAAAAAGTTCTGACAGCAGCAGAAAGTTATCGGCCACGCCTGCAAATGCAACAATTGAAAAATGGCTTGGCCAGAGCACATTTTGCACGTTTTTTATCCTTTGGGTGCACTCCAAGTATCGTTTTGCCTATAAATACACCCCCCTCTAGTTGAGAAGTACCCCTTCAACTCCAAATAAAGTTACTCTGCCATTTTCTAGACTCTCACTCTCTTTCTCTAAAAATACCCACATTCGTCTTCTTCTCTTAAGTTCAGTAAACTACTGACTTAGGAGGACCTCCACCTCAAAGCATCCAAACAACCTCACACCCTTCAATCCCCATTCAAGCATTTCAAGTCCAAATCAACTTCCATTCCTCCATCTTCAAGCATATCCAAGCTTCAATCAAAAGGTATAAATCAAGTTTCCTTGGGCTAAACCACATTTAGCTTTGAGGGGAGCCGATTGAGGCCCTTCTCGGTCTTTCTATACCGAGTTTGGGTCTCAAACGAGCTTTATATTCAAAAAGCACAAAAAATAGTTTTCGCACTGGATACGCTACATCGTGCGGCATTTTACGACACCACACGGCGTAGCGTATTACTCCGCGCGTTATTTCATTTCTTGTACATATTCCTTCTTGTGTTGTTCTGTTTAGTCTGCTTGTTGCTTTTCTGTACGGGTACATTTCAGAATCAAGTTTCATGTTAAAAGTCATTTTTTGTACTTTATTAAATCTTTTAACATTTCAAAAAGCTTTTAACATTGTTTTACATGATAAGATTATTAAGATGAACAATAGGATCTCGTAAATCACTTTTCAGAGATTCAGAAAATATAAAAAACTATTTTGCGGATCTATGGTTTGTTTTGTCATGTAAGAGCAAACTGCATGATTCTGGAATGCGTAGACGAGTACACCGCACGGTGTTTCGGTTACACCGTGTGATGTATCCGATCTGTCGTGCGGTGTTTCACATGATCTTGGCAGTCTGCTGTAATGCTGTTATTTCATTTTCTGTACATTGCTCATCCATTTCATACTGTACAGTTTGCACCACAAGCACGATAATGTGCTATATTAGATCTCATATCCCTTTCCCGTAGATGTTTTAAAGTTAAGTTTTTCAAATGATATTCACTGTGTTCGGAAGGCCACTTTGAGTTTTGTTTCAAAAAGTTATTATTGAATGCCAAAAGATGTGTGGGGCCAAAAAGACTTCCAAGGCCGGCGAAGACAGCCTTTTGACTTTAAAATGTGACTACAGTAAAATGGCCCCCCACCACTCCCGGTCCTTTGTCTCCCCAGCTTTGCAACCTGTTCTTCGAAAACTTTGAAAAAAATCTAAGGGTCGTTCGGCTAAATAAGTCAAGTGGTTTATTTTTTTGTCCTTATTTAAATTTTTTTCGTATCAGTTGGCTTATCATTAATTTTTTAGGGATTATTGCATCCTCATGACAAGAGAAATCTAAAAAGTAAAATTTTTTGATTGAAATCCAAAATTTTTTGAATAAAGACGAAAAAAAGTCAATAAGCCAATTTTTTTCATCTTTATTAAAAAAAATTTGGATTTTGATCAAAAAATTTTACTTTTTAGATTTCTTTTGTCATGAGAATGCAATAATCCCCAAAAAATTGATGATAAGCCAAGTGATTCGAAAAAAATTTGAATAAGGACAAAAAAATAAGACGCTTGACTTATTTAGCCGAAATTCGTAGGAAACGCAGAGATTCGTTCTCTGTATCCCTAGCCATAAAAGAGAAGCTGTACATGGAGGGGATGAATTTCCAAGAGAGAGATGAGTGGTTGGGATGAAGTTTGAAGAGAGAGATGAGTGGTTGGGATGAATTAAAGAGTGGTTCGGGTGAATTGAAGAGAGAGAGTCTGGAACGGGATGTGACTGAACTTGCCAACTCAGGGTTTTTATCGGTCCCTTTTTCTTTTTTACTTTTCTGTTAAGTGGGCCCCACTTATTTTTCAAATAACTCATCCAATCACATATTTTTACATTTTAACTCAAAATTTTCAATCCAAAATTGTCATCCAAACACAGTGATTAAATCCCCCATTTAAAATGCTTAGTAGAGACGGTCTTTACCAGGCGAGCGGGGTGCTTTTTCAACAAAATCTTCCCCGCTCATAACGTGACTCCCGGATCCAAAATCTCAACGTTTTCGTTAGATCAAAAGCATTTTTCTCTCAAACAAGTTCTCGGTTTCTCGGATCATCCATTTCAAAAATCCGGGTGGCGACTCTTCGAGCGCGCGTCGGGCGCGGGAGCCCACAGTGGCGACTCTGCTGGGGACTTTTATTCAATACTTTACTTGTTCTTTTTTTTTTTTTTAAATAAGGAAAAAAAAAGTGTTGGATAATCAAGAGGGCCAAGCTTAAAAGGCATTTTTCTTGGGGGATTTAAAATCATTTGAGAATCTTAATTTTTTTTTTTACACTTTGCACCGCACAAGCCTCGCTATTGTGTTTCGGCTATCTTACCCGGTTTACCGGTGACAAACTCTCCCGGGACGCCTAGCAACCCTCGACTATGATGGGCCATCGTGCTGTTCGACCATTGTCTTGCAATACACTTGACATGGGGTAGTACATCTTGGCTCTAGTTCGGGGAACCCTTCTGAGACCAAAACCAGCCTTTGCACTTGTACATAACCGTAGAACCTTCCCAACTAGGACAGGAGCCTATGGTTAGGACTTATGTGTTATACCCTGCTTACATGCTGCATATATCTTGCTCACATGACATATCTCATCATCATGCTACATTGCACATGTATTGCTTGACCGTTAGAGTAATTCTAGGACTTCTCTCTCCATCCCACGTCTTTTTTTAAAAAAAAAAAGAAAAGAAAAAGGAAGGTTGCTAACATCCGATGAAGAGTCGTGCCCCATGGGACGCACGTTGCTTAATACTAATTAGTCCTTAAAATGACGCATTTGGAGGAAATCAATTTTTACTAAGTTTTCGATACATTTTTCGATCAAAGGTTCAAAAAATATATATATGAAGAAATGACTAAAGTAATAATGTTGTGATACTTACACCATTTAGGCTAATAGCGCCATGCCGCTCACGCCATTCCGATCACAGTATCGCATCATTTTTACCATGACATTTCAAAAACAAAAATTGAACCTTTGAAAAAAAAGAAGAAAAAGACTTAGTTTGTTTTGACTTCTCTTAAATTTCGTTGTTTATAAAGGATATATTGTCAAAAGAAACTCTGAGAATCGAGGCAACTTTTTTAAAAACCGTTCTCTGTGAGTCTAGGAAACTTAAAATCTACAGAGTATGAGATAGCTCCGGTGTTCGCCGTGCCCGAACGGCCCATCTGGTCTGGATCTAACCTTAGGAGGTGCTTGTATCTAGGTTCCGGCAACCTTATTGCTTTGTCTCGGATGGTCAAGATAAGGAGATTGGCTCTAATTCCGAAGCATTCGGAATTTAACCTGCCTGACACGACTTACCCGTGGCTGCTGAAACCCTTGGTACAATCATATCCTAAGTGAGATTTGGAGCTGAGGTAGGTCTTAGGATGTAGATGACGCCGACGACGTTGCATGGGCATGATTCTCGGGCAGAATTTGAGTTACCTTTTTGCTTTACTGTCAGTTCTGAAACATTTGTCGCACAAGAAGAAGGGCTTCACCCAATTCGAACCGTCCATAAAGAGAAGCTCAGTCACCAGTGGTGATATCTGAAATGGTGGGTCAACGGAATGAAATAGGGAAAATCAGGCAGGCAATGGTTGACCTAGAAGATCAACTCAGGCAGTCAATTATGAACATAGATGGTCAGCTCAAGTCAGTCGTCGCCGATATCCAAAAGAACATGACCATGATGTTCGAATCAATGCAAGAAATCAGTGACCGCCTACCAGCCAAATCTACTCCGAATTCAGAATCATCGCTCGCCAAGGATACGCCCATTGCTGATCCCCAAGTGGCAGAATTGATTGCCAAAATCAACACACTCGAGGAATCTATCCTCAAAACAGAAAAGGATGGGGAGGAGTGAAATAGACATGGATCGTTTAAGTCTGTTTCCCAATGCAAAACTGCCTGAGAAGTTCAAAAGGATAGACTTTGCCAAATTCGATGGGACTACTGATCCAAAGGCCCACCTGCTAGGGTATGTTGGGTCCCTTTCCATGCGAGGGGTCGAAAAAGATGCCATGGCTCAACTGTTCCACGAGTCACTTACTGGCCCGGTTCTACAATGGTTCCTTTCTTTGGCCCCCTCGAAAAAAAGACGTGGGAGGACATTGGAATGGCTTTTTTGTCCCAATATGACTTCAACGTTGAGCTGAAAATGACCACTCGAGAACTTGAAAACACCAAAATGGGTGAAAATGAGAGTTTCGCTGACTATGTAAAAAGGTGGAGAGCCAAAGCTGCCCAAATGCACAATAAGCCAGACCTCAAAGAGCAGATGCGTATCATCACTAAAAACCTGCCCAATGCCTTTGCCCCTACATGGTTTTGTCGCAATCATCTCCCGATTTTGAGACCTTCTACAATTCTGGGTTGGCTGTTGAAGAAGCTCTTAGGGATGGTACCCTTGAGAAGAAAGAACCCACCTTAAAAGGCAAGGGACTCCATCCCGGCTGTAAACACCTCCCAAACGGGGCATCGCCATACAGATTGATCACGTTGTGTTTAATCGATTGGTTGCTCACTTCATAAACCAAAATCATGGACATTCCCATGGCTAGGAACATCGCCACACGATAACGGTTATCATCAAATAGAGTCGCCACCCAGTTTATTAAAACTGGGTAAATAGATAGAGATTCTGGATACGGGAGCCAAAAGTACAATAAGGGGAAGGTGTTAGGCACCCCTCTTTGCCCAGTCGTGAGACTGGCCCATAATCGTTCAACATAAGACGTATAGATGCTTTGTCTAATTCTAACACATAGTCTGTTTAGTTATTCCTTTAAACAGTAAGCAAAGTGAGCCAGTGCGATAATTGAAGCATGCATTAGAAAGCAGAAAAGCAAACAAAATGTCCCAGAAGATCGATTACTCGGCCGGTGAATGGATGTCACGGCCGAGTAATCACACTGGTTTAATGTACCGGCCGAGGGATCGAAGCCCCGGTCGGTGTTCTTCCTCACACCAGACAGAAAGATTAATGGATAATCAAAAATGCTACGATTAATCAGAAAAGCAATAAATTAAGACAAACCAGAGGCCGTTGGGCCTCACCACCTTGATCCCTCAGTTGCTTGATTGCTTTGGATTGAGTGTGATCGATTGATTGCTTGATCGAGAACCTTAGAGTTAGGGTTTGAACTTCGGGGTTTGATTGCCGGATTGACGGCTGCCTTCGGAAGGTTAGGGCTTTTGGAGTATGGGATTGAGGGAGTATTTGTGCAGAGTTTCGAGGTTTGATTGAGTGTGTAGGTATCTCAATTTCTGTGTGTTAAATTCGGAGCCCAAAGGCCCCTTTATATAGGCATAGGGATGACTCACTCTGGCCAATCAAATCACGAGATGGCATGTAGAGACCCGTAAATTTCTCTATATAATTTTAATGTTTCATAAAAAGATAAATGATGGTTTAATGTGGAAAATATGGTTGTGGGTTAATGTGCAAGGATTTGAGAAATGTGGGTGTTAGTGCAATATGGCGTATATATGTGTGGGGTGTGTGGCAAGGGATTTCATTTTCCCGTTTTCCTCTTCCTATCACTCTCGGCTCTCTCATCTCTCTCGGCTCTCTAGCTCTCTCTCCGTCTCTCTCACCCAATCACCCAAAACCCGAACTAACCAACCTCCAATCCATCCTCTACTTGCGTATTGGAGCTCGTACCTCGTTGGATAGAGCTCGGTTCGGTGTACCTTGCTCGGTTTGGATCTTGGAAGCTAGGGCTTGCTTGTTTGAGTTCGAGTTTCGTTCTTCGACTTCGAGGTAGGGATTTCTCACTTCTATTATATGTTTATGAGTTGATTTGGTGTTTGAATCGTACCCTAGATCGTTGGTTTCGTGGTTAGAAATGTTCTGGTGAGATCTGAAAGTCGAGCACTGAAAAACTAAGTCCTACCGGTAGAAGTTTGGAATCTACCGGTAGAAACGCTGTCCAGTAGTGTCACTTTTGTGAAATTTTGGTCTTCTACCGGTAGGAGATTAATCTCTACCGGTAGGTATTCAAAAATCTGTCATTGTTTGTGAAATTTGGGTCTTCTACCGGTAGAGATTAATGTCTACCGGTAGACATTGAAAAATCAGCATTTTTGGAAAAACTTCGATCGAGCATAACTTTTTCATCCGAACTCGGTTTTGGGCAAATTTTATATCGAAATTCATGTACCGGAGGTCTACTTTCCAATGGTGGTGGTCTCATCTCCCAATTCTTAACCGTTAAGGTTTGGTAGCCAAAATAAGATAGATAAGTTCGTATATGTTGGGAAATCCTTTTTCCCTAGGATCGTTTGGGAAAGACACGGATGTTCCTAGGTTCTCTTGAGTATCTAATTGAATGGTATGACGAGGCTAGTGGTATACTAGGGTTTGTAGTGGTCGTTGGGTTCCGTATGAGTCTTTGACACCGAAATAAGGTTTTAGAGAACATAAGGAATGTTGGCGGGCTAAGGTTGCGTATGCTGACATGCGATGTGAAAGGCGAACACGTTGGACACTTTGCTAAATCAAACAATGCTAGGAGTAAGTATGTGAGACATTTCCCTTATGATTGATGTGTGGTACATCTCTTTCGTATCTTGTACAACTTAAGGGTTGCTAGAATGAAATCTATGAATCGTTGTGACTAAGTGTCCTTTAATGTATAGCACGACCAAACTTAAATGGTGATATGAGAAACTAAGGGCGTAACGATAGCGAGTTGACTGAAGTGGAATTTATCCGTACCACTTCTACGTGAATAAGTCTTTATTGTGAGTTCATCATATGTGATTGAGATGAATGACGAAATTGTAATGTGTATCTGAGGAATTGTGGTATGGTGACCTATGATATGTGATTTGAATTAGCTCCATCAGTGAGGGAGGTACTAGTAGGGGTATCGGGATCCCTTAAATGGCCCGGCAGGAGCTTTCGGCTCATGGCACAGAATGATAAAGGAATTGTGATACGATGTGAATGAAAAAGGGGTATCATTGTGAAAGTGTGATTGATATGAGAGATATTGGCTTTGCGCATGATGGTTTCATAAGTTAAGATATCTGTTTGTTAATTTGAAATAAGATGAGAGGCAGTGGCAGTCATGAGAGAATCGTATAGATAGTAAGTTCTCGTGGTTAAACTAGAGTCTTGATGTGTAGTCATGGTACTTCAATTATGTCATCGACGTTGGGATAATTACTAGTCGTGTTTTGTTTCTCCCTTGAGATACTGTTCCTTATTCTCTACTGGGCTAGTGTAGCTCAACCTATCATTTTCAGGTGTGAACCCGGAGCGGTAGCATGGAGTGAAGTGCATGCATTCTAGTGCATATTTTCGGAAGAAGTGGTAAAGGAGACTCGTGGATATTTTGGTAAAACATGATTTGGGAATGTAATAGAACTTTAACTCTATTTCTTTTAATGATGTAATATATTCAAACTCTTGGAGTTGGACTTGTAACTTAATGACCAGGACATGGTGAACTCTTTTGGGGTATTATGTATGCTAATGTGAGGAGTTTTATTTATGAAAAGCTATTTTATTTATGTTGAAAATTGAGGGCGTGACATGGCAATTGCAATTGCAATGCATCTCTAACTCTACGTCGTGATCTCCGAAAAATCTGCAGTTGGATCAAACCAAAGAAAGTGCCTCATCTCACGGCCACCGGTTCCATTCTTGTAAACATTGGTCTGTAAGATGTGGCAACAGGTTGCTCGGGTGAGGATTGATGTTGTGGCCGTTAGATCGATGTCACGGCCGTCAGATGGATTGAAGATGCTTGTATGTTTGAATTGGGTCCTCTAAGTGGTCAAAGTTCTCACCGAAAGTCCTAAGGTCCTCGAGAAGCAATCAGCAATCATTGTATCCATTTCATCATCGGGATTGTCCCAAGGTGGGAAAATAATCGTTAGGCCAAATTGGGGTGTCTTCACCAGACGAATCGCGAGACATGTTTGAGTTATTCAATGGGTTTTCGAAAAAGGTTTTGTTATGGTCGGGCGGGAGGCTGCCTCGTATTCCACAAGGGAAATTCGGACCAATCGTAGTTCGGGCAATAAAGAAAAGTAAAAGTTTGGAGGGTTAGAGACAGAAGACGTACCTTAGGGCTTTAAAAGCCGTAGTGTGACGTACAGACTGAGCTAGGGTTTTGGCGGAAGATAGTTGAAGGAGCGCGGGGCTACAGGGAGTTTTGCGGAGAGCTTCCTTAGTATTTTGGGGTAGATCAAGACACTGCAGTGCGTTTGCTTTTCTTGATCATCCTTACTTTGGTGAAAGGAGCTCGGTAGAGTAGCCTATCCTTGCGAATGAGTGAAAGGGTTGATGTAATGGGGTGGAATCCAAACCATCTACTAGGGATGAATTGGGCCGGGTTACTTTTGAGATGGGGGGCGCAGGCCAGTGGCTGGAGCACGGAGCTTTGGCGATGAGGGGACCGAGGCATGGAGCCGGTTGTTGTCATGAGGCAAAGCATGGAGAGTGATTGATAGGACCGAGCTCGGAGCTGGTGTTGATCATAAGGCGAGAGCCCGAGGTGATTGATAGGACCGAGGCGCGGCGGGTGTTGATCATAAGGCGAGAGCTGAGGTGATTGATAGGACCGAGCGCGGAGCCGGTGTTGATCATAAGGCGAGAGCTGCGGTGATTGGATTGAGGCGTGGAGCTCTGTGGTTTATGAGGCGGAGGCACGAGGTGAGCTTAGAGCTTGATGGGACCGGAGCGCGGAGTGGTATTGATCGGGATGAGAGTCTGTGGTGTCGAGCTTTGAGCTTGGCGTGATGAACCGGCGCGGAGCTGGTATAAGGCAAGGGCATGAGGTGAAAGAACTGAGGCATGGAGCCCGAAGTGATTGAGGCGTGGAGCCTGCATGCAGTCTTGAGGCGAGGGCCTGAGTTGTCGGAGCTTAGAGCTTGACGTGATATGAACCGAAGCGTAGAGCTGGTTGTATTTTGATGGTCTGTGCACGGAGCTTTCTCATCATAAATGTTGACATGGAGCCAAAGGATCGAGGCGTTGGGCCGATCAAATAAAACCGAGGCATAGAGCCGGTTGATTGCAGGGTTGACCTGTTTCATGAGAGATATGCAGAGTGTACATGTGTGATGATGGTTGTTAGATGTGAACAGATATGATGCAGACTCGATGTGAAAATGTTGATGCAAATGTGCACGGGCCCGTGCGTGTGTGTTTGTTTTAAGCTTAGAGCTTCTATCAAGTTCCGGACTTGAGCATTCGGAGCGTAGAGCTCGAGCATTCGGACGGCAGAATCCGAACATTCAAAGTACAGGCTTTGAGCGTCCAGTACGCAGTGGTTGGGCATCCAAGCGTAGAGCTTGAGCATTCAAGTGTATAACTTGAGCATCCAGCACACAGTGGTTGGGCATCCAAGCGTAGAGCTTGAGCATTCAAAAATGTTAGATTTTTGAGCATCCAGGCGTAGAGCCTGAGAATAGATGTCTTGATTGTTGGGTGGCTTAGAGCCTGTTGCTTGTTTACGGCTTCGAGCCAGTTGAGATAATGGGCTTGGAGCCGCTGAGTTGTGTAGGGATGATGGCTTGGAACCGCTAAGTTGAGTGATTACAGGTGTAGAGCCTGTTGCCGTGATAGCGAGCATAGAGTTGCTGAGATTGCTTGTTTACGGCTTTGAGCCAGTTGAGATAGCAGGCTTGGAGCCGCTGAGGTGAGATAATGGGCGTAGAGCCGTGACAGCGGGCATAGAGCTGCTAAGTCGAGGGCCTGGAGCCACTGAGATGGTAGGCATAGGCTTTGAGCCTGTGGAAGTAATGGGCTTCGAGCCTGAGTGAGTTGATATGGGCGTAGAGCCTGCCAATAATGGGCTTGGAGCCATTGAAGTTTTAAGCTCAGGGCTGCTGAGTGTCTTGTTTGGCTAGCCAGTAGTTTGTGGAGAGAGATTTTCGATGCTTGGGCATGCCCCCCAGGCTGGTTTTGATCATGGTGCATTGGCTTGGGGATGCCCCCAAGGTTACTTGGTTGATTGAGGACTTAGAAGTTTGAATTGGTGTACTGAGCATGATCTGATGTTGCTGAGGGAATTTGATTAAGGGGCCAGGAGATCGATCTCTCGGCCGAAGAATTGATGTCTCGGCCGAGGAATTGATGTCTCGGCCGTGAGAACGCCAAAAGTCAGGAAATCGATTTAAGTTTAGTTAAATCGATCTCACGGGTCATTCTTCCCCTACTATCCCTCATCCTCTTCTCCTGTTTAAACGATCGTTGCCGCCGCCTCCTCTCTCTCCTCGTCGTTTCCCGCCGCCGATCCTCCGACCACCACGGTTTTGGCCACCATGGCTTCGACACCACCTCATCCTTCACCATCCGATGTTCCCGCCGTGTCCAGAGACACGGGCAAAGCTCCGGCCGTCGAGGCCGAGATTCTTGGCGGGGTTTCAAGTTCCCGCGTCTTGCGTTCGAGTCGGCGCAGGGCCACTGCTGGGGGGAGTTCCTCGCAACCCATTCCTCCCTGAGTCGAACCCGAGGTCTCTACTGATGTGAGTGGTGATATTCTTCCCCCTTTTGACATTGCCACTTACGCTCCTCAGGTTCACTTGGTCGGGCGTGGTGGTTCTTTGCGATACCGTCCTCCCCTCAGTGATATCCCACTTGAGGTCTTGCGCAGGGAGCCAGAGCAGCACTTTGGTTTTACCAACAGGGAGGTAGATTTTTATCTTGTCAAATGATTTTCGCATGTGAGATTTTGCAGAATGATAGTTTGATATTTTGATAGGGAGTTTGAGTTCTAGAAGTTGCCCCCTGTATAGGCGATATCTTGTGTATTTGATTCCTTCTTCGTATTTTGTCAGGCAAACGAGAGGCTGCGCGTGTGGGGAAGCTGCCCCCAAGTGTTTGAGTGGTATGGGAGGCTTCCTCAGGAAGCCAAGGATGCGGTTGCTTTGGCTGGCTTCGAGCCCTTGATTCTTGGTTTCCATCTTCCGAAGGCGGAGTTGGGATTGACCACATCCTTGGTCGAGCGGTGGTGGGATACCACCAACACTTTCCATCTTCCAGAGGCTGGGGAGATGACGATCACTCCGGGCGATTTTGCTTTGCTCACAGGCCTGAGGGTTGGCGGCGATCCTCTTCCAATTGATCCGCGGATCCATGAGCGGAAGGGTGCCCTTGGATACCTCTTGGGGAAGGTTCCCATTGTATCGGAGAGTGGCCATATCACATATACCTGGCTTCGGGAAGAGTTTGATCAAGTTGATATCTTGACGGAGATTCCCCTTTCTCAGCTGGTACGAGCTTTCCTGCTTTATCTCCTTGGGAAAACTTTGTTTTGCAACAAGGAGAATTCGGTACATGTCCAGTTCTTGGCTGCTTTGGTGCATTTAGAGACCATAGCAGAGTTTGATTGGGGAACTCCTGCCCAAGCCACGTTGTACGGACACCTCAGTGCTTGTTCCCGGGGAGTTAGTTTGTCGCTTGGCGGACACCATCGTATTCTCGAGGTATTCATTTTGATTTCTGCATTATTCCCTTATTGCTTCTATCTTCATTATTCATGTTCTCCGTCTTTGCTTGCAGCTTTGGGCTTTTGAGCACTTGTTGCAGTTTCCTCCCCCGACTAGGCACAGAGAGCCTAGGTTCGTTCCGCGGGCGGCCCGTTGGTTGAAGGGAGTTCGGAAGTCACGGTCGCCTGCCATGGACCTGCTGGCTTGGAGGCAAGTTTTGGATCGTCTGACAGTGGATCAGGTATGACACCTTCTTTATCCTCTGATTTTCGTGCTATTTCCTCATTCTGTCATTTTGATGCCATTTCCCTTGTTATAGGTGCGTTTTGACCCATGGGGCGTGCTACTTGATGATGCTCCTCTGGAGTTGACCTCAGCTCGGGCGTTGGACAGCCAACACTTCCTTCTGGAGGGGCCATTTTCGAGAGCCTGGTATCTTGGAGAGAGGGTAGCGAGCCAGTACTTTCCACGTTCCGAGGCGTTGCAGCTTGTCCCTCTCCCTCCTCCTGTTGGCATGAGATCGACCCATCTTTTGACCGGGGAGGGCTTGCTACTTGCTCTTGAGAGACAGCCAGCCCTGAGTTTTCTCGTAGTAGGAAACTACTCAGCCTTTCGTTTGGCCTCCTTGACCCTTCCTACAAATAATGATGCTGATTATACTCCTGTTTGGCCACGGGCCCCCAGTTTCATTTCTTTCCATAATGCAAGCGGAGAAGAAGAGCGTTTGCCACTGACACCGTGTACTACACAGTTCTACGTGCTTCCTACTGGAATTCAGCAGGTAATATTTGTGGATTCTGCTCTAGTTTCCTTCAGCATTCCTTGCTTACTTGATTATATATGCAATTGTTTCCTCTACAGGTGCCTGCTGGGGTGTTCCAGGAATGGTTGCTTGCTTTCCAGAGTGCCGAGGCTTTGGCTCGGCGGCAGCGTGGCCGAATAGCTGCGGTATGCATCCTTTGATCCCTTCTTTTTTCATCCTATGTTTCATGTGAAACTAAATGCCTATATCTCGTGTCTCTGCAGCTTGAAGCAGAGCGAGTACCGACAGTGTCGGTCACCCAAAGTGCTGGAGTCAGTGAGGGTGGGAGTACTGGAGCTGGTGATGGAGATACCGCGGCTGGTGAGGGACAGAGGATCAGTGTCTCAGTTCCTGAGCGTTTTCGTCCTGCGCCCAAGAGGGGTCGTGGGCAGTAGCTAGCCTCTCCTTTCTTGTACCTGTATTTGTTAGTTCTAAAAACAGATAATTTGACATTTTGTATTTTTGTTTGTATTTGAAGCATCCTCAGCATGTATGAGAGATTAGATATTCATGCAATAACTTTTAAAGTTTTGTGAATGCCGGGATTTAAACTTGGGCCGAGGGATGGATCACTCGGCCGAGGGTTCCATTCTTCGGCCGCTACTTCCATTTCCTAAAGAAGTTAGGTTTTTGCTTTTAGCCAAACGGCGTTTTTCCCTTCTTACACTTGCATTTAATTCAAGCTCTTTTATTTGCTTTTGTTATTCCTGTGATCTCTTTGCCATGTTTTGGGATTGTTATAATGCTTGGCCCCTTATGTCGACGACTTTTGAGTCGGAGAGGACGAACGATGATTCTTACGTGTCTTTGTTTTTGCCAATTCCCTGGAAAATGACTAACTCATCTTTTGCGAGCTCAATACGCAGGGTTAGCTATGCCTATCATTGAGTACAAACCTTCTGGTATCATCTCTCTTCTCTCCAAATGTTTGGGCCGCATCTCGACGCGAGATTGCCTACGTATCCCAATCAGGGAATCAGGCCTTTCACGTAGTTCCAAGATTACCACCTTTGGGGGTTGGGTGTTCACTCTTAGTTTTTTTTCTCTCACGCTCTAGATTTTGCCTAGGTTACCTGATAGAGGTTGAGTCCCTAGCGAGCTTTCCTTTGAATGCCTTAACTTTTGCCTAGGCTGCGTTTTCGCTTTTTCTTTGTCCTAGCAGGCTTTGCTCTTACTTTTACTTGGGCGCATATTTTACCCAACGAGCATTTTTCTCTCAAGAAGGTTTTGGCGTTTTGGAGAGGAATCTGATGGAGATGTTCTTCATGAATCTCCTGTTGCGTTTGTACTTTCACAATGGGCAAGCTAACCCTAAGTGTTCTCACGGAGATAGCGTCTTCTTCCTGAGTTTTGATAAAAACTTAGTTTCTAAGTAATTAGGGTTCGTCCCCTCTTTCCTTTTGGTCAGTGACATAAAGAATTAGATTCTTGAAATCCTTTTATCTTTGGCAGAGAGATTGTAGTGTATAACAATCACATTTTAAAGATGGAATCATTTGTCAAGCATAGAAGTGATAAAAATGGGGATTTATTCAACCGTAGATAATGCCCAAACAGGGGCCCAAAACATGTCCTAACTTGTCTTTAGGAAATGAAAGCAATGTTTTTGTTATGCGATTTACTGCGATGTTTCAGGAGTGGCTCCTTTTCCCTTTGCAGTTTTATACTCTTCTTCACCCTCTTTGCCAAACAGAATCTTTAGGTCAAATTCAGCTAGCACTTCAATCTAGTCTTCAGGAGTAGGGGATGAATTAGTTGGCTCTTCTTCCAAATCACTGTCAGTCCATTCCTGATCAAAGAAGATTTGCATTCCAGGGTACCTTTGGTAACCTCGTCTTCCCATGTCTCAGCGAAGCCGCAGAACGGAAAGTCTTCTCCTTCCCTTACAAACCAGCCATTGAGCGTTTTTGGGATCACGAGTTTCTCTTCTTTGACCCTGCTTCCTCTTGCCTTAGCCTTTTCCATGTTTTTCCTCCTTTTTACCTCGGCTTCTGTCGGGGTGTAGCCAAGACCAAAGGCGTATTGATTATGCGGAGGATCAATCATTTGCGAGATGCCTTGCGATCTTTTGCCTAAACCCAACCCAGGGAGGTATTTTTGCTTCTTCATCATCTATATGGCGGGGGCACTTACATAGAAGTTTCTCTCAGCCATTAAGGCTTGCACAACAGTTGCTTCCTCAAGACTGAATCCAGTAAGGAAGGTTTCCTCGGTTTCTACCTCTTGGACAGGCGTATCAGAATGAGCCTGGATTGATGAATCCCCCAGAATGGTTATAACCCTTCCATCTGCCGCGAATTTGACTTTTTGATGCAAAGTGGAAGGTACTGCCCCAGCGTCATGTAGCCAAGGCCTCCCTAATAAAAGATTGAAGGTGGCCGGTATATCCATCACATGGAACTCCACATCCCTTTTGATCTTCTCCACTTTTACTGGCAGTGTGACACACCCAACCACTCTTCTCTTTGAATTGTCATACCCCCTTACTCCTTGGCTTGAAGGGCGCACGTCGGTGGCGTTTACCCCTAGCTTGTCGAGGGTTCTTTGAGGACATACGTTTAAAGCAGACCATTATCTACCAAGACCAGCGGGATCCATTTAGTGAGACATTTAAGTGAAATGTAGAGAGGTTTATTGTGTGCAGGCCCTTCAGGTGGTAGATCCTTGTCAGTGAAAGCTATCGTTGGTTTTGGAGCCTTTGACGCCATTATGAAGCCCACGAGTTCTTCGGGGGTGATGTCGATGGGAACTTTGGCTTTCCCCAAGGTTTTGAAAAAGGAGTTACGATGCTCGTAGGAGGACATAAGCAATCCCCAAATAGAGATATCAGCTTGGATTTTCTTTAGTTGTCTTAGCACCCTGTCTTCCTCAGGTTCGGCCCTTTGGCTTTCTTCTCCTTCCTCTTCTTCCATTACTCGCGTTGAGGTTGAACTTTCCCCACTTAGTTTAGGAGGTTTATACACCCTTCCGCTTCGGGTGAGGTGACCCACTTCTTCTTCTTGGATACTCCAAGGATCAGCAGGCTCAATCCTTCCAACTTTCCAATCATTTGGCAGGGCTTGACGCATGTCCAACCACCAATCCCCATCATCAATAGCATAGATGTGGGGTTCTCCCCCTGTTGCAAAGCATTCCTCGTTCTTGAGAGGATTAGGGGTGGTTTGGCTTGGGTATTTGGAATAATGTGTAGGGCAGGATTATATGTGGGGCTATTGGATAGGCTTATGAGATTGATATTTTGAGGCAGTGATTCGTTGTTGTGAGCGGGAAGTGGATTGGTTTGTACATTAGGCTTAGGAGGTTTTATGGCTTGACTATCAATGAGATCCTGGATGTCATGACGAAGACGCATGCAGCGGTCTGTCTCATGTCCAGGGTGTTGATGGTAAGCACATTGCTTATTGGCATCATAGCTTGGGCCATAAGGTGGCTGAAGAGGTGGATTATTCAAAAGCCTGAGGTGCCCTTGACGGCTTAGGATGGCTAAGGCTTGGGATGGAGTCATATAGAGTGGGTCAAAATTGCGGCGAGGGCGATTCGTGTTTCTATATGAGCTAGCTTGAAAAGGGTCTTGTGGTAAGACTGAGTTAAGGGTGTTGATGGAGGCAGGGGGTGCACGGGTTAGAAAGGTTTTTCTGGATGGAGGAGTGGCCTCTTCTTTCCCAATGAGTCCTAGCTTGATTCCATCTTCAATTTGCAACCCAGTGGCATGTAGGCGTTTGAAATCAGTGATAGCTTGAGTGTAAATATGAGTGAGGTATTTAGGCTGTAAGTTTTTGACAACTATCTGCTTGCGACCTTAATGTGTGCCGTAGTAAAGAGTGCCCCAAGCGTAGGGCTAGGTCGGTCGTAGCATAATAAACTCGGAAGTCCGAGGTCGAATCCACAGGGAGCCAATGGAGCTAGGCCGGAGGTTTGATTTACGAAAGGTTTTTAGCGTTAGGACCGCCAACCTTTAGATTTGGCGTTGAGACGGCCAACTTTTGAGTGGTGGAATTCTCTCTACCTCCTACTTAATTGAAAACGAAGATTGACTAGAAATTAAAAGCGGCAAGGTCTAAGGGTTCATTCCGCCCATAACTTAGGCCGTTCAATGCTTCTCTTTGATAACTCAAGTGAGAGTCATTGTCATTTGATCTCACTCGGAAGATTTAACCATGAAAACCAAGTTTAACTCATACAACGGGGTTTGGAAATGGAAAGGAACTCATTTAGGCATTTTATCAAACACATAGAGTGCCATGGTTCTAAGCATTGGGTGTGCCAAGGAGACTTGTCTACACCCAATCAAAGAAGTTAACAACCCTAAGTTTAGACCAAAGATTAGAGTTCAACAAGTTCTTTGAGGCATTTTGGCAAACACCTAGAGTGACATAGCTCCAAGCATTACATGTGGCAAGAGATCAAGTCCTTGCCTACACATAATCAAAGAGGTTAACAACCCTAGGTTTTGTAACATAAAAATGAACTTAATCCATTCACAAACCACATTAAGCACAAGAAATAAGAGAAGCCATTAAACTACCCAAATCACAGGGTAGAAATCACCCCAAGACCAAGCCTTGATCACTACTCAAACATAGAACAAGAACGAAGAACAAGCATAGAAAGATAAATACGATTCATGGATGAAAACGAAAATAAACTTAAGATTACGAAAGATCTCAACCGTACCTACAACATTAATGAAGACGAAATACCTCAAAACCCAACTCTTCAATCTCCTTTGAAGAGAGATGAAGAGTTTGAAAGGAGAGGGAGGTAGAGAGAGAAGTTCCTAGGGCTGAGAATGAAAGATCTCCTCTCAAAATGAGGTTAAAAACTATTTATAGTCCCAAACATTCGGGATACAAAAGTCTAAACTACCCCTGAAATGTCCAACAGTCGGGCAAAAAATCTGCAGAAATTTCCAGGTGCTACGGGTAGGACCATTTTTGGGCTACAGGTAGTAGTCTTGTTTTGCAGTTTTGACACCGCTACTGAATGATGCAAAATGGTGTCCTCACTGATCTGGAATTGAACCGGTAGACATTGAATGTCTACCGGTAGACATTGTGTCTGCCAGCCTTCCACAGCAGCTCATGTCAGCTCATGTCAGGCTTTGTTCCGGGGCTTCCATGACAATCCCCAAGCTCCGGAATCGCTCCGATTGGAGCCCTCGGATCACTGAACGTTGTTGGAGCGAAACTTGGCTTTAATCAAGCCTTATTCACACGGAAAACCTGTAATCACTAAAAACGCACCTTTCGCGCAATATCAAACAAAAACAAAGAGTTATGCGCGTGAGCGTGGCAAAAATGAGCGAGATAAGCCCGGTTATTTACACTATTGAGGGCTTATCATACCCCCAACTTGGACTTTGCTAGTCCCTAGCAAACTTAAGCAAAAAGTATGTAACCAATACTATGCAATCTTCCCCCGAAACAAGATACGAAACTATGCTCAACAAAGGATACGGCAAGAGTTCACAATCAACACCCCTTCAAACTCAATCACATGCAACCCACGCACATGCATACAATGAACTAAGGTGAACAAATTATGCCAACGGCCAAGCAACATACATCCACCTTGAATTTCAATTCCAGGACTCAAAAGAGCATACATCAAAATGAACTTGCACAAAGTAATAAACTATAACATCCCATGATAAGCGCTAGCAAGAATCGCAATAGCAGGAAACAAAAAGCTATGCGTGCTAATCAAAAGAGCGCCGAGCAAAAAGAGCTAAGTAATTATTCACAACAAACAAAGTCAACAGAAATTTCATACTAGATTAGCATTAAATATCGATCATGCATCAAAAGGAGTTAGACGAGCGTACATTAGGCTCAACTAAGGACTTTAGTAGCTTATAATGACCTTGGTGCCAAGAAAAGGGAAACAAAAGGGGTAGGGCCATAACTTTGCTTGGTTTCAACTACCCTTGGCCACTACCATCCCCTAGACTACCCAACCATGGCCTCAAGCCGGCCACCAAGTAGATTGCCCAAAAGAAAGCTACAAAAAAGACAATAAAGAAAATCTACTAGATTAATCCTACTAAACTACTACCACCGACTCCACCACACCGTCGTCCTCATCCGGCTCCTCGCGGTATTTAGCCTCGTGCTCTCCCTTCTCATCGAACTCCTTCTCATCTAGAATGTATGCTAGCCCGGATGTCTAACCAAGCCTCTCATCATAGTATTCAACCCTCTTTCGAATTCGATTTTGCTCTTTCATAGCATTTCTTTGATTTTTCTTTGAGGAATAGGGTCATTTGAGGTGAGATTTGTAGTGAGAGAGATTGAGGGGCCAATTCTAAGAGCTTTGGAGATGGAGATGAAAATTTGGAACTTTAGCTTTTGAAATGGGAGAGGAGAGCTAGGGAATCATGTACCAATTCTTAGCTTTTTCGCAACCCAACCACTTCTATCACATTCACACCACCCCCAAACCTCCTTGAATCATTGAAAATCAATTTCACACAACCCTCCAAACATCCGGTTACCTAAGTTTGAACAAAAACGGAGACTCGGACAATGGTTCAACAATTTAGGACAAGGGGACACATTTGTGGTTTTATCATGCAAAAATTGCCTTGTATCATTTCCTACGTACGCCAACCAACTCCAATATGATGCATAAAAGATATCTAAACTACTCAAGTATGAACAAACGGATATTATTTACGCAAGTGCGGAAATAGAGACAAACAAGCATGGGATGCTTTAAAATGAACTTCAACTCTAAGCGATGCATACTACTTGACACACCTTGGAGCTCAATTTGTTCAACAAAGTTCACGTATATGCATGCAACATGGATTCAACACATAATCAAATTCGACGGGGTGCACGACTCTTGCCATAAAAAGAGAAAATAGAGCATAATCTAAGTATCTAGCACTTGAATTCACTAATTATAAGGGAAAATTGCACAAAAAATTTTAAAATTTTCTATGCAATACCGAGAACGAAATAAACTTAAAGCATAAACCATCCCCCCAACTTGAAATATGCAGTGTACTCAATGCAAAAAGACAAAAAAGTAAGGAGTGGGATAGAACAAAAGTACCAACGGGGTGGAATGTCAACCACCCGATACCTCGACCAAGTTGGAGGATTTTGCGTCATTGCCTCCGTTCGTCCTTAGCAAAGCTTCCAAAGTTCATTCCTGCAAAAGGCTTAAGAACCAACCACTTACCGGAAACAAATGACATTAGTCCCGCCGGCTCGTGATAGCCCGGCACAAAAATTATTATGCAAAAGAATTGAAACCACCGAATCGTCACGTGATTAGACGGGTACTACTTTTCTCCCCGTGTCTCGCTTAAGGCGCCGCAGAGCAAGTCATACGACATCTTAGGCACGACACAGGTGGCTATACCGGACCACAAAAGTAAAATGGAAAAGGAGAGAGCGAGAGAGAGAGAAAGAGAGAATTTATGTACGTTCAGCCAAACGCGGGCTCCGAATATTTATCATGCCAACGAGAGCTAACAAAATTAACATAGCACTCCACTCCACAATCTTGGTCAAAAATTGAATCCGGCCATACCACAAAATAAGATACTTTGAGTAGCGCAATTGCCGAATTTGTTTAAGACATTTAAGTTCAACCAAATGAGCATTCCAAACTAGATTGATTTTCATACTGTTGACAAAATCTACAATGTAAGGATGGTAAACCAAATCAAAGTCATCAACACCAAGAAAATCAATTAATTCCACTCCCACAAAATCTTGGAATGGTGGAGACTCAACAAGAGTGCCGACAACATCTACCGAATTCTCATGAGGAGAACATTGAACATTAAGCTCATCACGGCATCCTAACTCTGAGGGTGTTTTCAAATCTAAACCAACCTCTTCAATAATGACAAGCGGCTCTCTTTCATCTTCCTCAACATTTAAGTTGGCATCTTCAACATTGAAATCATAAACCCAAGATTCTGAACTTTCGGCCAATTGATCAAAGTAATCCCAATTTTCATTAGCGGTTTTATCCAAAAATGCACCATCAACCATCTTATCTACAAGCTGACGCGTTGTAGAATTTAAACTCTTATAGAAAATGGGAATAAGGTGCCTTGTTTCACAGCACTGCTGCGACCAATAGAGTATGTGATATCTAAACCGCCACCAGCAACATGCAAAAGACTCTTTTTCAAGTTGACCAAAATTTATGATTTCACGTAGTAGCATATGAGTCTCATGCATTGGGGAAAACTTTTTGAAAAATTGATTTTCCATATCTTGCCATGTAACTATTAATCCTGGGTTCAATGAATGAAACCAACTCTTAGCCTTATCTTTCAAAGATGATGGAAATATCTTAAATAAGGCCACTTTATCATCCATGCAAAGCTCCTCAAGTTCTATGATGTGCGCACATGGATTTTCAGAGGCTAAGCCATGAAAAGAGGGCAACACTTGAAGCATGCTCGACTTAGCACTAAAAACACTGGCGATAGGAGGGACTATTTCCTCATTTGACGCCGCCATTCTACTACAAAGATAAAAAAAAATAAATTAAGAACAAAAGATGGAATACTTACAGTGCGGTGTAAAGCAATACCTCCAAGTTAGCTACCAATTGAGTCCCCGGCAACGGCGCCAAAAATGCTTGCGACCTTAATGTGTGCCGTAGTAAAGAGTGCCCCAAGCGTAGGGCTAGGTCGGTCGTAGCATAATAAACTCGGAAGTCCGAGGTCGAATCCACAGGGAGCCAATGGAGCTAGGCCGGAGGTTTGATTTACGAAGGGTTTTTAGCGTTAGGACCGCCAACCTTTAGATTTGGCGTTGAGACGGCCAACTTTTGAGTGGTGGAATTCTCTCTACCTCCTACTTAATTGAAAACGAAGATTGACTAGAAATTAAAAGCGGCAAGGTCTAAGGGTTCATTCCGCCCATAACTTAGGCCGTTCAATGCTTCTCTTTGATAACTCAAGTGAGAGTCATTGTCATTTGATCTCACTCGGAAGATTTAACCATGAAAACCAAGTTTAACTCATACAACGGGGTTTGGAAATGGAAAGGAACTCATTTAGGCATTTTATCAAACACATAGAGTGCCATGGTTCTAAGCATTGGGTGTGCCAAGGAGACTTGTCTACACCCAATCAAAGAAGTTAACAACCCTAAGTTTAGACCAAAGATTAGAGTTCAACAAGTTCTTTGAGGCATTTTGGCAAACACCTAGAGTGACATAGCTCCAAGCATTACATGTGGCAAGAGATCAAGTCCTTGCCTACACATAATCAAAGAGGTTAACAACCCTAGGTTTTCTAACATAAAAATGAACTTAATCCATTCACAAACCACATTAAGCACAAGAAATAAGAGAAGCCATTAAACTACCCAAATCACAGGGTAGAAATCACCCCAAGACCAAGCCTTGATCACTACTCAAACATAGAACAAGAACGAAGAACAAGCATAAAAAGATAAATACGATTCATGGATGAAAACGAAAATAAACTTAAGATTACGAAAGATCTCAACCGTACCTACAACATTAATGAAGACGAAATACCTCAAAACCCAACTCTTCAATCTCCTTTGAAGAGAGATGAAGAGTTTGAAAGGAGAGGGAGGTAGAGAGAGAAGTTCCTAGGGCTGAGAATGAAAGATCCCCTCTCAAAATGAGGTTAAAATCTATTTATAGTCCCAAACATTCGGGATACAAAAGTCTAAACTACCCCTGAAATGTCCAACAGTCGGGCAAAAAAATGCAGAAATTTGGGAATGTCTACCGGTAGACATTGAATGTCTACCGGTAGACATTGGTCGTTTCAGAATGATGCAAAATGGTGTCCTCACTGATCTGGAATTGAACTACCGGTAGACATTGTGTCTGCCAGCCTTCCACAGCAGCTCATGTCAGCTCATGTCAGGCTTTGTTCCGGGGCTTCCATGACAATCCCCAAGCTCCGGAATCGCTCCGATTGGAGCCCTCGGATCACTGAACGTTGTTGGAGCGAAACTTGGCTTTAATCAAGCCTTATTCACACGGAAAACCTGTAATCACTAAAAACGCACCTTTCGCGCAATATCAAACAAAAACAAAGAGTTATGCGCGTGAGCGTGGCAAAAATGAGCGAGATAAGCCCGGTTATTTACACTATTGAGGGCTTATCACTATCCTCACTTGATCTTCCTCGGTAGGGCGGCTTTTCATCTTGGCAGCCTTCTCTCTCCATCTTGCCACAAAGGTAGCAAAGTCCTCATTGGATTCTTGTTTAGTCATCTCCAAATCTGGGGTAGTTAGCTCAATTTGGACATTGTACGCATACTGCTTGACAAAAGCGTTAGCAATTTCAGGCCAGGTTTGATAATGCACAAATTCCAAAGTGAGAAACCAATCGAGGGCGCTTCCAGTGAGAGTTCTTTGAAACAATTGAGCGATGAGCTCGTCGGTCAAGCCCATAGGCTTCAGAGTGTTGATGACATGGCAGACATGGCTGGTAGGGTTACCAGTCCCGTTGAATTTCTCGATGTTTGGCATTTTGAACCGTTCAGGCAGTTGAGATTCTGGAAAGAGGCAGAGTCCTTCGAAATCTAGAATTTGGTCTCCTTGTGAGCGAGCCAAAGCGTGCTTGATCTCCTTGACCTGTTTGGCCAATTCAGGATTTTCTATAATTTCATGAGGATTCTCCACTTCCTCCTCGTTTTTCATCTTCAACATCTCTTGCTGCTTTCTCGGCTTGTAAATAGGCAATTTGGGCTCGGAGCTCGGTGATGGTAGCATCATTGTCTGCCATTTTTGGGGTGTAGGTAGGAGGTTGCTTGGTGAAGCTTGGAATTGGGTAGATAATTGGTTTTGTCGAGGAGACGACCGCGAAGTCCCTGCAACTGATTGGGACCGTTGCGGTGAGAGTGTCTTGGTAGACGAAGGCGACCGATGAGATGACCGTAAAGACCTCTGTTTGGCGTGACTTCGGGTATTGTAAGAGTATAAAACTGGCTGAGGTTGCTTCTTTAACCTACCTATTGTGCCTGCTTGAAAAGTAGAATACCTGGAAGTCAGTATTCGGTTTGTGTAGGGTTAGGATTTGGGTTGAAAATCCCAACCCTTCTGCACACAGAAAGAGTTAATTACAACAACAGATAGTGTGAGGAAGAACTTTTGCAAGTAGAATGCAAGTAGGTTCCTAGCATGAGGTTTCTGTCTTAGTTTGATAAGTTCTATGGCCTTCTAAAGCATGCAAGGTTTAGGTAGTTTCGGGGTGCTCCGTTGTCAAAGGGCACCAGTCCTCTCGACCCCATCATAGGCGGCGATTGGGTGATTTCCTTTTTGATATACCACTAGGTACGAGTGACTGTGGAGTTTGCTGGAACCCCCAACATAGCCCGTGTCATGCCGGGATATCAGGTGAACTCAACGGGTTGCCCGCTCGATGCATATGATAAATGAATTAGACAAGGCATGTATTAGTCTTATGTTGAACTTTTTGGTTATGGCTCTCAGATCCCCAGTAGAGTCGCCAAAAACTGTAGACACCTCCCAAACGGGGCATCGCCATACAGATTGATCACGTTGTGTTTAATCGATTGGTTGCTCACTTCATAAACCAAAATCATGGACATTCCCATGGCTAGGAACATCGCCACACGATAACGGTTATCATCAAATAAAGTCGCCACCCAGTTTATTAAAACTGGGAAAATAGATAGAGATTCTGGATACGGGAGCCAAAAGTACAATAAGGGGAAGGTGTTAGGCACCCCTCTTTGCCCAGTCGTGAGACTGGCCCATAATCGTTCAACATAAGACGTATAGATGCTTTGTCTAATTCTAACACATAGTCTGTTTAGTTATTCCTTTAAACAAGAAGCAAAGTGAGCCAGTGCGATAATTGAAGCATGCATTAGAAAGCAGAAAAGCAAACAAAATGTCCCAGGAGATCGATTACTCGGCCGGTGAATGGATGTCACGGCCGAGTAATCACACTGGTTTAATGTACCGGCCGAGGGATCGAAGCCCCGGTCGGTGTTCTTCCTCACACCAGACAGAAAGATTAATGGATAATCAAAAATGCTACGATTAATCAGAAAAGCAATAAATTAAGACAAACCAGAGGCCGTTGGGCCTCACCACCTTGATCCCTCAGTTGCTTGATTGCTTTGGATTGAGTGTGATCGATTGATTGCTTGATCGAGAACCCTAGAGTTAGGGTTTGAGCTTCGGGGTTTGATTACCGGATTGACGGCTGCCTTCGGAAGGTTAGGGCTTTTGGAGTATGGGATTGAGGGAGTATTTGTGCAGAGTTTCGAGGTTTGATTGAGTGTGTAGGTATCTCAATTTCTGTGTGTTAAATTCGGAGCCCAAAGGCCCCTTTATATAGGCATAGGGATGACTCACTCCGGCCTATCAAATCACGAGATGGCAATTGCAATTGCAATGCATCTCTAACTCTACGTCGTGATCTCCGAACGTAACCCGAACGCATCGGAAAGGTAGTGTAGTTGGATCAAACCAAACGTCTGACAGAACGTTCCAGAGTCTGGAAAAAGGTCGATCTGGCAGCCGAGCAAAGGATGTCGCGGCCGTGGAATGGATGTCTCGGCCGAAGGATAGATCTCGCGGCCGAGGGATTGATCTCTCAGGGAGATTTTGCTGGCAACAGGTTGCTCGGGTGAGGGATTGATGTTGTGGCCGTTAGATCGATGTCACGGCCGTCAGATGGATTCTCCTAGGCTTCTGTATTTCTGTCTGAAAGGCTGTATGGCTTTGAATTGGGTCCTCTAAGTGGTCAAAGTTCTCACCGAAAGTCCTAAGGTCCTCAAAGAAGCAATCAGCAATCATTGTATCCATTTCATCATCGGGATTGTCCCAAGGTGGGACTTGAAATAATCGTTAGGCCAAATTGGGGTGTCTACACCGGCAATGACGAAGTCCTTTTCGGAAACAGCAATACCTTACACGTCGGGAACTTCTCAAATGCCAAACCCCTCGAAATAAACCAGATAGCTGATAAACCAACCCGCGCCTTCACCCAATTCAGTACACCCCTATCCACACTCTATGAACAGCTTCTCAAAACCGGTCTCATCAAGCCACTCCTTCCAACTCCTCTACCCCAAAAGCTTCCAGTCTACCATGACCCAAATGCCTTTTGCGCCTTTCACCAAATGCCCGGCCATGCTACCGATAAATGTCACCGTCTCCGTCACAAAATTCAAGACCTTATCGATAGCAAAACCATCCTTCCGCCACCAAAGGAATCAAGCACCTTGTCAAACCACCACATCAACACTAGCTCCACTATATTTGACCCCACTCACTATATCATCCCTGCTCACCTGTCTAAACCAATTGTACCCATTCCCGATGAATCCAGTATTTCGGTATTGGAATTTGAACCAACGACAGAGCAAACGGAACTTAAAGAGTTGAGGAAGGTTGTAGAGGAAATGGGCCAGAAAATGAATACACAAATGATCCAAATAGAGGTTTTAACACAAAAGATGGATAGTCTCCTCGCCTACATAGTCTCGGATCCAAATGTAAAGCAAAATACTAAGGGAGATATGGATGAAGGGCATTCACCCCCAAAGATGAAGCTCTCCGAAATGTTCAAAGGCCTAGTTGAAGCAAGCAAGGCCTGCAATACGAGCAAAGATTCTGGTACCACAATGACCCCTCAACTTAACCACAGTGCCAAATCAAGAACCTCATCTCGCTTCTTCGCACCCCAATCCATGGTTTATGGGGAGTTACTCAAAGGTGGCCTCATTAAGCCACTCCCTCCAGCTCCTCTACCTCAAAAGCTCTCAGCATCCCATAACCCCGGTACCTTCTGCATCTTCCATCAAATGCCCGGCCATAACACAAACAATTGCATCCGCCTTTGCCATGCTATTCAAGACCTCATTAACAACAAGGTCATTAAGGCACCTCCTCAATCAAGGCCAGACCCCGTGTCCAAGCGCAATCCTTGCATCAACGCCGCCTTCTTCACCAGAGAAGGGTAAACCATCAAGAGCCATGCAACGGTTCGACCTTCCACGAGTCTGGGAGTTTTCAAGCTCTGAGTCTTTGTCCTTTAAATAACCATCTTTGTGTTTGAGTCAGTTTGTACCTTGAGTCTTTCATGCTTTCACTGTTGTGTCTGTGTGTTCTCAATTTTAAGTCTGTAAGAGTCACAAAAAAAAATGTGTCAGTTTCGTGGGCCTGAACTACGTTATGACCTGATTCCTTTACAGGATACGTAGGCAGCCTCATCCTAAGGCCCGGTCACGCGCATTCAAGTCAATCCTAAGGTTCGGTCATGGTCTTTTGAGTCAAACCCTAGTGATTCGGTCGCTGTCTTTTGAACGTCACATCTCTATAATAAACTCAGGATTTTGAAATTATTTTCTACCATCAGTTGAAAATCATGATAATCACTTCAAAACACGAGATGATTTTTAATTGAACTCTCACCTCAGGAAAGAAGAAGAATTTCAAGGGACCACTTTCCAATGCCATATCCATTCTAAGAAGCAATGTCGTGACTCTAAAAAGGCTCGCTAGGTCAAAACTTCAAAATCCGACCTAGGCAAAAGTTAGAGCATGCAAACAAAAGCCTCTCAATGGAGCATCTAGGATTCAATTGTTAGGTTGCGCAATCCAAAATGAAGAAAGACCATCGTTTCTTTCATCCTACGCATAAAGATATATCTTTTGATAGCCCCTTTTGAGCCCCAATCAAATTCTTTGAACCCCAGCTAGCCAGCTATCCCCCGCATCGGGGTGAAATGAAAAATAAAAGTGCTAGAAGAAACATTGAAATTCAAATCATCAAAAGAGTGAAAGTGCCAGACACATCGAGATTCAAAGTATCAAAAAGGTGAAAGTGTCAAACACACTGAAAGGCATTGAAGGCATGAGAAATCAAGAGAAAACGCCCACCAAAGCAAAGGGGTATAAAAAAGTTTAAAGATAGCTGCTAGTTTTGAAAACCCAAAAGAAAGTGAAATTTTTGAGCCAATTGTCCTTTCTTTGTTAAGCCCAAACCATGGCCCACATTACAACCCAAAAAGTCCTTTCAGACTGGAAAGCGCAACTTGATAGCAAGAACTCTAGGCGTTAAGAGGCATGACCGAAAATCAATCCATGGAGAAAAGTCAAAGCATTGCTCAAAGCAAAAACTCAAACTGGAGTCATCGTCAGCAACCTGGGGCACGGCTCATGATAAAAACTCTCGTGTTTTGACAAAATAAAATCGAAAGATTTGAATGAAAATCAATTGATGGAGTAAAATAATTGTGAAATTCCAAAAGGGGAATTCCAAGAATCTGGGCGTGTCTGCCATTTCAAAATAGTCAAACTCTTCGTCCAATCAGGGGCACCATTCGAAAGTCGCTTCGTCTTTTTCTCCCTCATTTGCGTCAACATAGTCTTGTCAAAATCTACCCCTTTTGCCAAAAGTCAAAAGAGTCATCTCGGTTTTGTCAATTCTCGACTCGTGGAAGCCATTTCAATGCATGGAAGAGTACCACCCCTGAGAGAAGCTCGTTGGGCTAAAAATCGCAAGGGCAGACAGATCCAAGCAAAAATTAGAGCAAAAGCCTGCTAGGTCAAAAACCTGCAAGGGCGGCCTAGGCAAAAGTTAAGACAGTAAATCAAAAGGGCTCGTTAGACCGAAAACCCAAAAGAGCGGTACTAGGCAAAATTTAGAGCGCAAAAGGAGAGTGTTAATACCCGAGCGAAACCATTGCCTGGATTGCGCTTGGACAACTGAATGTCAAAACCATCAGGACTGGGGGTCGTTACTCACTGGGGTACATCGGCTCAATGCCGTTTACCGGGAAAAGAAAATCCAAGGCTCAAACCCCGGCCAAAGGCAAACCCTAGCTCAAATCCGGCACGGAATCCAACCCAAATTCGAAGCTCTTGAGAATACCAGTCCACTGGCCAAAGACAGTAAAGCAAATAGGGTGCTCAGACACGTCTCCTGTTTTTCAAGGAATATCATCATTGTCGTTCGGTGTCTTAGGCGAATCTCGAATGATTGTTCAAGAGTCAATTCCAAGATCAACCCACGGTCTTTTAAGCCTGTAGTCTAGCCGACCTAGAAGACTTTTAGTCCCTCGAGCTGTGGTTCATCCTCCGGGACTTCGCTCTGTCAAGCACTTCGTCCTCCGGGATCCAAAGGGATTACACTCTGTCTAGCACTTTGTCCTCTGGGACTTCACTTTGTCTAGCACTTTGTCCTTCGGGACTTATTTTTGTCATACTTGCATTGATTTTGCTTGTTCACGTGACATTCCATGACATATCAACTTGCATTATCATTCATGTATTGTCTCAATCGAACGTCAAATTCAAGTTTTTCAAGTTCAAGCCACTTCCAAAAATTCAAGCTCTTCAAAATTCAAATTATTCAATTTCGGATCTTTTTGAAAATCCAAGCTTTTCAAAATTCAAGTCTCTTTCAAAATTCAAGCTATTCTAACTCAAAGTCTCTTTCAAAATTCAAGTCTCTTTCAAAATTTAAGCTATTCAAACTCAAGTCTCTATTCAAATTCAAGCTTCTCAAATTCAAGTTTCTTTCAAAATTCAAGCTATTCAAATTCAAATCTCTTCCAAAATTCAAGCTATTCAAATTCAAGTTTCTTTCAAAGCTCAAGTCTCTTTCAAAATTCAAACTTCTTTCAAAATTCAAAGTCTTCAAAATTCAAGCTATTCAAATTCAAGTCTCTGCCAAAATTCAAGCTATCCAAATTCAAGTCTCCTTCAAAATTCAAGTCAAAATTCAAGCTTTTCAAATTCAAGTCTCCTTCAAAATTCAAGCTTTTCAAATTCAAGTCTCTTTCAACATTCAAGCAATTCAAATTCAAGCTAAAGTTATTTCCAAAACTCAAAATTCAACCTTTTCAAAAAAATAAAAAAATAAAATCAAGTCTCTACGCCGTCCAAGCATATCGTCCTCGGGTTTGACATATTGCGGCCATTTAAGCATTGAATCATTAAAACGCCGTGCCTCAATTAACAAGCTCATTTTAGTCCTCCAGGACTCGTCGCATTTTAGTCTTCCGGGACTCGTCTCGTTTTAGTCCTGCAGGACTTGTCTCGATTTAGTCTCCCGGGACTCGTCTCATTTTAGTCCTTCAGGGACTCGTTTAAAGGAATTTCATAACACTCGGCACTTCAGGTACTCAATCTTCTCAAGTTTACTTTCGCAATTTGTCCTCCGGGACTCGCTTTACTTACATTGTCCCAATTGAACTACGTTGGTCTGATCCCTACAACGGGGTACGTAGGCAGCTCCATGAGCGCGACCACCTTTATTGCATTCTTGCATTTAACTTAAAGACTTTGGAGTAATGGATTGAGATGCCTAATCTTTAACGTCACTTATACCAAGCAATGGTACCTAAGTTCCGTTAAAGAGGGACTACTGTAGACACCCCAATCTGGGCCTCTGAATAATCTTTAAGTTCCCCGATGATGAAATAAGGAAAAATATACCTTCAAGGCTTGGATTGTTGCTCATTTCCTACTCCTTCTCTAAACCTCAAGAAAACCCATTTTCTAAACATATAGGGTGGCCCTCGGTTCAATTGCAAAGAGAAAAACGTGTTTGCTTTGTCAAAAATAACTTTTTCCATGACACACTGAGGGTAAAATGGGCACACATTTCAATGTATAAAATACCTTTGAGTGAAACCAATTGGGTTAGAAAGAAGACTTGACAAGCTTTCCAACGCTTCGAACCGTGCCCAAATCCGAGTTCGGTAGTGTCCGGGGCACCCCCGCGAAGTTTGGTGTGCTGTGCTGTCTCGGAATACCGCACGGCATTCCAGAAACGCCACGCGGCATTTCAAAACGCTGCACGAAATTTCAATACTTTGAAAGGAGTGCCGCGCGGCATTTCAGAAAAAGTTCTGACAGCAGCAGAAAGTTGTCGGCCACGCCTGCAAATGCAACAATTGAAAAATGGCTTGGCCAGAGCACATTTTGCACGTTTTTTATCCTTTGGGTGCACTCCAAGTATCTTTTTGCCTATAAATACACCCCCCTCTAGTTGAGAAGTACCCCTTCAACTCCAAATAAAGTTACTCTGCCATTTTCTAGACTCTCACTCTCACTCTCTAAAAATACCCACATTCTTCTTCTTCTCTTAAGTTCAGTAAACTACTGACTTAGGAGGACCTCCACCTCAAAGCATCCAAACAACCTCACACCCTTCAATCCCCATTCAAGCATTTCAAGTCCAAATCAACTTCCATTCCTCCATCTTCAAGCACATCCAAGCTTCAATCAAAAGGTATAAATCAAGTTTCCTTGGGCTAAACCACATTTAGCTTTGAGGGGAGCCGATCGAGGCCCTTCTCGGTCTTTCTATACCGAGTTTGGGTCTCAAACGAGCTTTATATTCAAAAAGCACAAAAAACATTTTTCGCACTGGATACGCTACATCGTGCGGCGTTTTACGACACCGCACGGCGTAGCGTATTACTCCGTGCGTTATTTCATTTCTTGTACATATATTCCTTCTTGTGTTGTTCTGTTTAGTCTGCTTGTTGCTTTTCTGTGCGGGGTACATTCCAGAATCAAGTTTCATGTTAAAAGTCATTTTTTTACTTTATTAAATCTTTTAACATTTCAAAAAGCTTTTAACATTATTTTTCATGATAAGATGAACAATAGGATCTCGTAAATCACTTTTCAGAGATTCAGAAAATATAAAAAACTATTTTGCGAATCTATGGTTTGTTTTGTCATGTAAGAGCAAACTGATTCTGGAATGCGTAGACGAGTACACCGCACGGTGTTTTGGTTACACCGTGTGATGTATCCGATCTGTCGTGCGGTGTTTCACATGATCTTGGCAGTCTGCTGTAATGCTGTTATTTCATTTTCTGTACATTGCTCATCCATTTCATACTGTGCAGTTTGCACCACAAGCATGGTAATGTGCTATATTAGATCCCATGTCCCTTTTCCGTACATGTTTTAAAGTTAAGTTTTTCAAATTATATTAAATCCCCCATTTAAAATGCTTAGTAGAGACCGGTCTTTAACGGGCGAGCGGGGTGCTTTTTCAACAGAACCTTCCCCGCTCGTAACGTGACTCCCGGATCCAAAATCTCAACGTTTTCGTTAGATCAAAAGCATTTTTCTCTCAATCAAGTTCTCGATTTCTCGGATCATCCATCCCAAAAATCCGGGTGGCGACTCTTCAAGCGCGCGTCGGGCGCGGGAGCCCACAGTGAGTATGTAAAATCAATGTAAGTATGATAAAAGTGAGTCCCGGAGGACGAAGTGCAAATAGAGTGCGAGTCCCAGAGGACGAAGTGCTAGACAAAGTGAAGTCCCAGAGGACAAAGTGCTAGACAAAGTGAAGTCCCGGAGGACAAACCACTGCTCGAGAGACTAGAAGGCTTTTAGGTCGGTTAGACCATAGCTTGAGAGAAACTCCAGGCTTCAAAGACCGTGGATTGATCTTGGAATTGACTCTTGAACAATCATTTGAGATTCGCCTATGACACCGAACGACAATGATGATGATATTCCTTGAAAAACAGGGGACGTGTCTGAGCACTCTATTTGCTTTACTGTCTTTGGCCAGTGGACCGGTATTCTCAGGAGCTTCGAATTTGGGTTGGATTCCGTGCCAGATTTGAGCTGGGGTTTCCCTTTAGCTGGGGTTTGAGTCTTGGATTTTCTTTCCTCGGTAGACGGCATTGAGCCAATGTACCCCAGTGAGTAACGACCCCTAGTCCTGATGGTTTTGACAAGCAGTTGACCAAGCGCAGTCCAGGCTACGATTAAAGCCTAATGAGCTTCTCTCAGGGGTGACTTTCACGAGTTTAGGATTGACAAGACCAAGACAACTGGTTCGACCTTTTAGGAAAGGGGGTGGATTTTGACAGGACTATGTTGACTCAAATATACGAAGGAGGGAAAAACCGTTTATGAATGAAGCGACTTTCGAATAGTGCCTCTGATTGGGTGGAGAGTTTGACTCTTTGGAAAAAAAAAGATTCATGTCCCATAATTTACGACAAACCAGGTTTTTTGTGATTTTTCCCTTCGAAATTTGTTTTACTCCATCAATTGATCAAAACACGAGTTTTTATTACGAACCAAGTTTGCTAATGATGACCCATGTCCCCGTTTGGATTTTCACTTTGATTGATACGGGTTTCGCACAATGCCTTGATGTATTGATGCCCTTTAACGTAACACCTAGGATTCTTGCTATCAAATTGTGCTTTTCAATCCGAAAGGACTTTTTGGGTTTGTAATGTGGGCCATGGTTTGGACTTGACAAAGAAAGGGTATTAGACTCAAAAATTTCACTTTCTTTTGAGTTTTCAAAGCTAGCAGCTATCTTGGAATTGTAGGTGCCTTCTTTTCATTTTTCATTTGCTTTCTCATGCCTTCAATGCCTTTTAGTGTGTTTGGCACTTTCATCCTGTTGATACTTTTGAATCTCGATGTGTTTGGCCATTTTGATGCTTTGAATTTCAAAGTTTCTTCTGGCACTTTTATTTCTCAGTTCACCCCGATGCGGGGGACAACTGGCTAGTTGAGCTTCTTTTCAAAGAATTTGATTGGGGCTCAATAGGGGCTATCAAAAGATATATCTTTCTGCGTAGGATGAAAGAAACGATGGTCTTTTTTCATTTTGGATTGCGCAACCCAACGACTGAACCCTAGATACTTATTGAGAGGCTTTTGTCTGCTCTAACTTTTGCCTAAGTCAAATCATGGGATCTTGACCTAGCGAGCTCTTTTTTTTTTTTTTAGGCATTGTTCATTTGAATGGCGTCGGGGAGCGGTCCCTTGAAATTGTTCTTCTTGCATGGGGTGAGGGTTCAATAAAAAATCATCTCATGTTTTGAAGTGATTATTATGATTCTCAAGTGATGGCGGAAAACAATTCCGAGTTGGGCTGGGGATAATCACAAAAACCTGAGTTCATTATGATGATTTTGACACAAATACATGACACTTGAAAGACAGCGGCCGAACCAGCAGGGGTTGACTCGAAAGACTACGACCGAACCTTGGGATCAACTCGAATGCCCGTGACCGGGCCTCAGGGTGAGACTGCCTACGTATCTCGTAAAGGAATCAGGTCACAACGTAGTTCAAGATTACGAAACTGACTCCCTGTTTTGCTTCTTTTTTTTTACAACAATCATGAATTTGAAAACATACATACACGAAAGCATAACAGACTCTGTAGGGAGGTATTCCCGAACAAGGCCAAACAGGGCCCGAACACGTGGTACGTGGGACCATGGTGTAAATATGATGGGGATAGTCGTCGTGCAAGCCGGTGGTCGGCAATATGGACCAGTGATATGAAATGTCATTGGTCCAGGAAGTCTGTATGGGGTCAAGGTCCAGTAAACATGAGAAGTTATTGGACCAAGAGATTGATAAAGGACCAGTGACATGTGAAGTTGTTGGTCCAAGTAGTCTGTTCCTGGTCCAAGAGGGCCGAACAGGAGGAGAGGTCCTGAGAGGACGTTGGTCCAAGAGGACGTTGGTCCAAGTAGTTTGTTCCTGGTCCAAAAGGGCCGAACAGGAGGAGAGCTCCTGAGAGGACGTTGGTCCATGTAGTTGTTCGGCGATGAGATAGCCGAACAAGGGAAGAACTCCAATCAAGTGCTGGAGCAGAGGGAATACTCTAGGAGGTTCCGTAAAGGAATGGGCTGTAGGGAGGCATTACCGAACAGGTGCAAATAGTTGCCGAACATGTGGTGTTCTAGATCCGTGTAATGAGGAAGGTGATATGGGACCCTATATAAGATGAACGACGGCGGAAGTATCCGGTGCATCCAGAGGGCACCGGATTAGATTATCTGTTCGGCTGAGGTGGCCCAGTGACATGAGAAGTTATTAACTGGTACAGTCTGTTCGGCCTAGGTGGGCCGGTGACATGAGAAGTCATGTACTTGTGCAGTTTGTTCGGGAGAATCACATGCCGAACAGATGGAATCATCTGATGAAACGATGTCTTAAGAGATAAGGCGATAGGAGTGTTCTGAAAAAGGAGCCCAGTATACGGTAAAGATAAGTAAAGGGACAGTCCTATTGTGGTACAAATTCCACGAAAGGAAGAGACCCTATGAGTAAGGGGTCTCAGTTGATTGGGCAAGAGATTCCCAGGGGAGCCAGGTTTTCTATACGAAGTAGGAGACCTGGGGCGATGAGGATGCTTGAAGAGCAAGTAAGTGGATATCTATAAATACAAGGTAAACCTAGAGGAAAAAGGTACGCAATAAGTTGCAATCGAGTTATTTACCTACTGATAATTAGGGTTTTCTGCTAGTATGTGATACTAACTTAGGCATCGGAGGGCCTTTGCCACGAGAGGCAAAGGTGCGCTCACCCTTGTCTGTTTTGCAGTTAGGGTTCCGGTGAAAGGCTAGGGTTCCGGCGAGGAGGCATGTGAAGCTGTTTACCAAAAAGCTAGAGTTAGCACTAAGCGGATTTTTTCCCCTTACAATTGGCGCCGTCTGTGGGAAACGATAGAATTCCCATTGAAACCATGATGGAAGAAGAGCCATACGACCTAAAGAACACGCATGGTCTTGAGGGGGTCGTGACAAAACGCCACTGCATGCTCCGAAAAAGCCGCTGGTGGAGTAAAGGAATGGCTTGGCTGGTACGAGTCACTCGCTGGTTCAATTCTGGAAGCGTAAAGACTCCACGAATGGAGGATGATCTAAGAGGGAAAAGGAGAGGACACCTTCTTTGCCTGGTGCTAAAGGAGAAAGCATTGAGTAGGGCCATGAGCAAGTCCTTCAGTATTGTATGCTCCTAGGATTGGGGGAGCAAATCAAGATGCCGATATGGAGGTCAAAGCAGTCTGAATCTGCTAGGTGATCGCGAAGAGCAATCTGAACTTGCTAGGCAATCATACCGAGCAGTTCGAATCTGCTAGGTGTCCACACGGAGCAGTCGTAACCTGCTAGGCATCCGTGCAGAGTAGTCCGAATCTACTAGGCGATCTTAAGGAGCAGTCTGAATCTGCTCGGTAGCAGCGCAGTCTGTACCTGTTAGGCGAATTGCGCAGAGCAATTCGAATTTGCTAGGCGATCGCGAAGAGCAACCTGTACCTGTTGGGCGAATTGCACAAAGCAGTCCGAATCTGCTAGGTGATCGCGAAGAGCAATCTGAACTTGCTAGGCAATCATACCGAGCAGTTCGAATCTGCTAGGTGTCCACACGGAGCAGTCGTAACCTGCTAGGCATCCGTGCAGAGTAGTCCGAATCTACTAGGCGATCTTAAGGAGCAGTCTGAATCTGCTCGGTAGCAGCGCAGTCTGTACCTGTTAGGCGAATTGCGCAGAGCAATTCGAATTTGCTAGGCGATCGCGAAGAGCAACCTGTACCTGTTAGGCGAATTGCACAAAGCAGTCCGAATCTGCTAGGTGATCTCGAAGAGCAATCTGAACTTGCTAGGCAATCATACCGAGCAGTTCGAATTTGCTAGGTGTCCACACGGAGCAGTCGTAACCTGCTAGGCATCCGTGCAGAGTAGTCCGAATCTACTAGGCGATCTTAAGGAGCAGTCTGAATCTGCTCGGTAGCAGCGCAGTCTGAACCTGTTAGGCGATTGCATAGAGCAATCTGAAATTGCTAGGCAATCATACCGAGCAGTTCGAATCTGCTAGGTGTCCACACGGAGCAGTCGTAACCTGCTAGGCATCCGTGCCGAGTAGTCCGAATCTACTAGGCGATCTTAAGGAGCAGTCTGAATCTGCTCCGTAGCAGCGCAGTCTGAACCTGCTAGGCGATTGCACAGAGCAGTCCGAATCTGCTAAATCTGAACTTGCTAGGCAATCATACCGAGCAGTTCGAATCTGCTAGGTGTCCACACGGAGCAGTCGTAACCTGCTAGGCATCCGTGCCGAGTAGTCCGAATCTACTAGGCGATCTTAAGGAGCAGTCTGAATCTGCTCGGTAGCAGCGCAGTCTGAACCTGCTAGGCGACCGCGCTGAGCAGTCCGAATCTGCTGCTCTATAGCCGCGCAGCGCAGTGCAGTATGAACCTGCAAGGCGACCGCGCTGAGCAATTTGAATCTATTAGGCGGCAGCACAGAGCAATCCGAATTTGCTAAGCGATCGCAAAGAGCAACCTATACCTATTAGGTGAATTGCACAAAGCAGTCCGAATCTGCTAGGCGATCTTAAGGAGCAGTCTGAATCTGCTCGGTAGCAGCGCAGTCTGAACCTGCTAGGCGATCGCACAGGAGCAGTTTGAACCTGCTAGGCGATTGCACAGAGCAGTCTGAATCTGCTAGGCAATCCTAAGGAGCAGTCTGAATCTGCTAGGCAACTCATGCAGAGCAATGATATGCTCTCCTATGGTTGTGATGCTAGAACTGGTTGTTCAGCTAAAGCTCAGTGCTTTGAATAATTTGGTAGAATACAAAGGCTTGTTGGTCGGGCTACGAAGTGCCCAAAATACTGAAGGCTAAGAAACTAAGGAAGTTTTTGCATGAGATCCCATGAATGGGAAGCTTGGTCCGAATTGGGAGAGACCATACAAGGTTACAGAGATAGCTGAGATTGAAGCTTATCGCCTCAAAGACTTGGATGGGAACGCGGTAACAATGCCACGAAATATACAGATAAGTAGTAGAATTAGTTATTGCAATTTAAAATTTTCGATTAACTAGCTATGAGTTGCTATAATGGAATTATGAATAGAATTCCGTAGAAAATATTGCTTATTGTGATTAACTAGCTACGAGTTGCTATAGGGGAATTATGATCAGAATTCCATAGAAAGTATTCAGCTACGAATGGCTTTGTGATAGAATTATGAAAATTTTATTTGTGTTAGGTCCTAGCGCGAATAAGCTAAGTATGGACCCAAAGACACTTAATTTGCCGCCATACTGGGGAGCAGGGAGAGTGTGCATCTAAGTATGAATAAACTTGGAATGAAGCGATAAAACGAAATTTAATTTGAAAAATTGTTGTTTTTCAAGTTAGAGTACGAATACAACTTAAGAAAGAAACTTGAGAACCGATTGAGTACGAAAAAACTCAAAATTTGGCTAAGTATGAATAAACTTAGGTCATGGCAATGAATAATGCCAAAATCCGTTGGAGTGCGAACATACTCCGAATTTGGCTAAGTATGAATAAACTTAGGCCATGGCAATGAATAATGCCAAAATTCAATAGAGTGCGAACATACTCCGAATTTGGCTAAGTATGAATAAACTTAGGCCATGGCAATGAATAATGCCAAAATTCAATAGAGTGCGAACATACTCCGAATTTGGCTAAGTATGAATAAACTTAGGCCATGGCAATGAATAATGCCAAAATTCAATAGAGTACAAACATACTCGAATTTGGCTAAGTATGAATAAACTTAGGCCATGGCAATGAATGATGCTAAAATCCGTTAGAGTACGAACATACTCCGAAATTGGCTAAGTATGAATAAATTTAGGCCATGGCAATGAATGATGCCAAAATCCGTTGGAGTGCGAACATACTCCGAATTTGGCTAAGTATGAATAAATTTAGGCCATGGCAATGAATAATGCCAAAATTCAATGGAGTGCGAACATACTCCGAATTTGGCTAAGTATGAATAAACTTAGGCCATGGCAATGAATGATGCCAAAATCCGTTGGAGTGCGAACATACTCCGAATTTGGCTAAGTATGAATAAACTTAGGCCATGGCAATGAATAATGCCAAAGTTGAATGGAGTGCGAACATACTCCGAATTTGGCTAAGTATGAATAAACTTAGGCCATGGCAATGAATAATGCCAAAAATCAATAGAGTGCGAACATACTCCGAATTTGGCTAAGTATGAATAAACTTAGGCCATGGCAATGAATGATGCCAAAATCCGTTAGAGTACGAACATACTCCGAAATTGGCTAAGTATGAATAAATTTAGGCCATGGCAATGAATGATGCCAAAATCCGTTGGAGTGCGAACATACTCCGAATTTGGCTAAGTATGAATAAACTTAGGCCATGGCAATGAATAATGCCAAAATTCAATAGAGTACGAACATACTCCGAGTTTGGCTAAGTATGAATAAACTTAGGCCATAGCAATGAGTAAATGCCGAAATCCGATTGAGTACGATCATACTCTAAATTTGGCTAAGTATGAATAAACTTAGGCCATGGCAATGAGTAATGCCAAAAACCGATGGAGTATGATTATACTCCAAATTTGGCTAAGTATGAGTAAACTTAGGCCATGGCAGTGAATAGTGCCAGAATTTGATTGAGTATGATCTAACTCATAATATACCCAAATACGAGACATTTGGGTTGCATACGTGAATATGCACATAAATTCAAGTACAAGGAACTTGGGGAGCATACGAGAATATGCAGATTTATCTAAAGTATGAATACACTTAGGAGTCTGCCAAGTATGAAACACTTGGGTGAGCAAGCACAGTACAAAAAGTGTGTATGAATGAACGCACGAAATTGGCCAGGCACGAAGGGTCTAGGTTTGTAGATAGATCCGGTAGGGATTGAGTACGATTGAGGTGTATGAAGAAACACACAAACCCGACTAAGTACGAATGCTTAGATGTGTATGAATAAACACACGAAACTAGGGTGTGTGCATGTAAGCACAACAATACTAAGTATAAGAAACTTAGGAACTTGCTAAGTATGAAACACTTAAGTTTATGCTCGAATGCACATAGGAATGTTTATTCATAACACTTAATTATATGTGCATGAACAAGCACGAGATTGAGTCGCGCGCGAATGACGACTATGCTTGAGAGTTGCCAAGTATAGACACGGAAGTATCTAAGAATGAAAAACTTAAGCTTATGTATGAGATACATAAGGTCGATAGGTATGAAATACTTAATAAGCTCACGCGAAAACTGGGCAGCTGCGATCGGTATCCGAGCATGGTATACTTTGGCCACGAAGGGCCATCAGTCAAAATAACGTCAAGTAATGAGATTACTTAGTAAGAGGTAGTGTTCAACATTTCTCTTAAGCTACGAGTTGCTTCGGTAGAATTATGAATAAAATTGCTTGAAAGAAATTATTTCTAGCACGAATATTGTACTTGTCCGGTCTTGGCAAGAACATGCTGAGGACACTTTCTCCATGCTGGGGAGCAAAGAGCATTCATCAGAAATATTCATTGAGTACGATCAAACTCAGAATCCGGTTGAGTGCGAATAAACTTCGGCCAAGACCATGAAGGGTGCCGAAATCCAATCGAGTATGATTGAACTCAGAATATTGCTAAGTGCGAGAAAACTTAGGTTATAGCAATGAATATTGCTGAAGACTTACTGAGTATGAATACACTTAGTCCGAAAGCAACGGTTGTCTAAGTACGAAGACACTTAGGCCAAAAGATATGAATAATACTAAAAGGAAGCTAAGTACGAAACAACTTAGGATATGGGTGCGTCGTGCACAAACTAAGACCCGAACATGAAGAAGTTTTGAGGCCCGGGCAGCGAACATTGCTTGAATCATGACAAGAGAAGATTGTCAGATAAAGGCCCAAGCACGAAGAAGTTTGGGGCCCGAGAAGTGAACATTACTCTGATACGAGCAAAGCCTGAGATAAGCTAGGTACGACATAAACCTAGACACGACAATGGATTGGCTAAAAACAAGTATGCTTAGGCCAAGGCAGTAAGTAATGCCAAAAATCGACAAAACTTAAGCCTTGGCTACAAGCTGAGCCCGAGATAGGCTGGGTACAAAGGAGACTTCGGTCTTGGCATCGAATGCCTGAAGCAACCATGTTCGGCCAAGAATTGGGACGAGTACGAGTACTCCTAGAGTATTGCTGGGAATTCGCTGAAGTACGAGAAAATTTTGGGCCAAAGTAAATACTGAATACCAAGAAAATGTGAAGATACGGAATGACCTAGGGTCAATGCTAAGTACGAACAAACTTAGCAAGAGTGCAAAAAGATTTGCTGAAAAATGAGTGAACTTAGCAAAACGAAATGTGGGTCTGCATTGGGGACGAGATTCCCTGAGTACCCAAGTTAGTAGGGTGACGTACGTGAAATGTCACCCCGGACGCCGTTTGTGCGTCTCGTTTCACGAAAACATCTGTTTGCATCTAAATATGGGAAGTAAGATATGTGCCACGAATAAAGGTGCAGAAACAGGACGAATCTACTCGGTCCTTAAGAGCTTTGCTCGTCATTTGGGTTATAAATAACGAGTAAAGCTGGGGAGCAATTGTAGGGAGGTATTCCCGAACAAGGCCAAACAGGGCCCGAACACGTGGTACGTGGGACCATGGTGTAAATATGATGGGGATAGTCGTCGTGCAAGCCGGTGGTCGGCAATATGGACCAGTGATATGAAATGTCATTGGTCCAGGAAGTCTGTATGGGGTCAAGGTCCAATAAACATGAGAAGTTATTGGACCAAGAGATTGATAAAGGACCAGTGACATGTGAAGTTGTTGGTCCAAGTAGTCTGTTCCTGGTCCAAGAGCGAGCAGGAGAGAGGTCCTGAGAGGACGTTGGTCCAAGAGGACGTTGGTCCAAGTAGTTTGTTCCTGGTCCAAAAGGGCCGAACAGGAGGAGAGCTCCTGAGAGGACGTTGGTCCATGTAGTTGTTCGGCGATGAGATAGCCGAACAAGGGAAGAACTCCAATCAAGTGCTGGAGCAGAGGGAATACTCTAGGAGGTTCCGTAAAGGAATGGGCTGTAGGGAGGCATTACCGAACAGGTGCAAATAGTTGCCGAACATGTGGTGTTCTAGATCCGTGTAATGAGGAAGGTGATATGGGACCCTATATAAGATGAACGACGGCGGAAGTATCCGGTGCATCCAGAGGGCACCGGATTAGATTATCTGTTCGGCTGAGGTGGCCCAGTGACATGAGAAGTTATTAACTGGTACAGTCTGTTCGGCCTAGGTGGGCCGGTGACATGAGAAGTCATGTACTTGTGCAGTTTGTTCGGGAGAATCACATGCCGAACAGATGGAATCATCTGATGAAATGATGTCTTAAGAGATAAGGCGATAGGAGTGTTCTGAAAAAGGAGCCCAGTATACGGTAAAGATAAGTAAAGGGACAGTCCTATTGTGGGACAAATTCCACGAAAGGAAGAGACCCTATGAGTAAGGGGTCTCAGTTGATTGGGCAAGAGATTCCCAGGGGAGCCAGGTTTTCTATACGAAGTAGGAGACCTGGGGCGATGAGGATGCTTGAAGAGCAAGTAAGTGGATATCTATAAATACAAGGTAAACCTAGAGGAAAAAGGTACGCAGTCTACTGCAATCGAGTTATTTACCTACTGATAATTAGGGTTTTCTGCTAGTATGTGATACTAACTTAGGCATCGGAGGGCCTTTGCCACGAGAGGCAAAGGTGTGCTCACCCTTGTCTGTTTTGCAGTTAGGGTTCCGGCGAAAGGCTAGGGTTCCGGCGAGGAGGCATGTGAAGCTGTTTACCAAAAAGCTAGAGTTAGCACTAAGCGGATTTTTTCCCCTTACAGACTCGAAGTACAGACTGACACAACAAGGATGAAAACTTGACTTGAAATCTCGTGCAAATTCGGACAGTTGCCTGGCTCTTGACATTTTACTCCTTTTTGTTGAAGAAAGCGGCGTTGATGCGAGGATTGCGCTTGCGCACGAGGTCTGATTTTGGTTAAGGAGGTGCCTTAATGACCTTGTTGTCAATGAGGTCTTGGATAGCATGGCGAATGCGGATGCAGTCGTTTGTGTTATAGCCGGGCATTTGATGGAAGATGCAAAAGGTACCTGGGTTATGGGATGCTGAGAACTTTTGAGGTAGAGGAGCTGGAGGGAGTGGCTTAATGAGGCCAGCTTTGAGGAGCTCCCCATAAACCATGGATTGGGGTGCGGAGAAGCGGGATGAGGTTCTTGATTTGGCGCTGCGGTTAAGTTAAGGGCTCATTGTGGTACCGGGGGTGCCCTTTAACGAAATCTTTGCTCGTATTGCAGGCCTTGCTTGCTTCGGCTAGGCCTTTGAACATTTCGGAAAGCTTCATCTTTGGGGGTGAACGCCCTTCATCCATGTCTTCCTTAGCATTTCGTTTTAGATTTGGATCCGAGACTATGAAAGTAAGGAGACTATCCATCTTTTGTGTTAAAGCCCCTATTTGGATCATTTGCGTATCCATTTTCAGGCCCATTTCCTCCACAGCCTTCCTCAACTCTTTAGGTTTTGTTTGCTCCGTTGTTGGTTCAAATTCCAATACTGAAATACTGGATTCATCGGGAATGGGTACAATTAGTTTGGGCAGGTGAGTCGGGATGATATAGTGAGTGGGGTCAAATATAGTGGAGCTAGTGTTGATGTAGTTAATGCGGTGGTTTGACAAGGTGCTTGATTCCTTTGGTGGCAGAAGGATGGTTTCGCTATCGATAAGGCCTTGAATTTTGTGACGAAGACGGTGGCGCTTATCGGTAACATGGTCGGACATTTGGTGAAAGGCGCAGAAGGCATTTGGGTGTGGTAGGCTAGAAGCTTTTGAGGCAGATGAGTTGGAAGGAGTGGCTTGATGAGACCAGCTTTGAGGAGCTGTTCATAGAGTGTGGATAGGGGTGTGCTGAATTGGGTGAAGGTGCGGGTTGGTTTATTAGCTATCTGGTTTATTTCGAGGGGTTTGGCATTTGAGGAGTTCCCGACATGGAAGGTATTGCTGTTTCCGAAAAGGACTTCGCCATTGCCGGGATGGAGTTCCTTGCCTTTTAAGGCGGGTTCTTTCTTCTCGAGGGTACCATCCCTAAGGGCTTCTTCAACAGCCAATCCAGAATCGTAGAAGGTCTCAAAATCGGGAGACGATTGCGACAAAATCATGTAAGTGGCAAAGGCACTGGGCAGGTTTTTAGTGATGATACGCATCTGCTCTTTTAGGTCTGGCTTATCGTGCATTTGGGCAGCTTTGGCTCTCCACCTTTTTACATAGTCAAAGAAACTCTCATTTTCGCCCATTTTGGTGTTCTCAAGTGGTCATTTCCAGCTCAACGTTGAAGTCGTATTGGGACACAAAAGCCATTCCAATGTCCTCCCATGTCTTTTTCTTCAAGGATGCCAAGGAAATGAACCACTGTAGAGCCGGGCCAGTAAGTGACTCGTGGAACAGTTGAGATATGACATCTTTTTCGACCCCTCGCATGGAAAGGGACTCAACATACCCTAGCAAGTGGGCCTTTGGATCAGTAGTCCCATCGAATTTGGCAAAGTCCATCCCTTTGAACTTCTCAGGCAGTTTTGCATTGGGAAACAGACTTAAACGATCCATGTCTATTTCACCCCTCCCCATCCTTTCTGTTTTGAGGATAGATTCCTCGAGTTTGTTAATTTTGGCAATCAATTCTGCCACTTGGGGGTCAGCGACGGGCGCATCCCCGGCGAGAGATGATTCAGGACTCGGAGTAGATTTGGCTGGTAGGCGGTCACTGATTTCTTACATTGATTCTAACATCATGGTCATGTTCTTTTGGACATCGGCGACGATTGACTTGAGCTGACCATTTACGTTCGTAATTGACTGCTTGAGTTGATCTTCTAGGTCAACCATAACTTGCCTAATTTCTCCTATTTCATTCATTTGACCCACCATTTCAGATATCACCACCGGTGACTGAGTTTCTCTTTGCGGACGGTTACAATTGGGTGAAGTCCTTCTTGTGCAACAAATATTTCAGAACTGATAGTAAAGCAAAAAGGCAGCTCAAATCCTGCTCGAGAATCATGCCCATGCAATGTCATCAGTGTCGTATACATCCTAAGACCTACCTCAGCTCCAAATCTCACTTAGGATATAATTGTACCAAGGGTTTCAGCAGTCACGGGTAAGTCATGTTAGGCAGGTTAAATTCCGAATGCTTTGGAATCAGAGTCAATCTCCTTATCTTGACCATCCGAGACAATGCAATGAGGTTGCTAAAATCTAGATACAAGCACATCCTAAGGCTAGATCCAAACCAGAGGGGTCGTTCGGGCACGACGAACACTGGAGATATCTCATACTCCATAGATTTTAAGTCTCCTAGACTCACAGAAAACGGTTTCAAAAAGTTGCCTCGATCCTCAGAATTTCTTTTGACAATGTATCCTTTATAAACAACGAAACTTAAGAGATGTCAAAACAAATTAAGTCTTCATTTTTTTTTTCAAAGGTTCAATATTTGTTTTTGAAATGACATAGTAAAAATGACGCGGTATTATGACAAGGTGGCATGATCATCATTAATACTTTAGTCATTCCTTCATATTTTTTTTGAACATTTGATTGAAAAATGCAACGAAGACTTAGTAAGAATTGATTTCCCTTAAACGCGTCATTTTAAGGATTAATTAGTATTAAGCAACGTGCGTCCCATGAGGTACAACTCTTCATCGGGTGTTAGCAACCTTTTAAAGACCGTTGAACCTAGAATTATTCTAAAAGGCAGATTAACCTATCGGTTTGCGGGGCCTGACTTCTAGCATGCATGAGTGCGTGATGAACGTATGATGTGCATGAGGCATGACAATATAAGATGGGCACGTAAGCAGGATATGACACATAGTAAAAGTAAAGGGGTCTCTGTCCTAGTTTGGAAGGTTCTACGATTATGTACAAGTGCAAAAGGCCGGTTTTGGTTTAGCGGGGTTCCCCGGACTAGAGTCAAGATGTACCTCCCATTGTTAAATGTATTGCGAGACAATGGTCGAGTGGTACGATGGCTCATCACGGTCGAGGGTTGCTAGGCATCCTGTGAGAGCTTGTCACCGGCGAGCCGGACAAGATTTTCAAAACACACTAGCGAGGTTTGTGTTGTGCAGAGTGTAAAAGAAAACAAAGTTAAGTTTTTCAAACGATTTTAAATCCCTCAAAGAAAATGTCTTTCAAGCTTGGCCCTCTTGATTATTCAATACTTTTTATTTCTTCTTTTTTTTTTTAAAAAAAAAGTACAAGTAAAGTATTGAATAAAAGTCCCCAGCAGAGTCGCCACTGTGAACTCCCCGATCGGTGTGCCCTCGAAGAGTCGCCACCCGGATTTTTGAGATGGATAATCTGAGAAATCGGGAGTTTGTTTGAGAGAAAAAGACTTTTGATCTAGCGAAAACGTTGAGATTTTGGATCCGGGAGTCACGTTACGAGCGGGAAAGGTTTTGTTGAAATAGCACCCCGCTCGCCCGGTAAAGACCGGTCTCCACTAAGCATTTTAAATGCGGGATTTAATATTATTTGAAGAACTTAACTTTAAAACATGTACGGAAAAGGGCATAGGGGTTTAATATAATACATTGGCGTGCTTGTGGTGCAAATTGTACAGTATGAAATAGATGAGCAAAGTACATAAAGTGAAATAACAGCATTACAGCAGACTGCCAAAATCATGTGAAACACCGCACGACGAACCGAATACATCGCACAATGTAACTATAACACCGCGCGATGTACCTATCTACGCATTCTAGAATCAGTTCGCTTTCATATAACAAAACAAACCATAGGTCCACAAAATAGTTTGTTATATTTTTCGAATCTCTGAAAAATGATTTACGAGATCCTTTTGTTCATCTTATCATGTAAAACAATGTTAAAAGTTTGTTGAAATGTTGAAAGATTTAATAAAGTCAAAAAGATGACTTTTAACATGAAACTTGACTCTGGAATGTACCCATACGATCTTTAAACAACATTAGCTGAAATAGGAAAAGAAAAGGAAAATAAAGTAATAATGAACAGTACTAAAAATAATGCACAGTGCAATACGCTACGTCGTGCGATATTCTAAAGCACCGCACGATGTACCGTATCCAGTGCAGAAACTGCTTTTTTGTACTTTTTGAATATAAAGCTCGTTCGAGACCCAAACCTAGTATAGAAGGACTGGGAAGGGCCCTGTTAAGCTCCCTCAAGGCCAAAACATGGTTTAGCCCAAGAAATTTATTTATACATTTTGATTGAGGCTTGGATGTACTTGAAAGTGGAAGAGTGGAGGTTGATTTGGACTGGGTTTTGAGAGACTTGTGAGCAAATGAATGTAGAGAGAGAAAGAGAGAAAAATCAGTTTGAGACTGATTTTGTAATAGTACAGCTTGTAGGTTGATGTAGAGAGAGAAAGAAGTGTATATGGTGGTGATGGGTGTAAGGGGTTGTAGAGAGAGAATCAATGGGATCATTTTCCTCTAAGAAGAGGGGTGTATTTATAGGCAAAAATATATTTGGAGTACACCCAAAGGCCAAAAAACGTGAAAAATGTGCTCTGACAGCTCTGCTGATGCGTTAGGGAAAAGGCCGCACGGTTGAGTGATTTTTGAAATGCCGCGCGGTCTTTAGAGACAGCATAGCACACTGAACTTCACGGGGGCGCCCCGGACACTCCCAAACTCGAATTTGGGCGCAGTTCAAAGCGTTGGAAAGCTTGTCGAGTCCTCTTTCTTACCCAATTGGTTTCACTCAAAGACGTTTTATACATTGAAATATGAGTCTATTTTACCCTCAATATGTCATGAAAAAGTTGTTTTGACAAAGCAAACGCATCTTTTTCTTTTGCAATTGAACCGGGGGCCACCCTACATCTTTAAAATGGAATTTTCTTGAGGTTAGAGAAGGAGTAGCAAATGAGCAACAATCCAAGCCTTGAAGGTATATTTTTCCTTATTTTATCATCGGGGAACTTAAAGATTATTCGGAGGCCCAGATTGGAGTGTCTACACAGGCCAACCGTGCTTGGCCTAGTGGACCTTGGCATTCTGGTTTCCCCATTCATGGGACGGTAATTTTGGCCAAATTACAGAGTAGTATAAATTTCTTTTGGTAATGAATTTGGTTAAATGATCGATTAATTTCAAGTTGCTTCTTAACTTCTGCTCGGACAATAATTCTATGACCTTAAAGTTGGTTGACATCATCAAGTTATCTTCTTTTGGTTTTTGTCATTCGTTAAACCTAAAATATTCTATCCTAGAAGACTTGGAGAGGGGATGGGTGTTTACGGGAATCAAACATTGCCCATGTGCATGGGAGTATAAGGGAGACACCAATTGCACTCCACTCCATTTGCACTCCACTTTGTTTTTATTTTTAGGGACTGGGATGGTTAGCCGTACAACATTGGGTTTATTTACCCTTACAACATGTCCTCCCTTTGCTCATTGTTCGACCCATGCCTTCAGGTACGAGCATGCGCTAGTTAATCTATAATACCACATATATGTATGTGTATGTGTGTGTATGCGAGAAAGAAGTAATTTTATGACTAGACTCCAAAATATCATTTATAATTCGACCTTACCGCTCCGTTGTTTGGCTAGAAAAATAAGCGAAAAAATATTTTCAAGGTAAAAATTTTACACCAACGGGGTGAAAATATTTTTCTCTAATTTTGGCCGTAAGTTATTTTTGCATTTTACTCTCGATGGTCCGACATTTTCCAAAATCACGTATTCCATTCTTCTCCCAAATCATAATAGATCCAAAATTTGTGTGTGAGAGAGAGAGAGCTTAGTTGATTTAAAATATTTCAAAACCTACAATCTGCCATTGTTTTACAAACATTGTAAAACATCTTACATCGAAACAAACAGAGCCTAAGTTCGTGAGCCCTAATCGAACTGAGTACTATGAGGCTTTTACGTGGCTCATTTATCAAACGAGCCTATAATTGGAGTTCGAGTTCAGTTCATCTAATAGATAAATCGAACTCGAACGGATCCTTACCAAGCGGAGCCTCAAATAGTTCACAAACAGCTTGGTTGCCGCCCTAGCTAATTGTAGTATCTAAATGCTCAAAATGAGGTCCTACAAGATGTATATTAATCTGTCTCATACCAAATCCGGTCAATTTTCACATGCTCCTAGCATATATACTAGAAGAGACTAGAGAGGCCCAGGTAATTAATAACATATCGCTACAGTTGCATGTCATGATAGGAAGGCACGGAAAATCAAAAGCTTTTGCTTGACCTAGGGAGCATGTTTGGCTATTTCAGAACACAAAAGCTATGTGGATCATCTTTCTTGCTCCACTTTCTAGCAACATTAGTGGACTGTTTCACATGTCATGCTAAAAAAATTTGACAAAAAGATATGGAATTCTTTACGGGACAAGGGCTAGGGTATTCGCCCCTAAAAACTGGTTTACGGTATATGCATGTTTGTCTTTTGATCCACAAAGATTCGTAAATCACCACAAATTAAACACCAAAATATTTGTATGTAGGACCGCGAAAATTTGTAAACTACCACAAAAATTCATAACTTTAAGACATCTTTTTTGAGCGTGTGCAGTTTTTTTTTTAAACGAAAAATTCATTAACGTCACAAAAATTCTAAAAGTAATAAGAAATTTCATAAAATCAACCACGGAAAAATTCACATCTCAGGCAACAAAAATTCATAAAATAAGCTACAAAATTTGTGAAGGGTGTACCGTACTCCTAAAAACAAAATGAGGTCACAAAAAAAATTAAAAAATAAGCCATGAAAATTCATAAAGGGGGTGTGTACTACTAATTGTCCTAATTATTTTGGTTTTGTCACAAAGAAATTATTACAAAAATAAGAGCAAATTTTAAAGGTTATATTTTCCTTGTGTGAGGTTTCTAACAAGGGAACTGATTTTCGCGCTCCAAAATTTACTGCAGGCGCTCCACCTTTTTGTTTTTATACTGTGATGTTGCTGGCAACATCACAGTATATTTTGTTTTTACACTGTGATGTTGCCAACAACATCATAGTGTAAAAACAAAAAGGTGGAGCGCCTGCAGTAAATCTTGAAACGCGAATATCAATTCCCTTCTAACAAATGCCGAAACCTCTCTAGAAATGTACTACCTCCCTTTGAGCCATCTCTTTTTAACTTGCGCCGTTCTTTTTACCACAAGATTCATATATAACACTGCAAAAATTCATAAACACCACCACTCAAAGTCGTAAAAGTTATCATAAAAATTCCTATAAAAGTTCACATATCAAATTTTGACCACAAAATCTCATTATACGAACCACAAAAATTCATAAAATTAATGAGTCACAAAAGTTCGTAAATTAAGTACCTCAATTTTCCCATCTTGTGCCACAAAAAGTCCGTAAGATGAGCCACAAAGATTCGTAAATGGCGTACGGTACGCCTACGCCAAAAAAGTGTGTGTACCAAAGATTTTTCCAATTATTATGCAGCATAAATTCGGAAGATACCTTGCAGAAAGTCAATAAAGCATTATGGTTTTCAAAAATTTAACACGAGATCGATCAGTGAATACCTAGCTAGTGAAGTAGCCTTGTTCGCCTATGGATCAAAATTTAAACTGTGTTAAAGCTTCACTAAGCTAAAATATCAAAAATATCAAAAAAGCTAAACGTAATTACAGGAAGGCAATTAATCTTTCTTTACTTATTGAGAAGAAAAAAATCTTAAGTATATATTTATTAACTTGAGTAGACGGCAAATAACATCATAGTGAAAAAACTATATCCCATGCTATTCAAAAAAAAAAAAAAGTATATCCCAATTATGTTAACACAAATCTTTTGATCGCACGTGCTTACCAAATTCCAAAGAAAACTGGTAGCGCAATCTCTTTTTTGTTGATAGATAGCGATATTTTTCTTGATAACAATACAGATATATCAACGTACACTTACATTGCTACTCGGCTTTTTAACAAAGACAAAAATAAAATTTTCCGTAATTGGGTATTTGAAGGCTGACTATTATCATCTTCATTACGAGCAACATTTTGTTGAGTTTTAATAGAATCTTTTTTGTCGATAAAAAAAATGAAATTAATTAAGTAAACTAAAACACTGTGCATACAATAATTTATTGTTGGACTTTCTGATTGATTGTCGTCTGAATACTGTCGTCATTCTTGTCACAAGAATTATAAAAATAAAGTCGGTTATACGTATAAATTAAAATAAGGGAAACTGATCTCCTACAGAATACTACGTATAATTAATATTTGTTTGGACTGTCTTCAACTTCAAGATTTCTCAAAATAGACGGTCGACGATGAAACTGAGCGAGCGGTGAAACCGTGCAGTTGGGGTAGACGACTGGAGAACCAAAAGTATACGACCATCCCTCTCTTTTACCATCCAAAACACTTTTGGACGGTGGGATTGAATGCGGACGGGGGAGCGGTAAAAGAGAGGAGTGGGCATAGACTTTTGGTTCTCCAAAACTGATGAAGGGTGATATGGTAATTCCAACTGAAACATTCCAATCCACCCCTTTGAATATATAATGCATGCACCTTTAACCTAGACCCGGTACTGTGTGTGAACATGTGCACAAAATTTCTCCCTCCACATTCTCTCATCCTATATCTAAGTTTGTGCCTCCCTTGACAGAGAGAGAAATCAAATACCCTTTATTTCTCTCTCTCTCTCTCTCTCATATGGAAGATCATGGCGGCCAAGAAGATGCTGGTGGTAGTAGAGAGAGAAACAACGAGGGAGTTAGATCAAGGTGGACTCCCAAACCAGAGCAAATCCTCATACTGGAATCAATCTTCAACAGTGGGATGGTAAATCCCCCGAAAGATGAAACGGTGAGGATCAGAAAACTACTGGAGAAATTCGGTTCAGTCGGGGACGCAAATGTCTTTTACTGGTTCCAGAACCGGAGGTCCCGGTCCCGCCGCCGGCAGCGCCAGCAGATTCATGAGGCGGCGGCCACCACCACCAGCCATGCCACGGCCACCCAACAACAACAACAGCAGCATGGTTATTATCAGACCACCAACGAAAGCGGTGGCGGTGGTAGTGGTGGTGGTGGTGCAATTCATCAGTATGAGATGAGTGGTTCTTCTTCTTCCTCGGGCGGCGGTGGTGGCGGTGGTGATTTTGTGAATGAGCATCTCTGCTCTTTTTCGGGTGAAATTGGTTTTCCAGGGTACTTCAGTGAGCAGATTTCCTCCTCCCCTTCAGTTTCGGCCCCGTTAGATACTTCTTCAACTTCTTTGCCAAACCAATCTCCAGGTAAGAATTAATACTCTGCCGGAAATGCTACAACCGCAAACATTTAGGCTCCGTTTGTTTGGGCGTAAAATGTTTTACCTATTTTCCGGTGTTAGGTTGCGTAAAAAATAAGGAAAATATTTTATATTTAAAATATTTTTTATTAATTGGATGAAAATGACTTACTCTTAAATCTTTCGCAAGTTATTTTTCGAAATGAACCCTGCCCTCTACTGCAATTTTTACTGCTCAGTTTTCTCGATCGTCGGTCCTGATCCACGTTCAATTCCAACATCAGATCTCTCTACCGATTAAAACACCCCTCTCTACATTATTTTTTCAATTTCTGAAAATGTTTTCAACTATCAACCAAACACCAGAAAATAAATGTTTGAAGATTGTTTTCAGAAAAAATATTTTACATTGAAACAAACGGAGCACCCACATTCACATGTTCACTATGTTGGCCCCGGGAAAGTCTACAATACACATCTCTTAAAAGGGTACCACATGCACCTATTTTATGGTTCATTCATAACATTAGTGTGTTTCGTAACTTTTGTTCTAGAATTCATAACCTTTCAATAGTACGATTCGTAACATTTCATTATGATTCATAACATTTTAGTGTATCTCGTAACCTTTAAACGATTCGTAACTTTTTAACAATACAATTCGTAACATTTTCTCTATAATTCATAACATTTTGGTTGTGCATATGATACACCCAAATAATGGATGTGTATTGTAGTCTTTTCCATTGGCCCCACGCCTTTCTGGTTTCAATTTTAAGTTATTTTATGAAATTCGACATTGCATCTATATAATGGCGCATTGCCAGAATTTAGCATTGGTGGGGCACCTATTAAAGACAATTTTAATTAAGGAAAAAAATTTCAATTGCTAATTAATGATATGATAATGAAAAAAAAATGCACTCTAAACTAGAACAAGTCCAATATGTTATTTTCAGTTTGGCTTGTTCATTTATTTGCCTTTTGGAAAAAGAAAAAAAATCATCTTTAGTGAACTTTTTGCATATTTAGCTTAAAGAATTAATTAGTTTTTTTTTTTTTTGTTGAAGTTTTGGTGATATATTATTTCTGATACCAATTGTCAGACCAGGTTCCACCATCGGTATCGATCTCACCTAAAATCATTTAAATCAGTAGGTTTATTTAAACCATTGGGCAGTTTTCTGTTCTATATGAGCATTAGATTGTCCGTTTTTCAAAAAAAAAAGAATTAGGTGTTAGAGAATGATTTATTTAAGTCTTTTATGATATTCTACATCGCAACTGCAAAATCTATTTTTAGAACGGTCGCATGGAACGATTGTGTTCCCAAACAATTTCTTGTATTTAATTTGAACCCACCCTAAATATACATTCTTTCTTTTCCCTTTCTCTCACGCATGCATTTGATATTGACCGCTATCATGAATGATGCTTACTGAATAAACAAGTAGGTCTTTCGAGAAAGGATTTTTAAGGAATACGCTCTATTTTTTACGTCTACACAACTACTACTAAGCTTAAGCTTGCCGGCCGGATCGAGTCCTCTGCTTATAACTCCAAGTTATTTGTGCTCGTCGTGTTTTTTATATGGAAATTCAAGGTCAAGTGATCATTCCCCTGACTCGTACCTTTGAGAATTTTACTCCACGCGAAGTTGAACAAAAAGCTGTTGAATTGGTCTATTTCTTGTGTGCATGGATTGAAGTTTTTTTGTTAGAAATGAACTAGAGAATGAAGACTTTATCAGTAGGAGATAAAAAGAAGTAAAGAATCCTCCTTTAATTTCTATAATATAACTTAATTGAACTTTCTTCATAGCGTTCACGTACTTGAGCCCAAGCATATCACTCAACCTAAAACACTACTATTTTGTTAGATAATTAGGTATCGATTGGAATAATTGAGGGTCGACCATCATACACCAATGGGGTTCAATTAAAATTGAGGCAAAAGTTATGCATAGACTGTCCTAACACATAAATCAACGGCACGCGAGTTGAAATCAAACTCCAGCTCAAAGTGGACTTTGCCCACAGATAGGTTATGTGGTCAGTTTTGAACTATGAGGATATCCGCTCATGGCGATAACCACAGGGGTGAAAGTGGACTTTGCCCATAACGAAACCTATGTTGTTGCTTGGGCTCTTTGTTTGCAAGCAAGCGGATCAGTTGTAGGCATAATGTTCTCCCATGCATTCGACAATGGTTCAAACCTTACTAATTAACTAAATCTACAGTACTGACTTTCGTCGAGGGGAAAAAACCCTCTTATTTTTGGTTAAAACTGCTGGGAAAATTAATTAACTTTGATTGAGTTGCTTCTGTTGAATGGTTGTGCAGGATTTATAACGGTGTTCATAAATGGGGTGCCAACAGAAGTAGGCAGGGGCCCGATAGACATGAAAGGAATGTTTGGTGAAGATTTGGTGTTAGTCCACTCTTCTGGAATGCCAGTGGTCCCTTTCAACGACTTCGGCTTTTCCCTTCACACCTTGCACCATGGAGAGAGCTATTTCCTGGTAATAATCACCGAAACTATCAATACACACACACATATATACGTACATGTATAATATAAAATCTTCTTTACGGAGGTGCTGTAAACAAGTGTTTACAGTACTTAAAGATGGTGATGAAACTTTTCCGGAGAAGAGTTAATTGTGATCGGTTATAATTGAAAATGAATCTCAGCCATTGATTGCTCGAATAGACGACTGAGATTGCGCCGCTCCGGTTGTTCATGGAGCCTCCGTGAAAAAGACTATCTCAATATACATACTAGTTATGTTTTTACGGCATGTAAGTTATGGTATACTGTTTAGGACTTTTGGGAATTTATGATCGCATTTCCGATGATCATAAATTATGTTATGGGGTCCGGCCGGCTCTTTTGGGGATTTATGATCACATTTCCGATGGCCTTTTTCTGCAGAACCGGAACCATAGTCCCCTGGGTGACCTTTGGTAGCGTAGTGATTTTGTTTACTGATTTTCTATCACCTCCTATTAGACACATAAAAAGTGCCGTTTTAGGGTTTCATTTTTTAGTACCATGGCCAAGATGAACTATTGTCTCCATTTATCAATTTACGTACACCTCAACTAATTTTTTTCCTGATCCGGTCTTTTCTTAATCCGGTCAAAGGCAAGTCATCTATATTAAAATTAAGAGATTCATAAAAAATTGCTCTCTTACGATCTAGATAATAATCGAACCGTAGGTAATGCACTTTACAGATATCAATACATTTTCAGTTTTTTTTTTCATATTAACCACTGTCTATTGGGATGTGGTTAGCATTAATTTAGCTTCTATTCATTCATGTCTTAGTTGGATTCCATTTTTGGGAAAGTCATTAGTTCAAACTTCAAACCATATTAGGGAAGGATTATTGAAAGTGAAAGCTTCTAATTGCTGTTGAATATTCCACTAATCTCTCTCTCTCTCTCTCTCTCTCTCTCTCTCTCTCTCTCATCATTGGGTTGGTTGTGAAATCGACAAAGAACAGCTCATTTTAATACAAACATGTACACATGTTGTTCACAGGTTCCAAGGCCTGGTTAATTTTGGAATTAAGCTCCACCGACCAGAGGGACAGGGAGCTAGCTTTAATCCTATACGAGGATGGGGGCGACAAGTTTTGTGGTTTTCATAAGAAGAGATCTTTCTGATCACGTTTCATTTCTGTTGTACTACTTAATTAGTGGTAATTTGTATCCCTTTTTTTACTATATGTTTATGTTTCTTAATTAATTTGTTTGATCAAAGAGAGATTAATTAGCTTAATTATGTCAAATATTGTTACATGTTCTAGGAGATCGACATTTTGTATTGTGTGTTTTGGATTTATTTGTGATGATGATGATGAGTAAAGTTATTTGAATATTCATGGAATTTTAATACACATGTGGGCCGGGGCGGCTCTACTGTGTAATGAGAGGGTTCAAGTGAATCTCTCATGAGTTCAAGGGTGGAGCTATTAAGAGAGTGTGGCACGAGCCACTCCTAGGTTTTTTTTTTTTTGCCAGATAATAGGATGTTAAAGAGTTAATTAGTTATCAGCTGTTGCAATGAGAGTCGATGTAACGACCCTGATTTTTTTGTAAGTAAAAATTTCGTTAAAATTTTGAATTTTATTTTAATTATTTGGATTAGCTTTTAAAATTCTTTTTTAACTTCCAATAATCCGTCATAATTAGATTTGAGACTTATAAATTGTATCTTTTCGCATCGGACAATCTAATCATTTTCTAAAGACAAGTAAGCTTGTAAAGATGCTTGTATATTTTCCTAACTAGTAAATAAAATCCTTAAATTATATTTCTTAGCTAGAAATCCTACTTGGCAAGTAGAATTAGCTTCCAACCAATTAGTTAGAGAAACCTAACTACCATTTCAATCTAGTTACATTCTCCTAACCCTGAATGAACCTCTCCAACCATTTTGAACCTTATGAACCTTTCCAACCCTAGACTAAAAAAAAAATTTCACTTACATGACTAGTCATTTCAATACTTACTTACTACTTTCAAGTATACCTTTATCTCTTTACCTATTGGACAATATTTCATAGGGAAAACTTTATCCGTTGAGTAATATAAATAAGATATCCTATTGACTTGTCATTATGCTTTCTTACCTCACTTTCCTAGAAAGTACATTATTCTCTCCATTAAAAGGTCACTTTCAAAAAGATATCTCTTCCAAGAATATTCCTTCTCATGATTTCCTCTTTAACCATTGGACAATATTTCGTAGGAAAATCTTTATCCTTTGAGTAATAAAAGTAAGGTTAGCCTTTATCCAATGAGTATCCAAACTTGACTAGACAAGACAAACCAAATACATTTCTTCTTTACCCATTGAACAATAGTTAGTAGGGAAAATGTTATCCCACCAAAGATACTTTCCTAGATTTGCTAAGTACACATATATGTTTATATATATGTATATGAACCTCATAGCCTATTATCATATTTCTAAGGAATCCTAGACCATACTCATAACCTTTACCCATTGGATAATAAATATTAGGAAAACTTTTATCCCTTGGATAATAGAAAACCTAGACTTACCATTGACCACCCAAGTTATTGTCCTAAGATTTCTAGGTACACATATATAGTTATATATAGGTATATGTACCTTATAAAGACAATTTCCTAGATTTTCTAAGTACACGTATATGTTTATATATAAGTTATGTACTTCTTAGCCTATTATTTATTCTAAGGGAATCTTGACCATATCTTCCTTAGTTGACACTTGAAAGCCTTACTCTATCCTAGACTAGATCACATAGTACTTAAAGTATACTTCTATATATATATATGCATAGATGTATATATATACATAGTACTAGAGAGAGAGAGGGGTGAGAGAAGGGAGAGAGAGAGAGAGTGATGTGTGTGCATGTGTTTGCTCACTCAAACAAGTCATCTCTTTTAGCCAACCTCACACACAATCTAAGTATAACATGACAACCAAATCTAGACTTTCTTTTACCCTTTCGTACAAGCAAGCCTCCTAAGTACAAGACAAGACCAAAAACCCCTTATAATAACCTAAAGTATGTCCTAAGATGGAAGTACAAGGGAAGAAAGTCTTGGCATGCTTTCAAAGCATGAAAAGACAACTCAATGGAGCAAATCCATAGGTAGGAGAGAGAGAGAGAGAGATTTTCGGCCATGAGGGAGGGAGAGAGAGCCAAGGTTTTTGCTATAAATAAGACCCCATCCTCACTATTCAACTCACACCTTCAAGCATTCTAACTTCTCTCTCTAGAATTCTTAAGTTTGTTCCTTGTTCTTCTTGTTCTTGAGTTGTTCTTGAGTTCTTCCTAAGTTCTTCAAGAAACTCATCCAAGACCGCCACTAAACCGCCACTCGACCACCCTTTCGATCCAAAAAGCTTAAGTAGTTTAGTCAAGACTTAGTTTCGAGAGAAACCTTTCTCTTTCGAAGCTACCATAAGCATTCCGTAAGAAGTTACTCCGCCCGATCACCGACGTACTTTCCGTAGCTGCCCTATCACCAAGAAGAACGGTAGATTATCCCTACACTCTAATTCTAAGTATAGATAATTGTATGATCATGTAGAACATTATTATACTTCTTACCTCTAAGTATAGATAGTATATGGTATGTTTGTACGTTGAAATGCATGAGGATTTGACAAGTGTTTTACTAAAGATTTGAAAAGGAAGAGGAGTATGTTGAATATTCCGACTTGATTTTCCGGAAAAAACATATGCTGTTTTGAACTTACTTAAAAGGAGGAAAGAACGGGTTTTGGAAATATGACTTAAATGGAAATATTCGTATTTTGATTTTAGGATGGTTATGAGCATGCATATATGATTACTCGAACTACTTGTTTGATGTGTGATGAAGCATAAGTGGTACTCCACTCCAAAGGTGTCCGTCCATGTGACACTATGCTTCTAATTATGCGCTTGATGTTTAAGCATGACTATGTGAAATTAAGGGAGTATGACATGGTATCAATGATATAGAGTTGGATGATCTTGCTAGTTTAGTTTCAAGATTACAATGACCGATTTACGATCACTAGCGTGAAAAGTCCTACCGCGGAGTCTACGCATGTAACGAGACACGGAAATTGAGAAAGTAGAAACATAACACCTATGTGGTGGATTAAAGACAAAGTGTGTTTTGGGAAAAGGAAAGTGTTTGAAAACCGCAATGTGCCCGGACTTGCCCATTGTGTGGTACGTGTATGTGTGTGTTCCAATAGAAACCCGGAGCGGCAGAACCATTGTGAGGATGTGTGTGTGTTCTAATGGGAATCCGTTCCAATGGGAATCTGGAGCGGCGGAACCATTGTGAGGATGTGTGTGTTCCAATGGGAATCCGGAATGGCGGAACCATTGTGAGGATGTGTGTGTTCCAATGGAATCCGGAACAGCGGAACCATTGTGAGGTTTGTGGACCGTGGGGAGGAGCCTATGCTATTGTGTGCCAATGGGAACCCGGGACGGCGGAACCATTGTGAGGATACTCGGGAGACTGGAACGGCGGAACCGAGGTTGGGTGAGTTAAAATACTTTTCGAAATGTTGATTTGGTAAATGAAAGTGAAGATAGTGACACGGTCTACGAAATACTACGTAAGAGAAACTCAGATGTCACGGACACCAACGATAGTTGAATAGGGAATGTGGATGTGTCATTATTGCTGAATACGCATGTGCTAATTAGACATCGTTAAATATCTCTGACTTGTTTTGTGTAAGTTATGGGTTAGCGGGTATGGGATTATTCTGCTGAGCTTTGTAGCTCATGGTGTTACCTTTGGTGACCCTGACATATTATATCGGTGGCGACGCTGGTATAATATGTCAGACTTTGTAGATGATCAAGATGAGCTGTACACCTTGGAGGCCTTTGGAGCAAAAGAGCTGGCTAGGATGGAGGAGTAGGCAGAGCTGTAGTTAAGAACCCTAGTTTTCCTCCCTTGTGTAATTAATGAACTCTTGTGAGAGTTATGATGTAATAATGAGCCAGACTCTATTTAGAAATTCAATAAAATTGTTTATTTAACGTACCCAAAAATTAGGGGCGTTACAGTCGAGTATCTCCTCCATGAGGTACTCGAACTTAGGACCTCTACCTTAGAAGGGAAAGTAATAAACCAACCACACTAATTAATGTAGTGTTTCTACCCCAGTTTCAAAAGAAGGTATATTTTAATGGATTAGACACCTCGGCACATCCAAACATTAATTTTGATTTTTCACACAACTGATGGGAGTATAGCGATTTAAAAGATAAATGGTTTGGATCAAGAGAAAAACATCTCAATGAGTTTTATTTAAGGACCACAAGATAGTTGAACTAATTCTTTATTTCAGGGTTTTATAAAAATAAAGCCAAAGCACAAAGATTGACTTTACGCTTTACCTTTTTCCTTCATATGTTCACCAAAAGTATGCAACAATAGCAAAGTGCCATCCCCGGACCGAAATCTCGATTCAACCCGTACGTACGTCTGAGTTGGAAAAATATGGTCAACCAAATGGAAATAAATAAATTCAAATTAAGCTAGCAAATTTATAGTATCACAAAAACTTTTTATACATTTTTCCCACTGTTAAAATAAAATATATATATAATCCTGAAACCGCCCATGGAGACATGGTTAGCATATTGGCAGCTTAATTAATTATTTAACATTAACCATTATATTAATTGGGTGGAGAGCTTTAATTAGCTTCTGGTTTAGTACTTCCGGTGCATGTATGAGCTAGGGAGGGCGGTGTCATGTTCTCCTCTTCCACATTTTAGTAAGGAACATGCATTGTCCCAATGAATTTTAAAATAAATATTCCTTAATTTGTCTTCTGTCTTAAAAAGGTTTCTTTAATTGTTGGACCCCATCCCCATATAGGAGTACAAAACAAAGGAAGAATAGAGGTCGGCTCATCACGGGCATTTATTAATGACATAGAAGATATAGAGATGGTATATATGAAGGTTGGGAATTAGTATTAAAGTATAGTAAGATATTTTCCTTTTTAAAAATGGGAAAGATTATATTAATAATGGCCCAGCGACACTCACATAACGGAGTTCACTACAAATATTTTGGACAAATTAAAATCAAACTAATCATCGAGAAACATTGATGTCTTTCACCCTAACTCAGACATTGAGCTTGACGTAAACAGTAACACTCACAATTTGCCATAGATTCATACCAAAATTCAGCAGTCTTGCTACCCAAAGATAAAAGACAACAAATACCCAGACGATCAGATGGACTCCAACAAAGCAGAAACGCAACAATGAACTTTCAAAAGCTACACATCTGACAAGCCACCATGAGTTGTCTCGCCAAAAACATCATGGAGAGTAAGAACACTGCAGGCACAATATCATTGTGGAGCAATATCATTTCTAAAAGAACCCGATCTGCAGACGAAATTAACAACTCTCAAGAAGACAAGAGACAAAACTCTCACAGATCAAAGAGACGGAAGAAAAATAAATAAAGACAAAAAGTTTTAAAAAAAAGTTTAGAATTACTAGTAACATGGCCTTCCCGTCCCACCGCCGTACAAAAAAGATATTTATGGCGACTGGGAGAGAGAGGATAAAAAAAAAAAGGGAGAGAGAGAGGTTGCAAACACATGGAATTCCTAGTACATATGCAGACCAAAATACCCTTCGAAGCGAAACGGCATCATCCCACCCTATTTCTCCATACCCAACTCGAAACCTAAACCCATAAAAATGGCATTAAGATACAAGTCAGGTCTCTCATTAAAGAGAGTTAGGATGTGTTCCATTAACTAAAAACTTATCTTTCGAATTAAAGTTGATGTTTTGTGAAAGAATGACATTTCTCGTCAAGTGAAAAATAAGTAGTACTTAAAAAATAAGAATCTTAACAGAACGGACCTTTGTAAATTTGACAAGAGAACTAGTGCAATTCACTTGGGCTCAATGACGCAGTCAAGATTTTCTTATTGGTGAGGTCGAAAACTAGAATTATATGCGACCTAATTTTTTCCAGCTAGTCGCTAAGTGAAAGAACTAATGAAATGGAGAGGTTAATTAAGTAGTACTCCGTAACTATAGATTACCAAATTAACGTTATTTTGCTTTGATAAAAGGGTTTTTGATGTTTGATAATCTCATTTGTAGGCTCCATTGTTTCGATGTAAATGTTTTGCGACATAAAAAGTTTTCCATGTAAAATGTTTTTTTCAGAAAACAAACTTTAAACTTTTATTTTTCGGTATTTGGCTGGCACTTGAAAAATATTTTCAGAAATGGACAAAATAGTGTAGAGAGAGAAGGGGCTTAAACGGTGGAGAGATCTGAGAATATTGCAATTGAACCTAGATCAGGACTGACTATCAAGGAAACTGAGCAATGAGAATTGCAATAGAAGGTAATGGGTTCATTTCGGAAAATAACTTACGGAAGATTTAAGGGTAAGTCATTTTCATACAATTAATTCCTCATTTACCAAACACCGAAAAATAGGTAAAATATTTTACCGAAAAACATTTTACGCCCAAACAAACAAAACTGTAATGTTATTATCAACTTGCAAAGAGAAGAGAATGCTTGAGCATTACTATCGTATCTCATATTTGAAGCAAATTGAGGCAACTTGGATTATTGTGGGTCAAAATTATAGAATTTATTTGTGAAGTCTAAAATATCATAGTGAGCAATCAAAGCGAGTGTGATCGAGTCAGGGATGGCAATGGGTAGGGTATGAAACTATGAATTGGGTGACCCTATTCCACCTTTGATTCCCAATTGTGGAACTCTTCCCTATCCCCACCTCCATACACAGAAGGGGATGGTGGACAATCCACCATAACCCGTCTCCTAATGGAGATCGGGTATAGTTGGGTAAAACCCGTATCCAAACTACTTCGATAGGAAAGAACAATAGGATTGAAATAAAAAATAATTCAAGTGTGCTACAACAATATAATAAAAAAAGTACTCCGTACTATTTAAATGTAAATAGATTAAAAGGTCAAAAAAAATACCATTCACAAACAAAATATGGAGTCCTGTATAAAAATTTAACAAATACCATCCATGAATAATTTTTTAACCTCTAAGTGTATATACTTATGTTATTGCATACGGAGATGGTACAGATATTTGAGGGCAAGTATGACAAAATCATACCTGCCCGCTATTTGAGCAGGAATTTTTTAAGTTCCAACATATCCATTCCTATTGGGTAAAAATTCGGGTATTATATCCGCTTCCGAATAGGCAGGACGGGTACCCATAAAATTTGGGGAGAATTGACATCTAATAAGTGTGACCCCACTTGTATCAAGTTGCCTCCATGCACCCTTGTTTGGGTGTTGGTCACTAGCTTCCAAACTACTAAAGAAAGGGTGACATGAACAACACTGAGCATGCAAATTGAGGTTCAAGTTGCTCATTATATGGAGTTTCACAAGAGCGCTAGTGCATAACACCGGGGTGTTAGTCAATTACAATCGTCACACAAAATCAGTGGCGGAGTCAAGACTTAAATTAGGAGGTGGCGTTATTTAATGGGAGTTCACTTATATTTTTAAATATTTTTTGTAATAATATAGAGAGAAATATTAAGTATAAAGTGAGTACAATACTGGTCTTTGTTTTTGTTAAAAAACAAATAAAAGCTTGATACAACAATTTTGTGGTTTTGAATGTGTTAAGAAAGTGAATAGACAAGAACCGAGCTTTTCATTGATGTGTAATAATTTTTTTTTTATAAGCTAGAAAATGCAGATATTATATATAAGAAAACAGTACAATAAAAGTGGATACTACTGGTCCGAAAATACAAAAACAACAAATAAAAATAACAAAACCAAAAAAGAAAAGCCGTCTGGAACCACAAGTTGGAGCTGGACCCGTCGAACACACTCGTGAAGAGGGGTTGGAGAGGCCGAAGTTGAGAGGCCAGGTATGAACACAGAGCAGACCCTCCTGGATAACCCGCCGCACCAACTCAAACTCGTCCCGCCGTAGACGCCGTCTTCGTCACCGATGAACTGGTTCTAAGAAACCAAACCTAGAACCCTAGATCTGGCTCCTAAGTCCAAAAATGATGGAGAGAGTGGGAGGTCTCAGCTCCCGAATGAGAGAGTCTCAACCACCTCACAACCATGGACGTAGAAAGAAAACAGGAAGAGAGGAGAAGTCTGGAGATGGGAGATTGAGAGGAGAAAAGGAAGGAAGAGAGTTTCTCTCTCTAACTCTGCTTCCTTTCTACGCACTACTAATTATTGATGTGAAATATTGATTGCATAACTCTAGCATGCCTTTATATAGACTACAAGACTTGGTGACCGAGAAACCTAAACATGCATTATAAAGAAACCAAAATTGACTAGAAAACATGAATAATAAACTAACAAGGATTGAATAATAGAACATATACAATATGATAAGTAACATAATATTTTCTATTTGAGCTAACATTATGTCAACATCCAGAAAAGCCAGGAGCAGCCAGAAACCGGGAACCAGGAAAAAACTAGAAACAGCCAAGAGCTTAATTAATCGGCAACACATTTAAGACGATAACAAATGTAACACGAATGGCCATTACCTCGTGAGTAACATATGAATCCTCTGACTTGACATCATTATAGGTACGTACATATCAATGTGTGTATATGTATGTTTGAAAGCTTCCTCGGAATAAGGGTATTTGCGTAATTATCATGCAGTTCAGTTAAGGTTACGGTTCGGTTTTCAGTGCGATTATCACACAAAACCGAAACCAAACCGATCAATTTTTCAATATCAAAAACAAAAACCACGATTAAAAACCAGTTAAAAACCGCACCAATCAATTCGGTTCGGTTCGGTTCCGGTAACCAACGGTTCCGGCAAGATTGCCATCCCTAGCAATCATGGCATGAAGATTAGAAACTCCAAAATTATGGTAGGATGGGAAGTAATTATAAAGACAGGGAATCCATTATTAACGCAAAAAAAAAAAAAAGAGACCCCTTCGATCAGTGACGGCTCCAGAAATTCTTACGAGGATACTAATTTTCTATAGTGTATGTAAGAGAGAGAGCAATTATATATAAGCCGGATATAGGAATTGGCCTGATAATAATCCGGGAGTGCTATCTCTGGTGTTTGTTTGCGTTAGGGATTAAGGGATTTACAGTAGTTTAATTGTTTACACAATTATTAAGTAGCTTCTAAATCCCAATTCCAGTAGCTGAAGCTGTTGCAGCCTCTCAGTCATATGATTTTTGCTCTCTTGTTCGATCGATTCGCTCATGCAGAATAACTCCCCATGCAATCGAAAGAACATTCAACAAGCATCCAATTTGGCAAGGCTTTTAACCTATACCCTGGGATTCATTCGGAAGCGGATACCACTTTTCCATTTGACAGTGGTTGAGGATCAAGCATTCAAGTCGTCCATTTTGCGTAGAGAGCTTGTGTGTGATAGATTAGCTTACCCATTATTACGATATGTATTCGATTCTAGACTTTCTGTTGGGGTACTGTATCTTAATCCTTATTTGGACAAATGAGACTCACGAACGACAGGTAACTCTATTCCGTTTGACCCAAAAAAAAAAAGGCGGCCAGGTAACCTGTAGAACTTTAGAAGTCTAAAGCCTAATTAACGAATTTTGATGTATTTTCGTGGTAAATTAAAATAGCAATCAAAGGAGGAAAAAGAAATAAGAAAGAGAAAAGGGAAACAAGATAAGAAGATAAAAACGATTCAGGAAGTGGAAATAACATAAATAGTCTATCTTTACATATACCAGCCCCAATTTTCAAAGCACCAAAAGGAGTATAGATATATATACCCTATTGCCCAAAGAGATTGAGCTTTCAGCTCAGCTATCTAATAAAGCTTTTCCCTGTACATTTCCCCACCTAAGACTTAACCCACTGCTTAATATTATTTACTTGTCATTCACAATCCCTAACATAGTCACATTAGCAAGGAGCTTCCTCTTGCTCCTCCACAGCAATCAGCTCCTCCTCCATTCACCGCTGTGGCAACCACCAGCTTTCTCCAGTCTTCTATCTACATCACCACCAAAAGCTAAACCTGATAATTACAAATTCACATTATGTACCGATTCTTTGGTCGAAATAGAAGCAGCTAAGAGAGGTGGAACGATCCTTGTCCCTCTGTGATGGCGTACAGAAGCTTCTCTTTCATCCTCTCCTGTAGAAAGCAACAAATTAAATAAAAAACCAAGAATTCTAGAAATGTTTTCCTTCAGACAAATAATTTTTTAGTTCTAAATAGACGAAACGATCAGTGTATAGTATACATTCAAAGTAAGTGCAGTGTAGGCCACATTATGAATGAATCCTGCTAACTCATTAAAACTCTGGGTATATAGCAAAAATGTTAACTTCATGTCGGGAAATGATTATAGCACTCCACTTTTAGCTTCACAAACTCTCCCTGTGAAAGACTAAAAGACAAAAACAAATATGGAGTTTGAAAAGCTTAAAGTGGGGTGTGAACTTCACTTCCCATACAGCAAACAGGAGATGTACAGGCAAAAGAATGGTTACTTTTGAAGAGTATGGCGGGAGCTTCAGATAATTGGCACAAGTCATCACACTCGGCAGCTCAGCATCAGCCCATCTATTACAATGCTGCTAAACCGTCCGGAAATTAAGAAGGCAATCACGTTATTAAAAACAATTCCTAACTAAAAGAAATAACACTTAAAAGAACACAATAAAGGAAAAAAATTGCCATCAGACCTTGCGAACAATCGTGAGTTTCGGATTTAAAGATGCCAAACCACCGGGTGGAAGCCGAGGTGCCCCAGTTACAAACTGCAGGAATGCACGTTGTTGGTCTCGATCAAACTCCCGAATGATTTCCAATAGCTGAAATTTGAACACCAAATTAGATGCCAATTTCCAAGAGATCTTAAGTAAGGCAGAGTAAAGGGAAAATACTGACATTCACAACCGGTTGACTGCTTGCAGTGTACCCATGATCAAACTTGATGTGATCCAAAAGCTCATTAGACTGCTAAACGGACAAAATTATGCATCCTAGTAAGAATGACCAGTATAACAATACAACCCATTCAGATAGCTCGTTAGACAAGATAGAACACTCACTGTCCAGAATTCACATTCTCCACATAATAGACGCTCTAAGTCCTCCTCGGTGAAAACCTGAAGATGTTTGATAGGGAAAACCTGAAAAAACAAGATAAGTGTATCATCATATGGAAAAGAGAACTAAAGAATCTCACTAGGCCTTAAAGAAGGAAAACAGTAAACTAGTTCTATCCAAGATAATAACTTTCTGCACCATGACTATTACACAAATAGCTTGTTACTTACAGACTGACAAAAGATATTTGCATATCACAAGTACTCCCATTGCCATAACCAAAGCTGGTCACACATTTGGTCAAGATAACCTCAACCATTTACTTTATCTGCCATGCCCTCTGTGTCACCCCACAAGTGCATAAGGGTGCCAAGATTTGTTAAACAGTAGTCCAATTCTCTTGTTCAAGCCAGAACTGAGCACTTCCTTATCTATGAGAAAACCCTATCCGATAACATTCTTTTGATGTTTCCACATAAGCATAATTTGGTCCTCTCCCACATTGTTGGTAGCTTCTAGGGCATCTTCCTCATTGGCTCCAATTTCATGGAAGTTCAACTTTTCCAGAAGTCATAACTATCGTAAAGCAGTTGGGCAGTTGGCTTGTTTGTTAGATATTATCGATGGTATCTCTTTGCACTCCAGTTAGTGTAAAGGGATGATTTCTGCATGCAAGTTATTTTTCTCTGATGAAGTATTCGTTTCCAATCACATACAAGGATTTGGAACTCAGTTATGCCTCCTAATATTAAGGTGTTACGTGGACTTCGGCTCGTAATAGTCTCATAAACAATCACATTTCCCAAATGAGGACACCAATCTGAGTTCTTCAACAGTGGTGCATTACATGTAAGGAATGAGGAGTCCGTCAAGTAGACCATTTCTGGGTTGCTCATTGGCCATATCTCTATGGCTTAACTGCTTCAGTTGGCAGACCTTCATTGGGCAATTCCGGCTACTTGTTCTGAAATGCTTTTTATTGATTTTCGAGGTTTTGGTAGCACCAAAAAGGCAAAAACTTTGAGGGGTTCTTTTCTTTGGTTCATTTTGTTGAAAAAGAAGTCCACTGATTTTTGCAAATAACTTCGAGTGGTGACTTTTTGCGGTCTCAAATGTTGAGTTTACGTACTGCGGAACTTTTAGAACCTGAACTTTCATTGTTAAAATGTCTACTAATCTGCATACAGCATATCTGTCAGATTTTACGACAACTGATATAAATGCAGCAAAATGCTATACTCATCCAAGACAAAAATCATAAAGCACTTGAGAAAATGTGGCAGTATTGACAGTCCATAAAAAACATTTAATACAACAAAATAGTTATTCACAATTTACTGGCTCTCACAAGTAAATGCTCATTTTTCATGTTCATAGGAGTTAAATGGAGAACATCAAACAATTAGGTTCCACAGCGTTGTGAAGGCACGGACCTGGTTAAACCCGGATTTGAAAGCTTCCACTTGTCTATGAATTCCAGTATTTACAGTAGCATCCACAACTAGTGAAACATATTGCTCCAAGTTTGTCATATTTACCTGGAAAAGGTGACAAAATGAGAGTTAAGCATGTAATCTACTGGTTAATAACTCTCAGGCAGAAGAATAGCTACCACAACGAGGAATGATTACCAGTTGAGGATCAGGTCCAGAAGTAAGAATGTAATCAGGATATCCAGGAAGAGTTAAATCAAGACAAAGGTCCTCAATTGTCGTATTCCGGAAGCATGCGTCACGTTTCAAAGATGAGGTTTCCCCATAAACAGATTCAAAATATTTTTTCCTTTCAAAAACAGCCTGGAACTCTAGCAGAGCCGTACCGAGCTCAGGATCAAATGAGAAGATGTCATACACAGTGAGATCCTACAAAAACAACCAAAAAAAAAATGAAAACTAGTAACAAGCTAAGAACAGGACCCAAACACGCGGACAAGTTAGTTTTTAAAAATTAGGACACAAACAAGTTGAATATAATGGTATGTATATATTACATAATCTTATAGTAGATCAAAATAAAGTTTCTATCAACTTACCATAAAAATACAAACAATATTGAAAGTATGCATGCATTAAAACAACACTTACCAAATAAGTAATCATGAACTAAGTAGCATCCCAATTTGGAACCTGACCTGACCTTTTTAAATATTATTAAATTTTAAAAACTGGACACGTATTTAGGCATTCTGACATGTCCGTGTTGGACATGGATACCCAAGGATAGTAGACATGTCCTTACTTCTTAACATTGGATAAAAGGGTGAATAAAAACTCACTAGTATTTCTTAATAATAGTCGGAAGAGTACCTGCCCAAGGATAAGTTTATAAAAAGCTTTGGAGAAGGGGATATCCATAACCCTTCCATCCTGAAGAGCCTTTGCCATGACCTGTCCCAGAAGGACAAACTTCTTTATAACTTCCGAGAATTCTACGCCACTTGCTATACTCATTGTCGATGACCAAGGACGAGGGAAAAGCCCACAAGGAGACATCAACACAGTAGAATCTTCATCCTCCATTCTTTCCCTAGGTAATAACATATGGTCTTCTCTCCACATGCCCAGGCCAGATTTCTGAAACTCATGACTAACCAGGGTATAGAATTCCAATGTCGGACCAAGACCAGTACCAACTTCTTCACTATACTCCACTTCAAGTGCAGCTTTTTGACGGGCATGTAGGTCCATCATTTCAGCAGCAGACGCCAGAATCCGATTACGGCACACTAAAAATTTCTTACGGGGCAATAAACCAGAAGCATTCTGCCTCCTCCCATTCATGCCTCCTGAATCATTGTGAGTTGTTTGATGAGATTGAGCTTGCGGCTTACCAAATGCTGCCAATCTGAAGTACTTGCATCTTACCTCGAAACTGAATAAAAATGGGTATGAACCCATCAATTGGCTACACCATAAAGGCATACCACCAACTGAAACAGCCAAAGGGTCCCGCATCTGCTGTTCTAGTTTTTCTGTCAATTTACAGCTCACAAACTCTTTCTGATGGACAACACTGGTGACTATTACCTTTAAGTTGTCCAAGTTATCAATTGTCCCCTTTGCAAAGGCATACATCCTTCCATGAGACATCAGATGAAACATGAACCTATTAACGCCTTCCAAACTTTTGAGTACAAACAACACATCGTAAACAGCACTTGACTTTTCCAAGTCAGAACCCAAGTTGTTAACAAACATGTCAGAGAAAAATGGAGTAAACTGCCAATATGTCCCAGCTCTGTTTGACATGGAAGAATCATGAGCTTGATATCGACAATCTTGAGGACAGCTTTGTCTTGGGTTCACAGCTCTTCTATATGTTACTCTGTATACTTTACTCCATATTTTCCCACCATTAACAATATCATTTTCAGCTTTAATCTGTTGTTGGAGAATCCCTTGATACAGTGACGATGATCGGTCCAGTGGTTGCCCTTCTAGGTAAAATAACAATTTCAGTGAAGCGTCTTCATTGCTCGAGGATCCAGAAAACTCTGTGCTCATGCTTGTATCCTCGTTCGAAGTATCCCCTCTGATCTCCTCATGGTCCTGCACAGGGTCCAAAATGGAAATAAATAATACTTAAAAGTAAACAACGTCACGGAAGCAGCCTTGCAATAAGAACCAACCAACCCAAGGGTGGACGCATGAAAAATGCAATGAAACAGAGAATAGTCAGCTGACAAAATTAGTATATCAAGAACTCTTGCATTGTCAGTCCCAAGCCAGAGAAATTTGAAATAGAATAAACTGCTACCCATTAAAAGATTCAGATTAAAACAAATCTAGACTAGTGCTAAATACCTAGTGGTAGGGAGAGGGCAATTTGGGTTGAATTGAATCAAGCATTGAGGTCATAGAAACATTTCAAGAAAAGATATGCATACCGTAGGAGCTTCGCTCGAGCCTGTGGTATCAATGGTGGTTTGTCTTAAATTATCCCCTTCTTCTGGTGCAGAATGTGGTATGTCAGCCTTGTCCACCTACAGTGAACTTTCTAAAAATTAACTTCCAAGATTTTCTAAGGCCAAGTCTCAAGTGGGCGAGAAAACAGAAAATGTTACAAAGTTACTTGTTTCCACAAGAGATGTAGACATCTTAGCTCATTTTTCATTTTTTCCACAAAGGAAGTGCATGATATTTACCTGAATCTCCTGCATATCAGAAAATACGCTCTCAGATTCCATAAAGTCCTGACTTTTGCCTTCAGGAAAGCTAATATCTGATCGCATTAGAGAAGGCAAACCTTCCAATCTACCCAGAGCTGGAGTAGCTGGCGATTTTACTTGCTCTGTGCTGCTTTTGCTAACTTTAGGCCACAAATAGCTTTCAATATCATCCAAAGAAGAAAAAGGATCAACACTCAGAACATCTTCAGAGTAATCACATAGAGAGGTTTCCCCCTCTCCCCTTATGAACTGCACTCTAAGACAAGGATATGGCATGGAACGCCCAAATGGAACAGTAGCATAAGAGTTCCTTTGCTTGTACGATTGGCTCACAATAACCGGGAAATTCTCCACAGAAGACAGTGCAGTTTGCAGTTTTCGGGTTAATACTGATAGATAGAAGTCCTGTAAAGGTGCTTCCAAAGAAGATAAGAATAGTCTTCCAAACACCTCGAATCTCTTCTCTACATTATTTGTGTGATCAAACCCAACAGTAAGTTCAGTGTTTCCTTTCCGATATTGTGCATTGGACAAGTAATAAACTAGTGCTTTCACAATTCCACTTTCTACAAATTCAAAAGTTGAAATGGGATCTCCTCCATTAACCTGACACATAATTTGATGCAAAATGGTATAAAACTCCTCCTCATGCCGCACAGGACCATCTTTAATCATGGACAGGTTTACTAGATCAGTTAGTGCTGCAGCTAAAATTCTGAGTTTCTGAAGAACATCAGTAACTCCTCTCTCAGGGTTTAGTAATTCCGAAGCAAAGTAATTCGTCTTTATCTGCTTTGCAAGATTGTAAACATAATCTTTTTCAAGATTGCACGTCCTAGTCTCTGAAGCTATAAGAGGCTGACCAGTTCCAAACGCATAACACAAGCATCTGGGGACATCCCTTACAGCAGATTTTTGACTTGGATCGTTTGATAACTGGATGCCATTGAGCGTTGGAAACATCAACTGTGAACACTTATCTGGTGTTAGAAGTGCATCAATGGCAAAAAAGACACCTTCCTTTATGAAAGAATTCAAAAAACTATCGGAAAGCTTTTGCAGGATGGCATCAGCAATCTGCAGGGCTAACATCAGGACATGTTGATCCTTCCGAGTGAATACCCCAGCTAAGAAACTGCAATGTGATCCAATGACAACTGTTATCTTCAGCTAAAAAACAAGCACAATAAGTTCGATAACTACTGTCACTGAGAATATTAAGCTCCTTAGTTTCACCTTGAAATGTTGGTGTCGTTGAGCAATTCAAGAAGCATCTCAGATTTGCAGAAGTAAACAAATTTATTGATAACTGATAGACTGCCATAACAAACATATATATTTGCACCGGAATTAACCACCTGCTCAATAATGAAAAATAATAGGTATTGTAAAGCTGTCAAATGGAGGGTAAACACAAAAGTTTCAAAATAACATAGAGAGAACCAACCTCGATCAATATGGGAACCAAATCCATCCCAAACTTTTGTAGAAAATTGGGTTCATTTACCAGAAAATCTTCCTTATCCGAGTTTATTGAAACATTGAGATCTCTAGCTATAGCAGGGAGAAGCTCATTAAGTAGTTTCAAAACTTCATGCACCTGAGGCAGAACATACAGCAGTAAGAAACGGTTTATCCACCCTTTCCTTAAGTATGTTACTTCAGCTTCTTAAATTGGTTGTTTATTACACTTAATCAAGTGAAAGCCTAAAATCTCGTCAAAAGTTGCAGGAATAAAGGACTGCTATAGCAGTAAAAGGCATCACCAATCCTGTATAAAACCTACTGAAAATTAGAAAATGTCTGAGGTGCTTGCAAGCAGAAAATTGTGCATATGAAAGAAAGATTTTTAATCCGACTACTGTAAAAACCAGATCCCGCATGCAACTAATGAATCCTTTACAGGATCAGCATATACGTGTCCCAACTCATATTCTACATTGGAACGACCATTACACACATAAAAACCCGATAAGGTAAAGCTTCAGTTATTAATCTATCAAGGTCAAAAAGAGGGAAGTTACAGAAGGGACCGAAGGGTAACCTAAAACCATGGCTTGTTCATTTTGGGTCTCAAAACCCTTGTGCACAGTCCCCAATAAATTTTCTCTATCTATCTCTCTCCACTCATTACCCCAAAAACCTCCCTCAAAACCCAAACCGAACATATAAGTTTTGCGGATACCGTTCAAAATCCAGGACTCCCTTTATAGACAATGATACTCCCCATTTCATGGTTTTTAAGGTAGACTCCATTTCCATAAGCAGGGTGTTATTTTTGGATATGGTCCATTTCACCAATGTGTGTCCCTTTTCTCGTATAGTGTTGTCCAAGGTCTCACGCAGTTTAATCCATTTCATTGCCATCATGTCTCAGGTGTCAAAGAATCAAAACCACCACCAGTCAATCTCAATCTTGGTTCCTTCTACTCGTTACTCGTTAGTACCTCCAAAAGATATAAAACATGTCTTACTGCCTCAAGAAATGGTTTTTGGTTGAATTGACAAAAAATAGCATTTTTGTCCACAGTTCAAGGAATCGAAAGCTTCTCACAAATGCACTCATCTCTAATGACTATCTTTGTTTTCCTACCAGTCAACCATCATTAGGGCCAATGAAGAGTATCTGGCAATGGCCTTACAAGTCACAGACAGACAGCAGGCTATTGCTCCCATAAATCTGGACGTGCAAAGCTTCGCAAATTATAGAAAGTATCTAACCATACACGTCGAATATGTTTTCTGACTGATTTCAGGTGGGAAACACTGACAAAGATTCTTAATGTGGCAAAATCATTGTGTGGCTCTTGCATGGTATAAGGCTTTGGGGCTGTTTGATAAAACTGAAAACTGAAAGTTAAGTATTGAAAGCTAAATGCTGAATTTTTTAAGTTGAAGAGCTGTTTGATAAACATATTAAGCACAAAATTAAAATTAATGAATTAATTTTAGTTCTAATTCTCTTTAATTTTGGTGATTGTGGTGGTGGTGGTGGTGGTGATGGAATGGTAGTGGTGAGGGTGGTGGTGGGATGGTGGCGGTGGAGAGATGGTGGTGTGATAGTGATGGTGGAATGATGGTGGTGCAATGGTGGCGTTGTGGCGGCGGCGGCGTGGTAGTAATGATAGGGGTGGCGTGGTAGTGGGGGTGACGGCGGAGTGATGGTGGTGGTGGTGGTGGTGGTGGTGTTGGTGGAGTGATGGTGGTTGTGGTGGTGGTAGCGTGGTAATGGTGGTAGTAGAATAGTGATGGTGGTTGTGGTGGAAGCGTGGTAGTGGTGGTAATGGAATAGTGATGGTTGTGGTGGTGATAGCGTGGTAGTGGAGTAGTGATGGTAGTGGTGGTGGGAGTGGTGGCGGTTGTGGTGTAGTGGTGGTTGTAGTGGTTGAGTGACGACGGTGGTGGTGGATTGGTGGTGGTGGTGGTGGTTGTGGTTGAATATAAGCATATAAGAATTCAGCCAGAATTAAGTAGCTCAAAGCTACTTAATTTTTATTAACTTTTTACACTATATTTTAAGTGGCACTTAATCTGTTAAGTAATACTCCCTCCGTCCCATTTTCATTGTCTTTTTTTATGTTCGTGTCAGTTTTCAATCACTTATATCTTCCAATGTGAATCTCCAAAAATATGCAATATGGATCTTATTTGATAGATTTCAATTTGTTCTATAATACAAAGATGTCAAAATCATGAAAAATATTATAGATTGAAAGATATACGCAATAGACATAAAAGTGACAAAAGGAATAATGGACAATGAAAATGGGACGGAGGGAGTATAAAATGTGGTTATCAAACCTACTTAATCACTTATTACTTAATTATTTCAGTTTTAAGTGCTGAATATGGGATATCAAACAACCCCTTTGTCTTGTGGCCTTCTTTGTATATGGATGGCATTCCTCCCTTTATGCCTTTTTGTTAATAAAATTAATTACTTATAAAAAGTAGAGAAAATTACCTCCAAGGATAGAGACAGTGCACTTAATTCCCATTAAGGATGAACTCAGTTTTTAATTACCTCCAAGGCTCCAAGTACAACCTCATGTTAAAATTACCCTTTTACCTTTCAAATAATATTAAAATTCACTAAACCCTATGACCCTAGGGTACCCGACCCTACCCTAGGGCACTTTCATAGGGTTTTAGGGTGCACTTTCCTATTAGGGTTTTAGTGGTTTAGGCATTTTCATAAGGTTTAGGGTTTTAGGCACTTTTAAAAACCCCCAAAAAAAAAAATAAAGGGGATAATAAGGCCACACATAAACAGTAAAAAGCACCTCTATATATTTTGGACAAATGAACTAAAGAAGTATATACACATATGATTCATATTGGGAAACGATAACTTTACAGGTTATCCTGAAGCTTCTTTACTACACTTCGTAGGAAAATAGACAATTACAAGGATCCCCGCCCCACACACACCCCAAAGTTTCAGTCCTGGATCCATTTTTCCCCCCACCGTGTCCGTATCCCCTTTTTTAGAATCCCCGTGTCCGTGTCTGTGCATCACAGCCCTTCTACCATGCCGCAAACGTCCACGCACACCACTATCCCTGAAGTTCCAAACCACCCTCCCCTCAGCCTACCAAATTAGCGTAACCACAACCGCAACCAGCCACCATCAATCCAAGATCACCACCAGTGAATCAAAAATCACAACAACCAACTCATACCACCACCATTGGTTGACCACCCAACCCCACCTCTTCACCACCAAATGACCATTGGTTTTGCAAGGAGGTGGATGATGTTGGTTGGGGCTGAAGGGATGCTGGAGAGGAGAGGCAATGGTAGAGGAGCATTGGAGGGTGGGCAGTGGAGAGGGGTTGGGTTTTGCTGGTCTCAGTTTGGGTCCACAGGACCACAGGTATGGCTAGTGGCTACCAGTGGCGCCTCCAGGAATTATTATTGCCGTGGTCGTTCACATATCCAAATTTCTAATGTTCCATGGAGAAATTACGTCTATATGCCTATAGTGGTACATGAGGCCAACTTAGAGCAGTTTCAAAATCAAAACTATATACCCAAGTTTTTAACAAAAAATAATCCTGAATAGATTGCCTACAACATTCAAGGTTTATATATTCTTTGAATATGCTAAGTAACATGCACTTTTTCCAAACATATATTTTCAAAAATTTAAAACCATAAATCCTTACTAAGTTTAAATGGTGTATTGGTGTTTCTTGCCATAATTTCTTGAGTGCATAGTTTCTTGAGACTGGGGGGTGGGTGGTTTGTAAATTAGGCAAGAGTTTTGGGCTGGAGGGGAAAATTATCCGATGTTTTGGATACAAGGTCATATTGTTAAAGTCAGACAGAAAACTGATAGGTAGTAAACTATTAACTGTAGCTCTAAATTTTTTTCCCATGGGGTCACCTGGTACCATGGCTCATAAGCTGGCGTCGCCAGTGATGGCTATAAACTTCCATGTATTCCACTCATGAAATACAATTATCATGTGAACGGTACAACGGGATATGAATTCTAGATTTTGAACATATATTTTGCTTCAATTTCTTGGGGTTAGGTTGCATTTTGTATGTTGTAGATATATAGATAAAACAATCATATATACATTAAAAAAAAAACACAGTTGTCCAGTATTGCTTCCCTATGCCTAATGTTAGGGAGAGGAATGGGAGAACTTTTGATGATGCGCAACAAATGAATAATTGTCGATATGTAGAGCTTTTGTGTTTTGGATCAACAGGGATTTTTGTTGACTTCATAGTTCATAGTATATTACTTTGGAGGGGCTTCTAACTGCATCTTTTTATGTTCACGATCTTCTTTCAGCAATAGGGGAACGACCCCTTGGCATATACTTAATAATACTCTATTCACTTATCAAAAATAAAATACAAAAATTTGGACAATTCACAGCTAATAACATTGATTCAATTGGCATTGACCTAATAGGAATATTTCGTCTATTAAGGAGGCAATCGGTTCCAATTTCATTGATTCCATCTACGTATTCAATTGGAGGAAACACTCTTTCTAAAAAATCCGGAACTAACTTAGGTAGTGGTGAACTCTGTGTCTACAATTTTCTAGAAATCATATGTTGGCATGGTCATATCGGGTGTAGGGTTTTGGCTCCTTAAGATCCAATTATGGACTAAAATCATCTATCATTTCCCCTGTTCGATTGCATTATAAAAATAATTATTCCGTAAATCTATTAATATCTTATTATGCAATCAGCACTCGTATCTTCTGGTATAAAGTCATTCCAAATGTTTCACATGTCCTAGTCTATAAAACGGTAAGGCACATACAAATATAGTCAAATCTACTTCCTTCCAAATGATATAGCTATCGACATTAGGTAACAAAAATAGAAGCAGATTGAATGAACCTATATTGCTCTATGAAGCAGTGGAGTTGTGTAATATAGCCATATAGGATATTACCTGGTAGGAATGTCCATCAATCATACTAGGAGAAGGCACTCCATGTGAAAGATTATAAGCGGACAAGATGTCCTTCGATATGCTGCTGATATTAAGCTCGAAAAGAGTCCTGTAAGCAACAAGTGAACCAGAAGCAAGTTTGACAAGCAGCCCAAGCAAACCCTGCAAACCAATATCGGAAAAACGATACGTATAAACAAATGCAGTAGGATATGGAACAACTATCAAGCAGAATGTAAATCAAGAGACTGCATACACTGTAAACGGGTTGGCATAAAGTGGTTCGACAATTCACGTCGACAAGATGCATAGCTTGATGAATCAGCCCATGTTTACAAAGTTCGTCCAGCATATCAGAAGAGTGGCATACTCGTTCTGCTATTTTTATCAAGCAAGTGGCTGCATTTTCAACAAGCTGAGGCATGACAGGGGGGGAAATAAGCAAGAAAATATTATAAATTGTCAGATCATACAGACAAGTATAAAAAGTTACAAAAGCAGAAATCCAGTGCTACAAGAACCTATAAGGACAAAAGAAAGACCTGACGATCCTCGTACTGAAGTAGAGTACACAATATTGGAACTGCCTCCATGAAAGGTGAAGGACATTCAGATGGAAGTTTCTTACATATGTTGACCACAGTTGAAAGTGCAACCCTCTAAGGAACATGAAAAGAGGGAAACCACAAATTTCAGTCTTCTAACTCTTGCAATATCAACACACAAATTTAACAAAAATTCCAGCAAAGAACAATCCCTTAGTTTCTGAACTAAAAACACACTGCGGTAGTACATTACCTGCACACTTGTAGTGAGAAATTCAATGTGAGTTAAAACAGACATAATTGCTCCGGATTGTAAGCACGCAAGTGGTTGCTCAAATGAGATTTTCTCTAAGGCTTGCAAGCACTGCATTACAGATAAAGGGTGCTTAAAATATAAACCGGATACACAACTATGGATAAACATACACTGGTCAAAATGTACTAAAGCAAGCTTTGGCATACTTGTTCGGCTACATCACCGTAGTCAATGGCCGTTAATCTTTGACAAAGAGCAGGAATTGCATCATGCCGTACAAGAAAACCAGATGATCGAGAATGCACATCACATAAATAAGTTATAGCCCTGATAGCTAAAAGCATTATATTGGGATTGCTCTCGTGCCTTGCCAACTTTACAAGAATTGGAGATAATGTGTCTGCCATCAAGCCTGATACAGAGCTGTCAGGGCAAAAGGACAGCAATTCACATAGCTCAGTAAGAGCAGCCAACGCCGCAGAATCATCACCCTCTTGGCCTAAACTTGACAAGACCCTCTTAAACTTCCCGTGATCGTCCGATCGCATTCTCTGATAATCACGAAGGCTGTTGTGCCTATGTTCTCCATCTGAATCAGATGACTCGTATGCAGAATCCTTTTCACCTTCCCCTTCCGATCGGGTCGATACTGAAGCCGATGACGATGTGTCCATGTCGCCATCGTGGGCTTCAAGAGTTGAATTTTGGGGGTTAATTGGAGTTTGAACAGGTGAGTTGGATGAACTTGGTCTTAGCTCCAATGAACTACATGCTCGCTTGTCAGCAGGCAACTCATCAACCTTTTCGGCCCGTTTTTGGCCTCGAGTCTCCATTTATCAATGCAGATTATGTTATATACTCTCTCCTACATAGATAAACGGAGAATTTGAGTTACCTCTATCATTACAAACAATTATATGCACCCTATATTTCTACATAAAATTAATGTTAGAACTATTTTACCGACGTAAAATCAAAAGTGAAAGCAATTAGGAAACAACCAGACATGATCCAAAACGCGATCCACACAAAATAAAGCCAAGTTAACCAGGATCAGTCCCTCAGCCAAAAATCAAACAATAAAAAAGGGTTTACTAAAAACCAAATCCATGATTAAAAAGAAAAGGCAAGACCATGTCATTGTAAGTAAACATATAACTGTAACGATATTGTTAACAATCAATGCAACCACACACAAACACAAGCGCACAGACACAAAAAAATAAAAATAATCAGCGATGAATAATTCCTTCTGTTTCTGAACTAGAAAGATACTCCATTTATCAATACCGAGGGGATTCCCACATAGGCAAAGAACGATATTTGAGCTCAGCATGAACTACTCTATGAATCCAATAGATCAACATAGTTTTCTAACACTTCAAAGTACCCACCAATAATCAAAACCAAAACAATTACACAACACAAGACGCGATTCAAAAGGCCATTCATTTAGAAATAGTACAAAAAAAGTCAAAATCAGCCAGCACAACAAAAGGTTAAAAATAAACATAAAAGGGAAAATCTCAAAAATTTCATAAGCTAAAAAGACACAAAACAACCACAATGATAGGAAGATATAAAACTATGAAATCCACCAAAATACAGCGAAAGGGTGATCAAACAATCACTACAGAGAAAATATATCTATTAGTCAACAGGGAAAATCTTCACCGATACAATGGAGAAAAATAAAAAAGGCAATAGTACAAGCAAAAGCTATGCACATACACTTAAATAAAGGAATAATAAACAACAGAAAGAATGATCTTTAGGTTTTCCAGGGTCATAAACCAGAAAACAGCCATTTTTATTGAACTTTTGTACCTAAAGAGTGGTGTGGTGCTAAGCGATCTTCGAGAGGTTTGAAGACCCGAAGAAATCTAGGGTTTTTCGTTTGCTTCTGTTCTTTGCTTTGTACTTATTGACCATACGTTCACATAGAGGGGGGGTGCGGTGGGGTGTGGGGATGATGATGATGGAAGCAAAGGGTACGGGAAACTTGTTGAGTGTTTATGCAGAGAGAGAGAGAGAGAGAGAGAGAGAAAGAGATGAGAGAAGATATATAAATAGGATATATACATATAGACGTACACATTTACATACACGTAAACGTATAAATGTGATTAGGGCTGCTACAAACGAGCCGAGCTTGTTTCGAACTCAAATTCATTCATGAACCCTAACGAACTAAAAATGTATATTTATACTTGCATGTAGTTTAGAGCTACAAATGAAATTTTTAATGTATACATAAATAAGTTCACACATTTGCAGAATTATAAGAAATAGTATGAAATTACGAAGGAAAAACATTCCTCTGTCCCAAAATAAGTGTCTGGTTCGCAAACGAGAACTTAAAAATAATATGGATTTTTCAAGAAAAAATTAAACTTTTTTCAAAAATTTACTAGATATCCATGAGTTCTTTTAATTTATAAAAAAAAAAAGTTGGAATTTTTTCTTGTAGAAAATATATTATTTTGGGACGGAGGTAGTAACAAATACAAGTAGAAGTTATGCGGTGCATGTTTTAAAATTAAAAACTTGATAGATATCCAAGTTATAATTTTTCCATTTCATGTGTATATATAAATTTATACATATACAAGTTACATTGGTTTATAAATGTTTAAGATTATACATGAAATTTTTATTATATACAATACAATACTTTAAGTTTGTGAGGGTTTTTTTTTTTTTTCACTCGTTAATTCTTACACTACATTACACTATTGGGGATTGGGGTAGGGGGCAGGGTTCGAACCCTGGATAAGCGTGGGGTAAGGGAATACCTTTCCACTTGGGCTAGGCCACCACCTCAAGTTTGTGAGTTTAATCGAGTTGAATACTAGTAGATTCAAGCTTAGCTAATTTACTAAACAAGCCTAAAATTGAGGCTCATATTTAATGTACAAACCGAACTCAAACGAGTATTTATCAAGTCAAATCTCGAACAGTTCACAATTGGTTGAGTTCATTTACCATAGGTCCATAGATATGATCCAGTGTATGGACAAGGTTGTATACGGTATTTGAGAGTATTTCGCACACTTGTACCGTGTTTGGAACATTATTTCTGCACCCTCTTATCTACCTAATAAAACACAATGGTGTGGGGACCACACAAACACAAGTTGAAAGAAGGGCTGAGATTCATTTAATCCAAGGGCTGATGTGTGTTCTCCAACTCTCTTAAGAAAACACCCACACTCTCACAAATATATTACAAAAAAATGTCTTCGGTTCTTTTTACCCACTGCTCGGCTTCTGGCGTTGGCATAAAAAAAATAAAAATATATTACAAAAATGCCCGTGCCTACAGCACTACTAGATTTCGTAGTACAGTAGGCACGGACAAACACTAGCTTGAGAGAAATGCTAAGCATCCTTACACATGTTTGGATAAAGTATACAAAACTGTTTTCCATTTGTGAAAACAAAATATAATTTGGTAACATATGCCAACAATTGTGAAATAGTAGAAATTTCTCGCTTAATGTTTGGATTCAAGTCTGTATATTCGTTAAGCGCTCAAAGCAGGGGCGGGGCTATGTTGGGGCCCAGGGGGTCTCGGCTCCCCGGGCCCCAGCTCCCCGTCCGAGTTTTAAATTTTTTATTCTGTATATACCTAATTTTGAATATTATTGATAATTATTCGTGTATAACTACTTATAATCTTGGTTCAATTTGATAAAAAAAAATGGTTATTTTACATTTTCATTTATCAATTTATTTCATAAATAAAAAATAAGCACGTGATAGTTGATGTAGCCTAAAAAATCATTTCAATGTACAAATGTAATGAATTGGAAAGCAAAAACCTTATAATATCATAAGTGTATGTTCCGATAAAAAATATATGTCTAATAAATCAGCTCCCTCTGGAGTTCAAATTCTGGCTTCGCCACTGACTCAAAGTACAGAATATAAGCTATGCTTAGACTCGTCAGAGGTGCGATAGAGTCTCATGTAGATGGTTGTGTGGTATTGAGAACAATGGTTTTATGACGGGTGTGAAGCATAGTCGATCTGCTTATTCAATTTGTCTACCAAAACAAACTACGAGCAATATCTCTAAGGTATCTTCTTTTTATAATCTTCCGTGAATCTTGCGTTGAATTTGAGGTTAAATTGTAGGAGGGAAAATTAGTCATGAGGACGGTAAAATAGTTTTCATTTAGGAAAAGGACGCCTGCAAAATAATTTTCATTTAGGAGAAGGACGTCATTAAAATAGTTTTCACTAGAAGTCCTTCAACTTTTTGAGTTTTTTAGCCATAAGGTCAACACATATTTAAACACTTTCATAAGGTTTTATGGTGCACTTTCCTATTATACGATTTTAATGGTTTAAGCACTTTCATAGAGTATCCTAGGGTTTTAGGCACTTTCATATATAGGGTACCATAAGATTTTAGGCACTTTTATAAGCACATTTGTCCTCATGTTTGATTGCAAAAAGTATTTATCCTTGAGCTAAAAAAATGTAAATACGAGGGATTTTTGGCTAAGTCTCCCAATTTAAGAGAGGTGCTATTGACATAGATTTTTTGTCACATGCATGTTGTGCACAGATTACGATGTGGGGCTCGCTACAAATTCCAAAAAATAATCCAAGTCGTTCATTAAATTTAATGTATGTTTTGGAAGGCTATTGACACAGATTTCATGTGCACATATCGTGCATGGGGCTAACTACAGATCCCACAAATAATCCGAGCCGTTCATTAAATTTAAAACATGTTTTTGAAGGTCGCTATGAAATCAGCTCAATCCGATACCTATAGGTGCTCGATCTAATTATCTATTTTTTCATTCAGATTACAGGATCATCTAACTTTTCATTTAGGTTTTAGGATCCTATAATTTAAATGAAAAGTTAGATGATTTCTTATAGGTATCGGATTGAACTGATTTTTCGTCAGGGTCTTTGAAAAAATGTTTTAAATTTAATAAACCGCTCGAATTATTTTTGTGGGATCCATAGTGGGCCCCACATTACAATTTGTGCACAAAAAATTTGTGTGGACAAACTTTTCGAAAACTTAGCTCCAATTTTCACTTTCTCTCCCCAACTGTGACCCGTATAAATCGATATGTTTATATTAAAAAAAGTGGAGTTGTATTGCCAAATTATATTATTTTAATTATATTATATTATTGGGCATCATATAATTTTGTCACCAAAAAGTGTTTTTGCACCAACTTATACAACTCAGTCTCTATTAGTTCTATTATAAAATCGAACAATTTTAAATATTAACTAACTTTTCCTCTACCTTATTTTCTCCTTTTTTTTTTAACCCAAATTCTCAACTACCATTCGGAGTGAGAATGGTTGGGAGTTACAGACAATCGGATCGATCTTGAGTCATGAGTCATGAACAAATAGGCATTACGTCTACTAGGCCTCCCCGTATATATATGTATATATCAAAAGATAGTTTGAAACTTAAAAATGTTACTAGTATATTGTTTAACATATTCCATTTCAAATGTGAATTAGTATCCAACAATGCTAAGTACTCAACATTTAACCATATAACATCATCCACAACATTCTCATATGGGGTGAAACTTACCCGTAGGCCCCACATTCATGTGAGAGTATTGTGATTGGTATTGTAATTGAATGTTGTGTGTGTGTATATCTACCTAATAAAACACAAAGGTATGAGGACCACACAAACACAAGTTAAAAGAAGGGCTGAGATTCATTTGATCTAAGGGCTGATGTGTGCTTTCCAACCCTCTTAAGAAAACACCCACACTCTTACAAATATATTACAAAAATGCCATCAAATGACGGATAGTGCCGTAGGGACGAGCAAACACTAGTATATATACTATATATAAAAGTATAAATTCACTTTGACCAACGTACCATCCAGTTCGTACTGTTTCTTAAATGGGGGTGGGACTTGTAGGTGGGTCCAACCCATAGGCTCCACGCCTACGTAAGAGTGTTGTGATTGAATGTCGTGCACATATTTTTACAGAAATGATAACAGTACATACAAAAATCTGTACCAGCGCGTACAAACCCCCTTTGGGGTCTCAAAAAAATGAGCGATTCCGATCATTTTTTTTAGACCAAAAATAAGTCCAAAAAAGATTTGTACGTGCTGATACAGATATTAAATCTGTACCAGTAGCACCGCTGATATTTTTACTAGTACGTACCCATAGTTATATACAGGTGACTAGTAGAGATATGATGTACTATTGGAACATTGATCCTCTCAGTTATCATATGACACATGCCAGTTTAATTATTATTCAAATCTCATAAATAAAAAGTAATGGGTCTAAACTAATGAACATATCATACATTAATGCAACAGTGCACTGGATGATAATGTTTGATGAGCATAATATTTCAACTTTTTATTTCTTTGGGGGCAAGGAATTGCACCTTTGCCCACGGGAGTTGCACTGGAAAAATCTCATGTGAAGAGACCGGCCAAAGGATCCCCTTCAAGCCTTAGAATGCAGCAGTTTTTTTTTTCCAAATATTTTCCCCCCAATATTGTATACATCAAACGATATCTAATTAGCATGAATTTTCATGTCATTAATTTTCTCGACGAGATCTAAAAGTTTAACAGCTCCGAATATCAAAACAAATCCAAAAAGGGCTCGGAAACGACCCGAACAAGGACTGGAGAGAGATCCCAGGAATCTACTGTGGCTTTTTTTTGTTGTTGTTAATATTGTATACATCAACGGGGATTAGCAGAGTGTTAATATGTTAATCAACAGGCTGTCCATAATCTTGAACCCCAAATTCGCCTCTCGTGAGGCACAAACCTCGGGACCCGGGGTGCCTGCAGAGCGGCACCCTGCCGAGCGGGGTGCCAAGCGGCCAATCCGGCCTTTCATCTCGGAATCAACGGTCCGGATCGAAACATCTTTTTCCTTTTCCTTTTCTTTTTTTTTAAATCCGTTCGGTACCTTTGCATCTGGGCCGTCCAAAACACTTTTTGACGGCCGAGATGTGCTCGGCACCCCTGCCAAACACCCCTGCTTGGCAGGGTCTCCCATTCCCAAACCTCCGCCTCTACTGTAGAGGAAGGGTGAGACAACCAACTTCTTCTCTCTTTTTTTGCCAATATTGCATAGTTAGCAGGAGCTACTGAGATGTTAGTCGAACGGTGGTCAGCTGTTTGTTTTGATAACCTTGCAACTTCGTTTGCAACCCACAATTTACTACATACAACATCTAAATAAAACACACATCATTTTATTCTAAGGGGAAAAATTCAAAAAAACCCCTGAACTTTGAACTCAATGTCAAATAGGCACATGAACTTAAATAAACTTCAATTGAACACCTGAACTTTCACTCCGTTATCAATTTACCCCCTGCCGTCTCAATCCGTGACTTGTCGTTAACGGCACAGTTAAAAAAAAAAAACTTACCACCAGTTTGCAATCCTATGAAGCAGAAACATGATTATGAGAGCCTTAGAGATAAAATTTGATTATGTCTCTTTAGAATAATATGATCAGAATAATAAGATCTTCACACCCGTTCAAACGGATTAAAAATTGGAGCACTTAATTTTTTAACCATATTTTTTAATATATAAACGGTCTCAAAAAATTAAGTGCTCAAATTTTCACTCCGTTCGAATCGGTGCAAAGATCTTTTTATTCTTATCATATTATTCTAAAGGGTCGTAATTCATTTTTATCTCTAAGGCTCTCATATTAAGTATGTGTTCTTTATTTAGGATCCTATGGAGCAGAAATGTGATTATAAGCACTTAATTTTCTGAGCACTTAATTTTTTATGAGTACTTAAATATCTTTGTACTGATTCAAAACGGAGTGAAAATTTGAGCACTTAATTTTTTTTATAACCGTTTATATATTAAAAAATATGATTAAAAAATTAAGTGTTTCAATTTTTAATCCGTTTGAACGGGTGTGAAGATCTTATTATTCTGATCATCTATCTAATAAAACAGAAGGGTGTGGGGACCACACAAACACAAGTTAAAAGAAGGGCTGAGATTCTTTTTATCTAAGGGCTGATGTGTACTCTCCAACTCTCTTAAGAAAACACCCACACTCTTACAAATATATTACAAAAATGTCATCGGTTATTTTTATCCATTATTCGGCTTTTGACGTTGGCATAAAAATCAAAAATATATTACAAAAATGCCCGTGCCTACGGCACTAATAAAACAGAAGGGTGTGGGGACCACACAAACACAAGTTAAAAGAAGGGCTGAGATTCTTTTTATCTAAGGGCTGATGTGTACTCTCCAACTCTCTTAAGAAAACACCCACACTCTTACAAATATATTACAAAAATGTCATCGGTTCTTTTTATCCATTATTCGGCTTTTGACGTTGGCATAAAAATCAAAAATATATTACAAAAATGCCCGTGCCTACGGCACTACCGGAGTGCATAGTGCCAAAAAAAAAAAATTGGAGCACTTAATTTTTTAACCATATTTTTTAATATATAAACGGTCTCAAAAAAAAATTAAGTGTTCAAATTTTCAAAAAGAATTTTTAAAAAAATTCCCCCTACTTCCAACATTTCTCTCTCTATCTCTCTCCACTTATTAAAATAAAAATTCATACCACCAGTTTGCAATCCTATGGAGCAGAAACGTGATTATGAGAGCCTTAGAGACAAAATTTGATTATGTCTCTTTATAATAATATGATCAGAATAATAAGATCTTCACACCCGTTCAAACGGATTAAAAATTGAAACACTTAATTTTTTAATCATATTTTTTAATATATAAACGGTTATAAAAAAAATTAAGTGCTCAAATTTTCACTCCGTTTTGAATCAGTACAAAGATATTTAAGTACTCATAAAAAATTAAGTGCTCAGAAAATTAAGTGCTTATAATCACATTTCTGCTCCATAGGATCCTAAATAAAGAACACATACTTAATATGAGAGCCTTAAAGATAAAAATGAATTACGACCCTTTAGAATAATATGATAAGAATAAAAAGATCTTTGCACCGATTCGAACGGAGTGAAAATTTGAGCACTTAATTTTTTGAGACCGTTTATATATTAAAAAATATGGTTAAAAAATTAAGTGCTCCAATTTTTAATCCGTTTGAACGGGTGTGAAGATCTTATTATTCTGATCATATTATTCTAAAGAGACATAATCAAATTTTGCCTCTAAGGCTCTCATAATCATGTTTCTGCTTCATAGGATTGCAAACTGGTGGTAAGTTTTTTTTTTTTAACTGTGCCGTTAACGACAAGTCACGGATTGAGACGGCAGGGGGTAAATTGATAACGGAGTGAAAGTTCAGGTGTTCAATTGAAGTTTATTTAAGTTCAGGTGCCTATTTGACATTGAGTTCAAAGTTCAGGGGTTTTTTTGAATTTTTCCCTTCCGGTTATTTGTTAATTCAGGTTGAGTTCCCCCAATATTTTTGGGCTATCATTTAAAAAAAAATCGTGTTTGTTAGTTTTGCGTTCAACTTTTACGGGTTTTTAATTTGTCTCGTCAAGATAAATCAGAAAAGTAAAAATTATGATTTTTATTCAAATAATTTTTTAAATATCCAAGATAAAGCTCAAAACAAAGAGAAAATGCATGAGGTTATTGATTTGTTATTTGGCTTATTGCTTTGTTGTTTGACTTTTGCCCAAAACTGTTGGGAAACCATTCCCAGAACCCAGTTATAACGCGTACAGATTAGACAATAAAAATTGCAAAAATCCTACAAAGCGGAATTAGAGTTTTACCACAACTCCCGCGTCACGAACGCTGGTTGAACTTATTATAGCACGTCTTGCTATAAGCCACGTATACTGCTTGACTGCACCTTATAATCTTCTATCGTATTCCCTGCACGTCTAGAACACGAACCGAGTGTGGACTCTTTCGTGGTCTGTTTGCTCTCTCTAAATCTGCCTCTATTTTTGTGAATAATAGAAACGTGTAAACTGACCTAGAGAGCATAACGTGTATATATAGGGCTACGATAGGGACCTAAGCAGTAATAAGTCAGGGCTCCCAGTGTAAATAAGAAACCTAAATCCCACCAGGATTCTATTTCTTATTTCACTAATTATAATTCACCCCACTACAGAATTATAATTGCACTCCCGTCTTTATCTCAATTATATTACGAACTCCATGATATTAAATACTTATTTATCTCCCCACGTTAAGATTACAGATACCCGTTGATTAAAATAAATTACTAACAAAAACAACAACTTGGGCGAAATAGGGTTCTACCGGGAAACCAGACCATCGACCTATAAACAGCCTGTTATCTGCCGATCAAATCTTCTCTAGCCCCTTAGAATACCTTGTCGGTGAAGTGGTTCTCCGGTGGGGCGTGCGGAAGAGTATGCTAACGGTGTGAGCTAGGGTGTTTTGGGCTTAGACCGAGCCCAATAAAATAAATGATATGTTTGGAGAGGTTATTCAGCGCCACGTGGTGCACCAAACCCCTTAATCGCCACAATTTGTATATAGTTGATCCTTGGCCCCACATCAATATATGATGCAGAAGGAGTCAAGGCACCACATTCAACTCCTTAGGAATTTTTCTGGCCAATGACTCTTCGGCCACTTTGTCCATGCGCGTAAGCGTGTGAAATAACTGAGGAAGGATCTGTAGGGATCGATTTGAGATGCACTCAAGCTGTCTGAAACACCGCATTACCAAAAAAAAAATGGCACTACGTAGATAACTGTAGACACCCCAATCTGGGCTTCCAGATTAGTTTACTTACGGTTTTTGATTCCCCGATGATGAAATGGATCAAGAACACCCCGGGAATGTCGAGTGTTTGAGCTTTGAGTGTTTGAGTAACCCTTGAACCTAACATAATCTTAAGCCACTTCCAAAAGCCAAAAACCCTATTGATGTGTGCCGGGGCACAATCATCGTGCGCCAGGGCGCAACCATCGCGCGCCGGGGCGCAACGTCGCGCGACGGTTTTACTCCATCGCGCGATGGTCAACCGGAGCATTGACCAGCACGCCAGGGCTCATTGTCGCGCGATAGTTTTCAACCATCGCGCGACGGTCAGAACCTGTCCCCATCACCTTTATTCAGCTCCCAGCCAGCCTCGTGGCTGGCTGACCTCCATTCTTTGGACCAAACCTGCCTTTCCATTAATGGAAGGTGCTCTCCCTATAAATGCCCCCCCTTTGTTCTCTTTCAAAGGGTTCCAAAAAAGTTCAAAGCACAAAGGTTCTAACCCTAACCCTTTGTTCATCTCTCCTCCATTAGCAAGTGCAACATTTGGTTTCCAACCTAACACCCTAAGAACAAAGCTTGTTCTTCCTCCCCATTTTCACATTCCAATCAAACCTCAAACCCAACCTCAAATTCAAAACTCAAACACTTTTCAAACCTCAAAATTCAAAGGTATATCTTACCTTTGTTCTGCTCTCTGTTCTGATCCCTGAGGGGGGCTGGCAGGGTCAAGGCTGGTAATCAATACCAGTCCTGGCCCTAAAGCTGGCAAGGTTTCAAAAACCGTGCAACCAACATACCCTCGCGCGACGGACCCTGTCACGCGTGCGCTTGTCTCAAGCATCGCGCGATGGTTCTCGTGGGGAAGGGATGTTGGTTCTTTCCTGTTTTATTGTCTTAATAATTATTATAGATCACTGTTGAGCATCAAAATAACCAATTTACTGCTTTCCTTTGTTAGAAAATGTTAGTTTTGCATTTCAATATTTAGTTCTGTTCTGTTGGAGTACCCTTGGGATCATTCTGGACCTGTCTCAGAACCCAGAAACGTGCAAAACCAGACACTGGAAAGTTGGCTCGAACCCGCGCGCGCTGCACCCAAACCATCGCGCGATGGTCAACGCTCCATTTGACCAGCGCGCCAGGGCGCAATCGTCGCGCGCCAGGGAGCAACCATCGCGCGCCCGGGCGCATTGTCGCGCGACGGTTTGGAACCCTCGCGCGATTGTTTATACCCGATCAGTGGTTGGCCTTGCATGTTTAACTTGGTTTTAGGCTATTATTTTGTCCCCACACTATTTATGGGGTGTTTTTGTTTATTTATTAGGCTTTTCAGCCTTTAAAACTGTATATTATGATTGCATAAACTGTTTGGTTTGTCCTGGGTGTGCACTGGTCCTTCCAGAGCCCAGAAGGTTTGAGAATAAGAGCTGTGGGCTTAGGCTTACTGGCGCGCGCAGGTCTTGTAGTAGCGCACGCAGGTATGATCAGCATGCATTGACTTGATCAGTGCATACTGGTTACCTCTTGCGTGCGACACTCCAAAACATGAGCTTTCCAGTCTGTTTAAACTCCCACAGCGGTCTATTCTCATCCTATACTAACTGCTCATCCATGCCATCTATCACATCCTGCAAACATGTTACAGTTTTAATCCCCGATTAACTGTTCCCCCGCCCTAATTGGCTAAAATTGATTAATAAAAGAAGAATCGCAATGTTTTCAAAATGCCTAAGTAGAGACAGATCTCCAGATTGGGCGAGAGGGGTGCCATAAAACCCTTCCCCTCTCGTAACCTGGCTCCCGAACCCAGATATGGTTATGACGGACTGGTTTCCTTCACTTTTTCAAATAAAGCGCGGCAGGTGCTTCGAAATACGGTTACTTGAGTGTCGAACCCTCAAAAACTCAAGTGGCGACTCTGTGTTTCCGAGCGCTTGCCACCTGCGCTCGCGCTCCCTCGATCCGGGCCCTTGCATTTTTGGAAACCGAAATTTCCAGAGCGTGCTGCCCACAATAATTTTCAGTGTGTTTGATAACACTAGATGCCTCGCTAAGGTCACCCTTGATTTTTGTCGTGTAAATAGGCTTAATTTTAAAAACACCCCCTCAACTATTATGTTTTTGCAATATCACCCCCTTAACTAAAAAACCCACCAACATGACCCCCTCAACTATCAAAATTAAGCAACATTACCCCCTCCGTCCACATCTGTTAATATTTTTTTACAGAAACATGTATAACTTGGATTGAAAATGAAATCTAACCCTAAAATGTCCTTTCTATATGCGGGAATTAAGTCTCTTCTTCTCTCTCTTTCTCCCCTATCCAACCCCCCCACCCCAAGCTTCCATAACCATATAAACCAAACTAGGTTTTTTTAACCAAATCCAAAACTTCAATTTTCTTCTTCTTCTTCTTCTTTGTCTCTCTCTCTCTCTCTCTCTCTCCACATAACGAACACTCCAAATCCAGATTTCAAATTCCAACCCAACCAAACCCAAATTTTAAATTTCCCTGATTTCCTCCTTCATTCCAAACTTAGAACTTAAATAATTCTTCTTCTGCTTCTCTCTCTCATTCCAAACCCAAAACAATGGCAAAGATGTACGATTTCAAGCGAGAAGGTTTGGATGACTTTCACGGTTCAGTTGGGTTGGGTTTAAGGTTTTGAACGTGCTCTGTCAATTGGAGAGATTGAAGATGTGTGTTTCGAGCATTTCGATCAGTTCGGGTTAGGGTTTTGATCACTTGGGTTTATTGTTTCCTCCATAGCGCGTGAGTGGGAGAGAGGGAGATCAGAATGATCGATCTGTTGTTCACTTGTCTGAAAACCTAATTTTTGCGTCTTTAGATACCTAAGGGTATATTTGTCTTTTCCCTTCTTTCCATCCTAAATTTTAACACAAGTGGGTTGAGGGGGTGATGTTGCTTAGTTTTGATAGTTGGTGGGGTCATATTGGTGAGTTTTTTTAGTTAAGGGGTGATGTTGCAAAAATGTGATAGTTGAGGAGGTATTTTTAGAATTAAGCCCGTAAAATATTATGCGATAAGATAAAAAATGTTTGACTTAGAATTTATGTATATGGATTCATATTCAATTGAAGTTATCCAAAAGATTCAAAATTAATTGTATTACTAAAATTAGGGCAATCTTGCTAGTTGATAGGACTGCGAACAATCTGATTTCTTGATGATAAAATAAAGGAAATTAACAATCCAAATTATCAAGGACATCATATCAAAATAGTTCCATATGATCTACTAAGGTTCAAATTCATATAGATTGATTCTTTACAATAGACCAATTTGAGCTTACAAACCAAAAAAAAAATCAAGCTCAATTTAATCAGCATTTTCTCATCTATAAAAAAGAAAAGAAAAGAAGTTGAGCTCAAGTAGTTTAAATTTTAATTTGCTGCCCGATTTGCACGTCTAAACTTGTCCCACTCCACTCAAGTATGTGTGTGCAAATATGGACCGGGAGATTATCCAATAGTTGTAGGGACCAGGGAGTAGATAAAAAAAAGATCATACAATAGTTGCATGGTTAGTAGTACCTTTGCTAGAAGAGAGGAAAATTAGAGGAATAAAACTACAAAAGTAAAAGGAGAGTAGTACTTATGCATGGTTAGTACGTAGTACCTTTGATTCAGTTTTAATTGGGCTCCTTGCAAATGAGCAAGAAGATTGAGCTCCAAAGGTTCATTGGGGTGTGCGTAAACTTGTTCAAACACCTGAATTATCAAAAATAAGTGTAAAGATTAGGTTACTCCCTAAGAGCTGTTGGAGGAAAATAAGAGGAAAACTGCAAAGAATAAAAGGAGAGGGAGAAAGGTGTAATGATTAATTCCTCCCTAAGAGTTGTTGGAGGGCTCTCACAGGTTAATAACCAAAAAAGAGGTTTAAGAAAACAAGCACTCATCAATGTGTACTCATGGATATGGCCACATGGGGCATGGCATCCCAGGTTCCATAAAAACTTACAAAATCATCTGGGGTTCATAATTAATGGTGAGTTTTTCCTATTCAATTAATTGATTAAAGTTTATGTTTTTACTTATTTTAGACAATTCTTTCTATTTGACTATTCGTATACATCAATTAAAATACCATTTAGTAAAAATAACTTGACCATTTCCATTAGTCTGAAGACAAAATATATATTTAGTAAAAACTTGTCCTTAGTATAAGGACCCAGTGCGTAACCGGAATTAATATGAATCAGTGGGGGAACTGTACACAAACCCAACAAAAAAGTTTTCTAGGTAATGCAATATTAAGGCAACAAGAACATTTTTCTATTGAAAACACTAACATAACTAGCCTATTGATCATAAAACTACAAATTATGTGAGATTATATAGTATAGCAAGGCGAGTTTTCGTAATTTGAAAGTTGTGCACAATAGTTTATTGTGAATGCTTTCAAAAGTATTTACTTTTAAGTATGCAATCATGTTATCACTCATCAATTATACACCCATTCGATTGCATTACACTTTTTAAACATGATCCATGTTTGAAAACGCCCTCTCAATAGTCAATAGTAGTAGTTTTAAGAGGTATAATTAATGCCAAATACTGAACAAATAAATTAACGGATAAATATAATCTCTTTCAATTTCCAATTTTGCTAAGTATTTAATAAAAATAAAGTGTCATTTTAAAACTCAAACTCAAAAAAAACAAAAAAAAAACTCAAAGAATGCAGTGGGGGCCCGTGCCCCTGGTGGACATGGGCTAGCTCCGCCATTATTAATGGACCCCACATAAACACATAGTTATTATTTGGTGTGTAAGTAATACTTGAACGTCATGTGATCATGCTTCATCGCCCTGGGATCCCTGAATAATTACTATTTTTTAGGCTTTGATAAAAAGAACTTACAAATAGAAAAAAACTTCATTAATTATGACGAAAGATCATTCAATTTTTGCTTTAATATATTATTGAGCCGGCCAAAAATCCATAACTTGATACCCTCATATACCAAGTGATCGATTTTCAGTCACGAGATCGCGTGAGAATTTTGAGAATCTCTAAATAATCCTCTTGCCCCCAAAAATGGCTATAGAGGACTTTTTTTTCGACAAATCAGATCATTCCATATATTTATATTATATATAAGAAAAATACATTATAATAAAAGAGGACACTACTAGTCCGAAAATACAATAAACAAAAACAAAATAAATAAATAAAAGAGTAAAGAAGACCTTGATATGCACCAATGCCATTGGACAAGATGATCTTTAGAAGTCCACATGGCCTGACACTTTTAAATTAAACTACGTACACATCAACAGCTAAAGTACTATCGTGAAATAGGACTGTGATGATTTCCGATTTATATCATATGAGCAATTATCACATGAGATGATCTTAATTTATATGAGATACTTCAAAGTAAATGGGATAACAAAAAACACATTACTAAAAGCTTACGTGCTTCCAAAGCTCGAAAAAGATCTTAATTTAATACTAGGTTACGCTCTCGAAAGCGAAGAAGAGTTTTTTTTTTTTTTTAAATCAACAGGAAATTGCCTAGTTCATTCAAAGCCTGAAGGCGAAAATTACATCACAATAATAGGAGTGAACCAAAACCACCAACATCTAAGACACGAGCACTGCTGAAAGCGCTACAGGCTACAGGCTCTTTGACGCGTGCTGCCGAAGCACACCAGCACAAGGTGCCGGTATAGGGTCCATCTTCGGCTTGGTAGTAGAGTATCCAGCGGAAAACCCAGTTCAAACCATAGGCACGAAACACTGATGTAATCTAAGTAACCCCACGGAATTGCTCTCTGAATATGTCGCTGGCCGATTCATGGTGCGAAGACGAGTTCATAACTTATTTTTAGAAGCACAACTCAGATTGAAGAACGGAATCTAAATTCTTTGGCATGAATGAGCTAAAAAAATAAAGGAAGATGAGTAGACTTGCAGCTCAAAGAATTCAATTCCAATTGCGTTTTCTTTTCCTAAAGGAATGCTGGGTCCAAAACCTAGTCACTGGGCAATTGCATTACAATTTCCATTCAATTACAACCATGTAAGAGATTAGCATTTTTTCTAAAGCACAAGGAGTTGAAAGGAATAATCCAAAGATTGAAACAACAGCACATCTAAAGGCAGTAGAAAGGTGATTCTTAAGCCCCAGGGGTCAGTCTGGTTAATTTGGTGAGTTTGCTCCCACACAATTATTTAAGGTTCGATTTTTGGAGTCAGTTCACAAGAAAGTAATTTCTGGTAAATTCCTTAGTCCCAATGTGAATGGACCTGCCTTTGATTGGATCAAAGAAGAATTAATCTAAGTACACCTAAGCTGATCCGGACATCCCTGACCGTCGAAAAAAGAAGAAAGCTGATTGTTTAAATATAGTAAGTATTCATCTGCTGAGTCAAAAAACTACTATAGGAAAATGAAGAGAAATATCATAAGCAGCTTCGCTCTCTTTCATAAAGAGAAGAAGTAGAAGAAAAAAAGAGGACCAAAACTTTGGAGGAAACCCAAACGAAACAAATACTAGATTGGTATACCTAATTGCCAAAAGCAGCAAAGGAACAGGACAGGGGTTAAATATGTGTCTTTGGTGGTTTTTTCCTTTGTTCCCCACAAAGACAAAGACTTCTACAGAACTGGAAAAAAAAAGAAGTGGAACTTGATTCAACCTTTTTCTGGTGAAAGGATTCCACAGAACAAAGAAATGTGGGAAGTGGGGTGGGGAGAAGAATTGGAAACCAGCAAATGACCATTCAAAACACGGCTGTCCCGAATTTACCGCATAGACTCCGTCCGGTTGTCACAAATGTTGCGTAAAAATATATTTTTAGAGAAATGAGGTAAATTGAAATGAAGGAACGGGAAATTTATTTCTCTGTATTTGTTATGTACCAAAGAATTTCACATGAAAACTAAAATTACTTTCCTTTTGCTGAACGTACTTTGCATGAAAGTTTGCATTGGAATTGTATTCTCAAAAAAAAATCAAAGAAAGGAAGATATATATTTTTTTTTTTGTGTGGGGGTGCCTATTGACAAAAGTTTCAAGAAAACAATTTTTTTGCAAGACATATTTTGCAAGAAAACCTTCCTCTAGAAAAGTGAAGTTGTAGTCCTACAACTTTCTTTTGTAACAGGAAATTCTCTCCTTTCATATCCATTTCCGTACAACTGAATTTGGGCTTGGTCAAGAGTAAACGCATGAATTGAGGAGCTAACAAGAAAACATTGAAAATTTATGTGGTTCTTAGCTTTCGGACTCTGGAATTAGTTGAGATGTGCGTAAGACCCGAACACCCTGTTTCCAAAAAAGAAAAAAGGATATTAAATCCTGCACCATTCAATAGTTCTCATATCTTCACATCAAAATAATTCAGATAACTGCAAAAACAGTGATACCAAACAGAATAATGTTTCCGAAAATGAATGCGTTAAACGAAAACATCCTAGATTCCTAACTGCATGCCTCACTACAGTCTACAGCGCACCACATTTTATGAAATGAATAGAAAACTAGCATATGATAGACAGAAGAAAACCCTTCTGTTGCCTACAAAGCGAGGGAATGGTTCACCTCTACCAAAAGTACCAGAATTATGGCCTCAAAATCCCGCAACATCATCTCAGTGAATCCAAAAATAAAGAGAACGGCAACAAGGTGCGAAGGACAGACAAAGAATGCACAATTGACCTTCTCAATGAGTTCGTGGCCAAAATATCAGGTCCTTGCCTAGCCACAAAAGGTATTCAATCACAATAAAGATTCTCAAATGACAACCAGTTTCACCACCGAACATCCGGTCCTTGCCTAACCTAAGAAAGTTTCTTCAATAAATCCAGCAAAGTTTATCAATATTCACCAAATAATCATTCTTCTTGAGAAGACACCTTAATATACAAACCATGCCGATACACAACACTGGCCACAAAGAACATAAAGAGCAACCCTAAAATATTACAGTGCTCAGATCAGAATATGTAACAAGAAATGAGCTTTAAACATGATATCCTCAAAAGTCAAAAGGATATGGAAAGATCGAAACAGGTTCAGAAACCAGTCTACTCTGTGCCTTGGTAGGAGGCCATCATGTGTTGAGCTTGTGACTGCAAATTCAAGAAACGAGTACAGTTATTTATCGCATCTGTAAGTGAAAAAGCAGCATGATTATCTCATTCCTCTAACCAGTGAAAGGAATAGCCCAGTTTATCAGAACTACAACCTGTAGTAGCTACAAAGTAGTAAGAAACAAGAATGTTGAACTATGATCACATGCAAAGACATGAAATTAAAGCAAACATGGAATTTCAAACATTAGCCTTTACCAACAATTGTTCGAAAAAAAAAAGGCTTTATGTTGTGTCAAGACCGAAACCAAACACACACACGAATCAAACACAGAATTTTGAGAGAATTTCACTATTCACAAAATAGTTACTCCCTCCGTCCGTGTTTGTTAGTCCACAAACGTACTTTTTTTGGTCCCTCAATGTTTGTCCCTGTTTGAAAGTCAATTGTACCCTTTTACCCTTGCATTCAAATATTGAATTAATTGGTTGAAGGGTAAACTTGGAAAGACAAGAATTGTACAAAGCAATCATGATGTTCCCTAAAAAAGTTAGAAACTCCAAAATAGACTAACAAACACGGATGGAGGGAATACAAAAACCCCTCACCGGAGGAGGAGCACCCTCTCGCCAGAGCTCTACTCTACTCCCTCTCTCACCTCTCTGGTTCTCTCTCACAGCCTCTCCACACACAGCTCACTCTCTCTCTCTCAGCTCTCACTCACTTGCCACACTTCCTTACACAGAGAACACATGAATTTATAGGCTCCAAATCTTTGCAGAGCCTTCCGTCATTAAGGTAGGTGGTGGATGGCATTTATCAAGGTAGTTTGCTGTTAGGAGTTGAGGATTTGAGCCAACAAAACAACACTTTACACCACCAGCAAGAACAAACCCTCGAACAACACAAGGGTATGTGCATTGTGCAAGAGTCTAGTCAAATACAATATTAAGCTATTTTAGCTAGTCATAACTTTAAAAACACTCTCCAGCAGTCTCAACAGTCAACACACTACTCAGCAATTTATGTTTGCTGAAGTGTCTCACCAGATCGAACGAGGCATTGTAGACTCGGAAGTCGGAACTAATTACTTACTATTTTAACACCGTACACCTCTCCCTCCCTTCTCTCTTCCACTGCTCTGCTATCAAACCACTCCAAGCGAACACACCCGTCACTAACTTTCCTTTTTTTCCTTTATGTCAATTTGTGGTGTATGTAGATAAACCAAAGGCATGGTGGCATCAGTATAGGGTTGCTGGTGGTAATGGGAGAGACACTGGTACGGTTTTCAAATAGCATTTGTGGGGAAAGAGAGGGAGAGATGTTTGATGAATCGTTTTTCGCCGTGCTCGACCAACAACCTGCAAAACAGATTGCTTGATACCGATGTGGTGTCGACCGAAACATCTCCGATGCCTAAGGTTGGAGGAAAGGAAAGAAGAAAATAAAGCAGTGGTAGAGGTGTTTGGAGAGTTTGGGAGTATTTACCCGTCTGTCCCCTTCTCTTGGATGAGGTGTTGCTTGCCGAGAAAAATGGGGTTAGATATCCCAGGGGAGTCTCTTAACCGCTTGGAGCCGTTTGGCATTCGAATTTGAATTCCCCAGAGGGAGTGGGAGGTTTTCATCCCTTAACCATTTGGAGATAACGTCAAGTAGTTGAGTTTAGAACTCCGGAGAGTTGTAGTTGATTATCCTGGATTACATGTAAGGTGGTTACAACCGCATACTGATTAGGTTAGACGGGGTCAATGTCTATCTGCTCAGTGGAGCGCGGAGCGGATGAGTAGAGCAGGATGGAATTGATGTTTGCGGAGAGCAGAGCTTCCAAGCAGACCAAGGGCCTTCCCAAGCAGGGAAGGTCAGTTCAGTCAAGTCCTGCTGAGGAGCCAATTCGGACCTATCAATGTTGATACTGATTTCTGACAAATTGAATAGGGAAAGGAAAGAGGAAGTAGCCCTTTGGGCTTTTGGTTTAGTGGCTTTGGGTTAGGAGAAATCTTGATGAGAAGAAGAAAGCATTGACACGCCGACTAATTAAAACTCAGAAAGTGAAGAACCGGCTGAAGGAAAAATTGGGTTTACATGTGGAATTGTAGATATATGTATACATATTCTGCATGTATAACAATTTGTGATCCTATTTGGTCAAATCCCTGTTGACAAACTCATGTCTTCCTTTCATTAGCTTATTTGGGAATACCTTCCAAAATCCCGGAGGTTTTTTTATGATTATAGTATTGACGAGGAGACTGAGGACATAGATGCTGAGATTCCTCATGTTGATCCTGCTATACATATTCTGCATGTATAACAATTTGTGAATACTCCCTTCATCCAAAAATGGATGACCATCATAGGGATTCCATAACATTTAGGACAAACAATATTTTTAAATAATAACTGTCTAAAAAGGCCCTTCTTCAAACATTTCTGAATTGGTCTTTTTATTTTGATAACTTAATTAATTAGAGAGAAGGTCTAAGTTGGAAAATCAATCTTTGGTCCTTTTTACTTTTCAACATGGACATAGAATTTGGGACAACAAAAAGCATCCAAATGGTCATCCATCATTCATTTTGGGGCAGTGGGAGTATTTAACATGGATAGAAAGAATAATAGAGAGGATCGTTAGAATTTGCAATTTAAAAGTAGCTGGGTAAAAGAAATTGCACTTTTTGATTAGTTAGTTTGGCTAACAGTACTGCTATACATGCCCTTAGGTGGGTATCAAAATAGTGTCACAAAAAGCTACTCACCTTTATGTTTCCGGTGTCAGTGCACCCAGCATGACGAACATCGACATACGGGCATTAAGACTTGTCTTACTCTGAATTTGTTTGAAGCCCTCTCTATTTAACAAAATATCCATTTTGATTTGAGGCTGTTTTTGGTGCATCGTTTGTTCTAAAGGTAGTTTTGAATGCCTTGCAACAAAAGAGAATCAAGGGGATGCTATCCTTTCAAAAAAACCAAACCGCATTACACCCAAACAAAAATGGTTGAGAAACAAAATGTCCTGTCAAGATTATAGACACATTGGATCTACTTGAACCTGTGAAATATGGCTCAGAGCAGATAATACTTGTTATAGGTCTAGGTCATGACATCTAGCAGCCGTATTTCATGCAATGAGTATTAGCAAACAAACTCTAGCTCTAATGTTTTGATACTCTACCATTTGATACTGGTACATAGTGCCATCTATAGGAGGCTTAGGAGCATATCCCTGTGTTCCATAACATACCATATTTCGGAGCACGTGACATGCTACGTTCTTGTTTCACATACCTAAATATCTGCATTCCAGAATGCAACCCCTTAGCACCTTCAATTAAATCGACAATTTTGCTTCAAAGTTCTTTTACATTTACTTCTCGGGACACCTAAATATACAAGCCGTAGTTGCCACTACCATTAACTTTTTGTCCTATCTCACCATAATAATAATGGGAACGCATATGTGGGTGATGTTCATACGTAAAAATGTTGGCATCCATCCAAATAATTTTCACATAACGAATAAGGACATCAACCCAAACAAAAAGAAGAAGAAAAAAAGATGGTTGTGTAACAGTACTGCTACAATGAGACAAAAAAGAATAGTAAATAAGTAATAACCACGGATTAAATATTATACATCATATAAGCCTCGCATGATGAATCAACTAGATAACACCGATGGGACAATTTCAGTTTAAGTTCTTCCATGAAAGAGATGAGAGCATGTGGTAAAAATTTAACAGTGGTGCGGAACAAAAAGAGATGATAACGATACATCATCAATGCATCTATAATTCTATATGACCAATAAAACCTAAGATTTACGTTAACTACCCAAATATCCCCGGAACTTCAATGGTGGGTTGGGTGTCTCAAGACATCTCTATAAGGCATTTCCATATTCTTTCTAGGTTGTTAGAGATGGTAATTTAGCCGGAAAAAATCCCCACGCCACGCCCCTAGGGCTAGGCTGGATATTGTAGTGATCACATTATTTTTATTAAGATAAATTACAGACTGACTGACTTGCTCTGACGTGTGACTTGCGCACTACTACCACTGAGGTTCTGGAAGTTACATTCGATCCAATCCCTGAGGAATATAACCTTATTACAGATTGCACATTCATTAGTCCTTCTTGAGAGAATTTCAGATTTTATTGTAGCAATTAACTTTTCCAAAATAACTATTTTAACACTAAGAACATTGCTGAATAAAACCCGGAGATCACAGCTCCCTTCATCTCTTTGCCATGGGCACCACCGCCACCGCATTGTTCGCCACAACCATCGTACCATTTAGCTTCCTCCATTTCCCCCCCCAAAAAAACCCCTTTCCCTCTTCCCCCCTCTCTCTTACTCACCCTCTCTCCCTCTTTCCCCAATTCATCTCTATTCACCCTTAGCACTGGAGTCCTGATCTGTGTTCCCCCTACCTCCCTCTATCTTCGTCAAGCTTCACTCTCACCAACACCAGCTACAATCCAACCCATTGTTTCCACGTTCCACCCCTTCAATTCTCCACCAACTCCCACAATAACCCACACCTTTAGCTCCAAAACCAGCACCCACCACCTTTGATGCCTCTGCATCACCAACACCTCCACCAGCAGCCACCAACCTCCACCACCTCCCCTCTTGCCACCACACAGACTAAAAGAAAGTGAGATACTGAAAAGCCCAAATTGAATTTGCAGCTGAGCACTTGTAGTCTTTTTGAACACTTTATGTATGCCGTTTATCTGGCTTGTTGACATTGATCGTCTAAGTTAATGCATCACTTTCCGTTTGACCAAAAAAAAAAAAGAATTTGCAGCTGAGCATGGCAACTTTGCCCCTTCCTATGAGCCACAATCCCTTTCTCAGAAATTCAGAATCCACTTGCCCTTTAACAATTTATTCAGAAAGTAAAGAAGACTTGGCAATTGGTTTAATCGAGCAAACGTCATGTTCGGGCTATCAATTGGTAGCAGATAATGGAGAAGGAGACTGGGAGGGAGGGACACGTTTCTAGGGTAACTTCAGTTGGTTGTGGCATTACGAATGACAACAACTTCACCCTCAATTCTCAGTTAAAGACTGTCCAAAGCTCTCTAACTAGACAAGCAGAGAGAATAAAAGAGAGACGTCGATTTGAATTACCATTTCTAATCGCTTAAGTTTCATTTATGTTATCTTGAGCTCATCGTTGCTAGTGTAAGCTTACTGGAGACATAAAAGGGCTGTATTATATGTACGCATACAATATGGGAAATCTTCTCATGCATCTTGAAAATTTAATAAAAGAGATATGAACATCTTATTACGCTTATTCAAGTATAACAGTTGATTATGCACAAAGGGAAAAAGAGAGAGTATACCTGAGAATTCCCGTAGTTGATGCCTTGTGAAAATGAACTCTGATGAAGAAGCTGCATAACAATGAGGGAATAGGTTGGCACCGTAAAACAGGACACGAATTCCAACTCAAGGAACAACATAATGTGTGAATCCAAAAAAAAATAAGCTGAACCTTCTATAGATAGTCTATGATATAGGTACCTGAGCATTTGGACCAGATTGAACCGCATCCTTTCTACCAGACCCTTCCCCACCCTTTGCTGATCCCTTAGTGTCACCCTAGCAAAATTCATCATTAGGAAAACTAAAAATTTGGCAGAAACTAGATAAACAAAACACAGAGACACACGCACAGATGTAAAATTGTAAACTATCAAATAACTTAAACAAAGACCATGACATACCTCCATCTGCAACATCCCGTTCAATCCATAACAGAAACAAACAAACAAAAAAATTGTTACTTCAACTGGAATATCATAATACAAGACACACCATAATCAAACTTAAAAACATAAGAAGGAAATTTTTTGCAGAAAACCACCTCTCTGTATCGAGTCAGGTACAACTTCAGCGGTTCAATATATTCTTCAAACCCTAAAGTCGCCATTGCCCATAGTAGATCGTCCCCATTAATCGTCTTCCTCTTCTCTCTCTGGCACTTATCACTCGCCCTTCACATTCAATCCCCAAAAAAACCTTAATTGATCAATTAAAGAACTTTTCTTATACAAGTCCTAATAAAACATTCATAAATTCATTTGATAACACTTGATGAAGGGTGAATAAAAACATTCTGGAACAGAAAAGAGTAGAACCAATCGGAGATAAATTGAGAGAGAGAGAGTGTGTGTGTATGTTAAGGTGTTGTGCTTTCCGATGCTCCGGAGTCCGGACTATGAAGAAGGAAGCATGGTAATGTGCACAAAAAGTGATTTGGGTCTCTAGGCCTGCCTGCCCTCTCTGATGCCTTTCCGCTTTGATTAGGGGCATGGCTCCACAGCAAAATGTCATTTCAAAAATCCTTGATTCTTGGAGGTATGGGGGGCCACTGTGTCCGTGGTATTCTTAGAACAGCCACTTTGTGCATATTACCAAAGGTTAGGTCTGTCTCCAATCCTCCCCACCCGTGCCCCAAACGATTGGGGACTAGATGGGTTCTGTAATTGTTGTTGTTGTTGTAGCGAGTATGTTAAGGTAGTTGGGTCATGGACAACGCAGGTACACGCAGCAATGAAAAAAAGTGTGAAGATTATTATCAGAGAAAAGGCAAGGATCAGAAATCGAAGTCATTTTTGAACTCCACTTTCTTACAAAAGCACTCCTAAATTATTTTTCTTAGAGCTTCTAAATACAATTTACAAAGCACAATTCGTAAAGCAGCACACTAGAAGACAAATTTGGAGTGCATTGGTTTAGCTCCGTTTGACAAGCACACTAGAAGACAAAAAATGTAAGGATTTAGCCAATCTCAATTAATTGCGAAGGCCTAGTTCCGTTTTACTTATACGAGTACCCCTACATATCCAGATATACATACAAACACAAACAGGTATACGTATATTGCATACTCGCTAGTGACGAAACTGATGAACTCAGAAACGCATTCCTGAACGGTCTCCTTGGCGTCCTTGGCGATCTTTCCGTTGGAGGGGAGCGCCTTCTTCATGATCCGGCTGATGTTCGCGATGGGGAGGAACCTGTCCTGCTCGCGCACGTTGGAGGATCGAGGGCTCTGGTCCCCGCCGCTCTCGTGGCTCCCACCGCCGGGACTCGCCGGGCCTCCGTCGGCCATCTCGAATTGAACCCTAGGTCAACAAACGGAATCAACAACCACATGTCTCGATCGCGACGAAACCCTAACTCGCGTGTAGAGAGAGAGAGAGAGAGAGAGGGAGAGAGAGAGAGAGAGATGAATGAAATGAAATGTAAAGAAGTTGTGTGCTTACCGAGATTGATTTTGTATTTGGGCGCGAGAATTTTAGATCGGTGGGCTATGGAGGAGGAGAGAGAGAGAGATCGGACGTTGGAGAAGAGGGGAGAGAGGAGACGACTGAGATGAGAGCTTTGTTTTATCAACACCGTTGGTTCAGCTGGGATTCCGTTTTGTACACACACTCTCTCTCTCTCTCTCTTTCTCTCCTCGCTTTTCTGTGTCCTGTTCTGGATAGGGTTTGTCGACCTGATTACACCACGTGTATCATATCATATTTTAACAATTATTAGGGCTGCGAACGGACTCTGCTGGTGAGTAGCTCGAGGCTCAACTCGTTAAGAAAATATATAGGGTTCACTATCCCCTTTCAAAACTAATTTCTTTTTGTTACTGATATTCTTATTTATTGGAATGTTGCATACACAACTCTCGATTAATTACAATTATGTCCGGAGTCGTTCCACAGGTTTCACATGCATGGAATGACTCTGGACGTAGTTGTATATGTAAACTTTCTCTTAGCCTAATTATAGAAGTGTCCGACTATATTTACCATACACACTTGTAGACATCTCACTCGTAAAGATACATAATTATTTCTAAGCTTCAACTTTTGTTTTATGGTTGATTTGTAAATATCTCTATTATAAAAAAGAAGGGTGTGGAGACAAGTTGTTAGAACGGCTTAGATTCATTTGATCTAAAGGCTGTAGTGCATCCTCCCACTTTCCGGTTAAGTGCCCATGATTTTCACCTAAATCACACAGCTGCCATCCCCTTCCAACCGGAATGCATAGTGCCGTAGGCACGGGCTATGACTAGTTGATCTGTAAAGTACTTGTCTATTTGGAACATACTCTAAAAATCTTTGTCTAGGATTTTATGCTTACTTTTAGATATTTTTAGTTACAAAAAGTATGCATTATAAACTTTTGAAATTAGTAAAGCATGTCCCAATTTAGTATGATCTTAATGTGATTGACTAGGAAAATAAGTTTTTATGATTATAATTAATAACGTGCCACCACTAGGCTAGATTTCTGAATCCGTCCCTGCAACTCGTCAAAGGCTCAACTCGGCTCGTTCAGCATTCAGGCAGTGCTTGAACTCGAGTTTTAGGCTTGTGTAATAAATAAGCCAAGGTCAACACTCTAAAGTTCGGCTTGGCTCATATATATGCTCATCTTGTTTAGTAAATGAATCGGGCTTGGCACGTATAATACGAACCGAGCTTGAGCTTGAGTTTTGACTCGTTTAATAAACTAACAAAGCTCAAATACTATTAAGTTCGGGTTGTTTACACCCTTGGAAGGCACGTCCAGTAGGACCAGTACGACAACACATTCAATATATATGCTTTTCCCTATCAAAAAAAAAAAAAACATTCGCGAATCATGAAGGTAGAGAAAGTCTAAAAACACAACAATATGCGCAACATGTCAACGTGACATTATTCCATTTGTACTAATTAGGTATATTAATAATGGAGTGTTTCAATTTACAATAAAGCAATGCCATGTTGACATGTTCTCCACAAGATTGTGCATATTTTTGTAATTATATAGCGTGCCTCTTTAAGATACTCCTATATATGCTTGCTTGGGGTTTAGTGGTTGCTACTAGGATCCACTGATAACACTCGATATTGGAAGAAGAATAATCGAACAGTCAGACCAGAAAATCAGAATCCAAAATAAAATAAGAGTTACAAACAAGTGAGGTGATTCATGATCCATTTTGTAATTATAAAATAAAATACTTTGACAAGATTTCATCGTAAAAGATATTCAACTCGAACTAGGGATAACAAAAAGAGAACAAGATTTCTCTCTCCCTCCCCCTGAGCAACATAATTTAGATGAAGATGAATAGCTCAACTACCTATGGTGGTAGCCTAGATGGCAAAAGGTGTGGGGCTTAAGTGCTTTCCCTCTCATGCATGGTCCTGGATCGAATCCCGTCGCCCCTTCCCACCTTTTTACCGTTCAAAAAAATAAAAATAAAAATATGAATAGCTCAACAATCATTACATATCAAATACGACTTACAACTTCATGACATCATAGCTCTTTCACTTTTTACATTATGCACTTCCCAAAATCAAGAAATTCATACCCAATAACGGGAACAAAAAAAATAGAGCGCCAATATGGACGAGTAACTACCGAGGAGTTGGCCGAGCAATTGAGTCATCAATCGACAAGTAATGATCGCTTGCACCTAAATCCTGAGAGCCCATATACAAGGAAGAATGAACAGAATGCCTTGATATCTCATCCGAGTTACCTTCTCTCACCGCCTCTGCTCCCCGTTCGATTGATATAGCGTCTTGAATCTCCTTTATGACTTCTGACATCGATGGTCTCATGTTCCCGTGGGGTTGGACACACATCAGAGCTTTCTCCGCTATCTTCCACATTGACTGGATGTCATATTCACCACGCAGCGCAGGGTCGATGATTCCTTGAATGTCCCCGTTTTCAATATGTAATTTCGCCTGTTTTAAATTAGAGGCTATTAACAGTTGTTCACACTTCACACTCTAAGAAAAACTACTAAAGGAAACCTCAAACTTATTCTCGCTAACCTAAAACTGCCTAAGGTTTTGGCCAACATCAACATCACTGGTGGCAGCATTTTGAGAAATTCAGATTTTTGTTTATTTGGGAATTTTCTAGGGTATATTACACAATTTCTTTTAAGTACGATTCTGAATTAGGTATGCATGCATCCATCAACAAATTAGGTTTGATGGAAAGACTCATGAGTAGAAGTTGGGAAGTATTGACTTATGAAAACAAGAGTACAGAGGCTTATATTTAGCCCTTGAAAATTTTCAACGGACTTACCCATTGGACTATGTTACGGCAGTTAACACCAAAGCTTTCATTAGATATTGCTTCTTGACCAGATATCAGCTCGAGAAGGATGACACCGAAACTGTAAACATCACTCTTGTCCGTTAACTGTTGAGAGATATAATACCTGCATGTCACATGTAAAACAAGATATTATAACCAAATTATCTGGCAATGGGATGAAAACCGCGGCAAAGCCATGTAAATGCTGCAGCCCTTATGATGCATCATACTCTAAAGTCGTCTGCTACATATTTACCCAAGCATGCATTATTTTGAGTACTCAACTTTGGGGACACGTTCCATTTTCTAGAGGAATCGGGGAAGGGGAAAAACTTGTTCTGATTTGGCAGCAGACAGTTACCAAACTGATCCTTTCTTTGCATTAGGTGTCGCCACAGGGCTACAAAATTCATAATTGGATCCATTTCAAACAGTAGCTTCTTTTGAAATGCCAGGTGAAATGTCCAGAGAAAACAAATAATCAAATTTTAGATAACAGAAAATTTGTTCATGCAGCAAAAGTTAGAAATTCCTAGACCTTAGTGGGGAAAAGAGAGCACAGAGTTAACCTTACAAGTGAAGAGGAGAGGTAAAGAGTATGTAGAGGTGCTTGGAACACAGCATAGACTTCTGAATCCAGTTACATTTTCATTGACTGCCCAAATTTAACGTAAATCTCACTTATCCATTCTTGTTCACACGAGCACAAATATTTAAAATGAAAGCATTTCCGAACTGGAATTCTTGCAGGAAGGTTTCCATGTGGGGATGTAGAAGTTGCTTTGAAAACCTTTATCCACAAAAGGACACAAGCGTATGATAAAAGCTCATGAAAAGCTTGATGGGAAGTGGAAACCCTTGTGTAAGGGTTACTAATAGAAAAACAAGGAGCTAAAAGTATATTTAATGATGCTGGTGTCGACAATTAACAGCGAGATGCCCTCAAAAAGTGATGCATGAGACCAACCAAAACTGAGATTGAAGGACCAGATTAGATACACCAGCATGCACTTATGCATCTGCATATTTATAAGCACATTGATAACTAAACGTCGGCGTTTGAATTTTATAACTTGCTGTCCGGTTGAGAATCATGAACACAAAATCTGATATGCCTGCAGAACTAAACCATAGAAATCCAAAGACAGTTTCATAAATCAGCAATACTGCTACCAGATTTTGAACATATGCCAAGCATAGTATCCAACTTGTATCTCGAGAGAAAGAGAAGAAATTTGAAGATTTATGAAAAAAGCCTTACTCAGGATCCAAATACCCAACGGTGCCTCGAACTATGCTTGACACATGGGAAGCTCCATCCGCTGCAAGTTTTGAGAGACCAAAATCTGAAACCTTTGCACGCATATTACTATCGAGAAGAATATTGCTGGTTTTCAAATCCCGGTGAATGATTGATGGAACACAGCCTGTATGAAGGTACTCTATCCCTAAAATAAGCAAAGAGAGCACAGGAATCCCATTAGTTCGTTTGAAGACCTTTTTCAATTTAGTCAGTTGATGAGTTAGCAAGACAATTACACAGGGAAAGATCCCCCTTAGCTCACAGACCTTTTGCAGCATCTTCAGCAATCTCAAGGCGCTTGATCCAATTAATGCTTCGGTCAAGTGTTTGTGGGCCTAAGAAAATTTAGGGGTTGGTCAGGAAAGATAAAAGCATTCAGCTTCAATTTAGAATGAACAAGTAGCTTACCATAAAGATGTTCCTTGAGAGTTCCATTGTGCATGAATTCATAAACGAGGATACTTTTCCCATCTTCTTGGCAATACCCAAGAAACTGTACCAGGTTTCTGTGATGTATTCTTGAGAGAAGAATCACCTAAGTCATTGGAAACATGGATCAGTTCGAAATGACCAGTTCTTCAATGAGAACAAAAAAAATAAAAATTGCATCTGATACCAAAAAAAAAAAAAAAAGATGAAGAAAAAGAAGTAAGCTACATTAATAAGAAAAAGGAACAAGTAGCACCAAACACTACTTGTCTACTTGAGAGAAATGTTTAGCATCTTGCTCTGACATTTTATTTTTATCGTTTCTGAACAATGTGTCATAAAACTTCCAAGGCCATAACGACAAGAAAAAGGAAACCTACCTCATTGGAAAATTCTCGCTTCCCCTGGTATGAATTACTGGTCAAAACTTTGACCGCAATCTCCTTTCCATCATTCGTTTTCCCGTAGTATACAATTCCAAAGCCTCCTGAGCCAATTTTCCTTTCAAACTGCCTCGTGGCATCCTCAATTTCGGATAATGTGAAGCAATGTGCAGCTTCTTTAGCAGCATCACCCAATGATGAAACTAGTCTTTGACTAGGCATGGTACGTTCTATCTGGTCTGAAGCAATCATATAATATCATGTCAATTCATCAAATAAACAATAATATATTATCATCAAATGGTTTCAAGGTTTGACCTTTCTTAGAATATTTCTTATTTCCTTTCTGCATTAATATACAGGAGGCAATAGTTGCGATAAGCAGAGCAGCAGCTCCAACTGATGATCCAATGATAATTTTGCTGTTGCTCCCTTTGTTACCCCCTTTATGAAGATTAACATTCCCAGTGTAGCTGAGCACAATCAATACAAAAGGCGGTATGATTTTGAGTAACACATGGAAAAGCAAGAATTGGGTTGAAAACATTATTGTACGAGCCAAAACTGCTCAAAAAGCAGATACTGTAAGAGTACTTAACAAATCAACGTGTAGAAAATATTTTTCTCAGCATTCAACATTCTTGATTTTTAATAAACAAGAAGGATAAATTGTTCCCAAAGATATGATATAAAAAAAAGGTCTGAAGGTCACTTGGAAAAGATCGGTGATCATGGACAGCATGATTGCATATGTGTCAAACATACATTCTTTGTAAACCCGTAAAACTATATAAAGGCAAACATGAAAAAAGATCTAGATCCAACATCCCGTTCTTTAATCTAAATACGCGTAGCAAAACAGAGACAAGCTCACATGTTTCCAACTTCTTCTTCTTTTTTCATTTTTTTGATAAGTAATAAAGTTTTATTGAAAAGGCATCGAGGGGCTGATGCCACCATGTACAAGCGAGAAAAAATAAACGAAAAGGTCAAAGAAAAAAAGGACCCAACTCATTTTGTGCTTGCAATGAACGAGCGAGCCCCAACTGTTCTGAACTAAGTCAGCTTCGATGACTTTTGATGCGAGGTCAACAACTAGAATCGACTTAAGTTGTTATAGAAGTTTGACCTATTTGCAGAGCCAATCATGCCAGGAGTAGGCAAAATGCTGTTTAGGTTCTCTAATTTCAAATATTTCAAAATTTCATGGGTTAATTCTAAATACCCCCTTAAATTATCATCCTTTTTCACTTTGCACTCTTCATCTAAAAAATCCTACACCTTGCCCCATTAATCTATCATTTAGTAGCACTTAGCCCCTTGTGCCACTCTTCCGCCAGGTTTGAGCATTAGACTCCCATATAACATGCACATGTGACTGATGTGAGTAATTTATGGCCAAAATAGCTCTTTTTCAATGAGGTGTTGCTATATATCAATCCAGGGCCGGCAGTGAGGTGAAGCCGGAGATGCGGTTGCTTTAGGCCCCGAAATTTTAGCGAAAAATAGGGCCCCTCTTCCATATAAGCCTTATGGACATTAAATATTAACTACTGCAAACTTGGACAAATATAATGTGTTGGCTGTAGTGGCTTGTGCGTGTGTCTTACTTCTAGGGTGGCCAGGTACGAATCCTCTAATCTGTCTTTTGGGTAGAAGCTATTATTTTTTCCTCTCTTCATTGAAACTAATGTATGTAAAGTGTAAACATAATTCTTGTAACAAATGTACTATGTAGACATGCTCAATGCCTTGTTCGGATGGGAACTTGGAAAAAAATTTCCAACTCCAAAAACACTCATTAGTCATTATCCATACTTCCAATCATTACTCTCATTTCTCTCTCCACTCATTACTCTCATTTCTCTCATTTCTCTCTCTACTCATTACCCCTATCTCCAATTATTACCCTAATTTCTCTCTCCACTCATTACCCCTAAAACCAAACCCAAAAACTTTTGAGTTCCCATCCGAACAAGGCATTAATTTTTTTTGTCAAAGTTTTATTATGTTTCATGTACCTTATATTTTGTTAAACTGGAGGAAACAGTAACAAAAGGGGCTAAGTGATACTAAATGACAGACTAAGGGGACAAGGTGTGGGGTTTTTAAGATGAAGGTTGTAAAGTGAAAAAGGGTGATACTTTAAGGGGCTAATTTGTAATTAACCCAAATTTCATGATGAAAATCTTATATTCACGCTAGTCACATCGTAACTATATGCTTATAGAAAATTCCCATCTCCGATGGATCGTTTATAAAGATAGGACAATTTTAAAACTAACTGGATAGAAGCACTTGTAAAATGTACTCATCACAAGAAATCCTCTTACTTTTGTTTCTCGAACCGAGACATCCATGAATTGGGATCTTGATGCATATAGAAACAAGTGGTCCAATGGGAGCAAGAATTTCCAGGAACATTATGTTTCTGAGCAGAGTAGCCATTTTCAAGTAGTGTTCGAGCATTTGCATATTAATCAATATACAATTGATTGGTCTGAGGTTATCAACAAAAAGGATTTGCTTAAGACACTTCATTACTTTTGTACAAGTTTTTTTTTCTTTTTGGTCTAAATCAGTTTCTTTTCTCCTAGTGAGCTGCAGTAAATATCTCCCTTCATAGTCTGAGATCTACATCCTAAATCAGTTGTTCGTATACAAGTCTTCAAATCGTTCATTAGAAAGAAGTTGAAAGCCTTCTTGGAGGGATTTATTGAGGGAAAGCCAAAGGTAAAGAAAAGATGATGAAGTGAAGAAGCTAACTGATTTCGGTGGTTTCCTATCTCTCTGTCCATCATTGGTAAATCCTCCGCAAATTCATGATCCAGACACTAACATAACATCCCATCTCATGTGTTCCAATTCTACAATTAAAGAAATGATACTTACTTCAAAACAAGATTCTTATCCAGAAGACCTGATGGCACTTTTCCAAATAACTTATTATTCTGCACGTACCTGCAACCAATAGATTTGCCAAGGAAAAACATTCATTCATGGTAAGAGTACTAAGTGTGAGATGTCAAAACCAAAATAGCGGCAATCTTTTATTTTGCATCAAGAAACAAATGTCAGGCTGATGTCCAGCACCCATGGTGTTAAGTGGGTCTAAAATCCGTATTTTGTGCATCAACTTTAATGTTACATGGACGCTTCTAATTTCAAATGTATAAAGTAGATGTGTCAAACACTTACAACCGTAGAAGGGTACGCAATCCATGTCTCACATGTTTAGTTGGAGACATTCACCTAGCAAGCAATATTTTGCAATTCAAATTTACAATGAGCTATTATAGAAGTCCTATATTATGCAGAAAATTCCCCAAGGCACCTTGTAAACACCATTTAGCATATCAAATAGAACAAATGTCTTACAGAATATGTGAATGTTTACTAGCATATACAGTGTGCATAAAACATAGATGAACCTCATTTTTTCCTATATATTTTTGCTTTTGGCCAAGAGAAGAGGGAGTGCAATCCATTTAGCATTAAAGAAATGAGTTATCATTTTTAGGTGCATCACTACATCTTAGCACATTTTGACTTCCACTCCAAAAATAGTACGTTGTACTAATTGAAATTAAAGTTCTGCGAACTTACAGTTCCCTTAGATTTGGTAGTTCTGCCAAAGAGGAAGGCATATCACCAGTTAATTGATTGTTCTCGAGATGACTACAAGAAACAATAACACAAGTTAGGAAAATTTTAATTAACAACAGAAGAGAATCAAAGACTTTGATTTACATTATCTCCAAATCCTTGCATCCCGAAAAATCAGGTATTGGACCATCCAAAAAATTCCCATCCAGCCACCTGCAATCAGAAGTAAAAAGAACATATATTAAGAATTCCGATTGACAAGGAAATATGTGTCACTCACAAGCAAAATGACTATCTGAAACTTACAGCTCAACTAAGCCACTCAACTTCGTCAAGTCCAAAGGGATATTGCCTGTCAAATTCTTCCCCGATAATTTACTAAGTACCAGGACCATAGAATATGCAAAACAGTTAAGATAATTCTTCCTGTTAGATAATTTATTGCACAATAAGCAGAAGCAAGGGCATATATGCAAAAAAACACATCCATCCATGCATATGTATCTATTTATGCATATCTTTTAGCACTTAGGGAATGTTTAATTGGGGGAATTACAAATACGAAAGGATAAGATATCCTATGAGACCGCATTTTCCGGCCTCCAAATGCAACAATTGATGGAGGGGTTACATATCATCGGACAACGAACCAAGAAATCGTGGGATATAGAACCTCTGGGAGGTGCTATTGGCCCTTAGTCTGGTAGGATCACTCATTTTATACCCCTCTAGCCTTACACAATTGACGGACTGTGAAACTACAAGAGAGACATAAATAAATTACCAAAAAATGAAAGAACATTTACATTTTAGTTATCCTGGGTTGAGGATCTGAGTTACACTGCAACCAGGACAGCGGAACTGGAAGGCATGGGTCACCACCTTCTCGTGCCCAATCTGCTGATGAGTAGAGTGAGACTACACTAGCAATTACTGATCCTGCAACTCACAGAAGCAAAGTCAGATGTGCATTGTTAAGTCTTAAAAAACTTGAATCACAGAAACCAAATCAAGAAGCAAAAAGTGTGACCTTTTTACTGTACAAACTACAAGAAAAGATAAATAAAGGTTTTAAAGTATTATAACGTAAAAAACATCCTTCAAATTCAAGAAACCTGCAGTTGAAAAAAATACCACGAATATACGGACCTGAGCATGCATGAAAGAAGCAAAATGATGCTTACCATCTAGAGAACCATCATTTTTCTTAAGATATTTATTTATCTCCATTGCATTCAGGAGGGGCCCCATGGAAGAGTCGATTGTTTTCGCAAATTTAAAAGACAGAACAAAAGGGAGAGAAATGTTGGGGTATCCAGGCTCATACAGACGATCTTTTCCTTGAGCATTTTCTTGGATATTAACAACAGCTTTGCTGAGCTCAGGCATTCCTGGGAGCACAAGCCTAAATTTTCTGCTTTCCTTTGGACCCAAATCTTCTATTTCTGCGAAGTAGGTGAAAGCCCAACCAAAACCCGGAAACCCATCTAAATTCAGGCGGTAAGTTAACGATCCATTTCTACCGACTACAGCTGTCTGCATCACTTTCTGGGGTGGTCTTTCATCAATGCTTACATCAATTGGCATTGGGGTTGATACTTTCTCAGTTCCCGTGGCAACGTCAACAAGGTAATTTGCTTTCTTAAGAGAATCAGATTCCCATATTCTATCAAATGGATCATCAGGATACCTGGGTTAACAAAAAGAGAGAAATTATGTATACATAGTTAGATATTATGTGGTTAATCCACGAACATTGAAACAACACAATAGATGCCCACCAACTGAACCATCCGTATGTGTCTCAGAATACCAACACTAATTTCATCTATTTTGATTTTCCAAGTTTTGTTGCCCAGTGTCATAAACTAGAAGCACAGCATGTACAAGTCTACTAGCCTCACTATGTTTGGGACATGGCACATTCAGACACACTCTGGATACACCCCGATGTGAATTTGGATTTTTTACTATACTTTCATTCGGTTTTCTGGGGACACGTTGGTGACATGCTGTGGTCACCTTATACAATGACTTTGGGCAGGGTCAAAAGTGTCAAGGATGCCTACTTTGGACAGGGTCAAAAGTGTCATTGATGCTTGCTCACACCATAGTTGTCAGAATCGTACGATTCACGATTCGTATCGTACGATTTGATACGATTCGGTGGATAATCGATACGAATAGGCTGCCTGAATCGGAAAAGCTACGAATCGTAAGTGAATCGGTGAATCGTTTGATTCACTTAAAATTTCTGAAATTTATTTTTTACTCTTGTTTTGCTTCTTTTGTTTGAAAAGGGTTCAAACTATTTTTTAAGGTCTTTAGTATTGTTCTATGTTATCTTTGGTTTATGTTATATGGATAGATAATAAGAAAAGAAGATTTATTACGAGAGTGAATCGAAAATGAGGAAGATAAATGGAATATAACAACCCAATAGACCTTCTAAGGGTTTGTTTTGTACTTATAACTCTTTTGTACAAAAAGAACCATAAGTAGGATTTATGATCATCATCTCTTGGTAGTTGCAATAGAAGCAGCTTACCTAATACTCCACATTATTATCAAACCATCATTTAGAAGAAGGTTTTTATTGATTTAGGCCTAAATCTTTCATTTGTAGTATATATTGTTGTTATCCTAATCAACAAGCATAGGTTTCTATGCATTATAGAAGTCATACCGAATCGGAGCGATTCACGATTCGAAAAATGACCATTTCGATTCGATTCACGATTTGACAACTATGTTGCTCACTACTTTTTAGTGACTCTACTTCTATACATACGAAATCTTAGTTCATGCTTCAATGAGACTATTTGTATAATCATCGAAATAGCATCTTTGTTTGTTACAGGTAACCCTAATGTTTACCTGTTATGTTTTCATTGCCCCCACGAGTCGGTGTTCAATCTTATTTACATCCATGTTGTGTCGTGTCAGTGTGCCTATCCTTGCTTCTTATGTAACAAGCATTAGATCAATGTGGGGTCTGAAAGACTAAGCAACTCAAATTAGATATACAATGGCATACCTGACGGGAGCTTCACTCTCTGCACCAAAATTTATTCTTGCAGACACACTGAGATAGAACTGACTTTCATACTGTGTAAAGTAGACTGAACCATTGAATTGTCGGAGTTCAAGGGTAGAGATAAAAGGCTGCCCAGTTGTAGCATTGGATAAACACACACTTATGGTGGGATCCGAAGCCAGAATTATTAACTCTTGGACCTCGATCGTATCAGCATCCGAAATGACAATGGTAGCCCAGTGAGTTGCCCCAAGGGAGATGTCAAACTTTGGATAAACATTATTTTTGTCAAAATCACCATACAAGAAGGTTGCTCTTACAAGGTACCTAGTTCTACTTGTGACTTTGAGCGTGTAACAGTACTTCCTGTTATCAGCAGGGAAGTATCTCAGGGTCTGATATTGCTTCCTTGTCTCATTTGCAACAGATACTTCAGTTGTTTTTCCATACATAAGCTGATCATCAGGAGTCCAAAAAATACCAAGCTCGTCAGAGAAATTGGCTGCACCACCGCAGTCTAAACTTATAAAACCTGTTTCACATGATAGAATTTGTCAGTGTAGAGGGAAAGGATATTAGTACGTTCTCTCTAATTTCAAGGTTCTCTCTAATTTCAAGATTATTGCATGCCACTTTTACCAAGGCTTTAAAACTCAGCAATGCAATGAACTCAAAAACCCAGTGGCTATTGCCTCTCAATTTAAGTTTTTCAAACTTAATTCTATGAGTATGAAGGCATGTGCCCATGGAAAAGCCTATGGCACCCTAACTTATCCCTTCATTCACCAAAACGACAACTTCCCCACACGCTAAAAAAGTAAAAACCTACATGGTGAGAGAAATGATACTGGTCCTAAAGACAACATCAAAGAACTATTGGCAAATGTTGCAGTGCTAGCATTTGATGTGGTGGGCCTGGTGGCACATAATCAGGTGGGGGGGGGGGGGGGGGGTTAGGAGAAAATGAAGAATCATCCATCACCTAACACTTTTCCTCATTTAACTTGACATCAAAGGAAATGAAAAATAAGTTAGGTGCGTCTGCATAAAGCATTGCAAGAATCAAAGACATTTAAGCCAAAGCACAATCAATTGGCAGTTGGCACTAATGCCGTGAAGAAAAAGTAGAAAGGATGGAAGATCGGATTGGTTGGTGTTTTTGAGCTCATTACATCTAAACCAAACAAGAGTCCTCACTTTTCAATGAGTACCACACAAACAAAAATAAAAACTGACAAAAATCTAGTAGACAAAACTTAGCCTCAGATGAAGAACTGTTGAGGAAGATTTCCCAGTGAAGCAGGACCGTCAAGGATAGAATCCGGGCCGGGAAAGGGACCTGGATAACACGATCATTTTGTGAACTAGCTCTGAATTGGCCCAAATTTGGTGGGCATATCAGAAACAATCCACTGAAAAGTCGTCAACACACCACGTGTGATTTAGCACATATCTCAGGTAAGTTCCATCGTCTTGGGGTTCAAGTATGTGTTCCTTTCATTCAAGTGGAGTTTGGTTCATCAATTTCTTGGCCTAGAAGGCTCAGAATTTGGTTAGGTTCTTTCCAGAGTGATTCTTCAGTATTCTAGATTATGAATTCGAGCCTAACTCGATTTTTCTATTTTCGGAAAATTTTCATATATCTCGAATTATTTTGTGTTTCATTGTAATAATGTTACTTCTACGGTAGAGCGTAAACAAGGATGTAACTGTCATTCAGAGTGTCTCTCCTCCTTTTGTTTCTAGGTGTTCTTGTGAATTCAAGAGACCCTCGTCGAGAATGAGATCTAGCCAAGTTGTATGCCAGAACGATATCTAGCCTCATTCTAACATCACCATAAAACTATTCATTTAGTCTCTGACTTGTAAATCATTGTCTATTCATCAACTAATAGTATTTAGTGGCTCCGATAAAAAAGGGGGCGTTTGCCAAGATTTCCTTACGAGTGGATTTGAGAGAATGGCGTCACAGCATTCTTAACCCATCTTCAAGGGTCCATAATAATTTTCGTATACATGAAATGAAAGTATTGTGTTAGTCAAATTGCAGGAATTACCAAGAAGCGGGCGTTTTAAGCCAAAATGCTTAATTGTTAGTAAGGATGGAGAGAATGCGGATGGTAGAAAAACATATAGATTACAAGTGGATCAAGTGGTGGAGAGATTCGGGAGTGTTGAGCGACCGCAGGATATCCGAAAAGTTGAAGGGAAAATTCTTTCGTACTCCTATAAGGCCAGTCATGTTATACCGCACTAAGTGTTGAGCTACTAAGAAACAACATATGAGTAAGATGAGTGTAGATGAAATGAGAATGTTGAGATGTATGTGTGATAAGACCATGCGAGATAGAATTAGAAACAAAAACCTCTATGGATATGGTAGGAGTAGCACCGATAGAAGATAACATAGGCTAGAGCTGCTAGACTATCTTAGGAACAAGGAAACCCTTTATGTGTGTATAATATGTCTCCAAATATTTTGCGGAAAAACATCAATAGCAAGGTCAAGAGGAAATCGCTTAAGATGGTTTAGACATATCTATCGTAGATCGATAGATGCAATCGTTAGGAGGAATGATATGGTTATGGTAGATGGTAGAACTAAGGGGAGGGGTAAACTGAAATTAATTTAGATGTCGTACTTCGAAAGGATCTAGGTTTGTTGGATATCAGAGAACACGACGCCATCGAAAACTCAATGGAGAAAAAGGATTCCTCTAGCCGAACTTAATTGATTGGAACTTGAGGCTCTCGGTTTAGTTTTGTTTCGTTTGTTATGTTAAAGGCTCCAATGCAAAATTCATTAATCGTTCTTCAAAATTTCTATGGTGTCTAATACCTCGAAGCCATTGTGACAGAACATTAAAAATATAATAGCTTGAGTATTTTTTGCATGAATCATAACCTCTATCAAACAAGCCAAATGTAGTGTATTCAGAACTAAATAAGAAGAAGCACGCACAGAAGAAGCACAAGATCCACTTGGTTCCATAATTGCCTATGCCCACAGGTAAAGTGAAATCAAATCCCCTATAAATGATGGATTGCAAGAGACCCTCTCAGCCAGGACTCTTACGTGCAGCGCTCCACCTTGTACTTACCCATGCATCTACCCACCATATTCACAAAAAGAAAAAAGCTATTCATATGTGTCATCCATGAGATAACACATCCCGAGGAATACACTCACATTTTCTTTGGAACGATGTACATAAAAACAAGACACCTGACAGTAATCTCAACCTTCACTCTTTAGCAAAAGATGAGATGAGTCCAAGTCCAAGACTCCAAGCAGTACTTGAACTTGCACATTGTAGTTGGCCTAGTTAATATCACTGTTGCATTCACCTTGTACGATGTTTCAGACAGCACATAGGCATCTAGTTGAGGTTCAAGCATGTCTTTTAATGAGTACACCAATGCATATGTAACATTCTACAAGTAGCAACCGGTAAATCTGTTTCCAAATAAACTAGGTGAAGTGAATCAGGCAACAGAAGAGCTTATGGAACTTGCGTGATATTAAGTTGAATGAACAAATGTCACTCTCGACTATGTTACACACTCACATCGACTCTCCTAAATATGTCGAAGTACCTGTGTCGGGTACTTGGCACTGGAGTGAAGGTACGGGATAATGGCCTACATGTGTAACTAACGGTCTCCCACAACCATATGCATAAAACTTCCATGCAAAGCACAGACTGCTTAATGATACATTTTAAAATTTAAACACCTGTTATCTTAGAACATAAAAGAATGCTATTACCAAAATGTGAATATTTTTGGCATCTCCATGTTTCCTTTGTAATAAGAATTAATGAATCCGATGCTTAGTTCTTGAATTATTTCGAACTTTACTGGGGGTCCTAATTCCTGGGTATATGGAGTACCCGGCCCCCGCATACTGCGCTCGGGTTGCAACTTGGCTAACTCTTGTGGTTAGGCATTAAAATATTCCTAAGGTATGACCAGGCAAGTTGATTTTTTACTCCCCAAACAAATAACAGAAAATCTGAGTTGTCCACTACCAAGATGTGAGATCTGGACCATTGATTCTAGTTCATCTGAGATGCCACACTACACCCTGTAGTGCACCCCCGGACGCACTACAGGATCCCCGTGTCTGAAAAATTGTGTCCTCTAGGGGCCTAGGGCTAATAAATGGCTTTCATTGTTGAACTCACACATGGGCAATGTTCCTTCAGGAAGTCATAGTACTCAATTAGACTCAAACAAACATGGAAGCAGATATGTACCCACAAGCACAATTAAAACTTCAATCCAGGTCAATTTAATACAGAGCAAATCAAAAAATGAATAAATACTAAGGAGAAGAAAGTAAACTTCTTGCAATTTATGAACAAAAGACATTAGGCACCCACTAGATTTCAATAAAAGAGTTGGTTCAAATAGTGCCCAATTTAATTTAAACCAGCAATTGCAAATGATAAAAATGAGTATAATAAAAAAACATTTAGTACTCATCAGTTTCGCAACTTAAAGTAGTACTTAATTGCAGCAGCAATTGTGAAAAAAAAAAAAAAAAAGAATTCAAAATTACACAGACAAATGTTACGTACACATATGCATACATACCAATATATCTACATATACATACAGACAAATACATAAGGAGAGAGAGAGAGAGAGACCTGGCATCTGGGCTGTGGAGGCACCCATGAGAAGAAGAAGAGAGAGGATGAGAAGACTAGCCTTCATGTCTCCACTTGGGCGAAGTGAAGAGAGAGACAGAGGACGAGAACATAAAAATGTTGGGAAATTAAGAGAGAGAGAGAGAGAACAAAGCACAGATAGAAAGTGTTTGTACTACAGCACAAAGAAATAAACAAATGAGGAAAAAAAAAAAAAAGTTGGATCAAAACCCAGAAATTTTTTGGAGTGTTTTGCCACTTTGATACAGTAATTTGAGAGAGAGAGAGAGAGAGAGAGAGATGGGTTTTCTTTGTTTGTTTGGGCAGTCAGTTGTGAAGGGACACTTCAAAGGGTCTGGCGATGGATTCCTACTTTTTGGGTGTTTGTTATAGACTGCGGTTGGATTCAAAAAGTACGGATGGGTTCGTTTTATTTGTCTCTCATAAAACTCGAAAATAAAACTTGAGTAATGCTATTGGGACCGACGGTCCCCGGACCGAAATCGTACCAACGGCCTCTCGCGAAAATCAACGGCATCCAATATGTGTAGGGTGCTTGATCAAGCACCCTATTTTTCGTGTATATATGTATATACACAAGAATATACATATATACACGAAAAATAGGGTGCTTGATCAAGCATCTTACACACATCGGATGCCGTTGATTCTCGCGTAGGCCCCCTCGTTTTTTTTTTTTTACGGTCCCTCATATCTTTTCCGATAAAACTTGACGCAACAATTTTTCAACAAAGAATCTATAGTAGTAATACCACACACATGAAAGAACACAAATATAAATACTATTCCCTCCGTCCCTGAATAAATATCAGGCGCGGAAATCTAGACCTTTAAAAGATGCCTTTGTTTGGCTAAAAAAATTAATTTTTTTTCACAAATCAATAGATGACAATAAGTTCTATTAGATTGTGACAAAAAATTAGATTTTTTAAAGAAATATATGCATCTTTTATAAGGCCTAGGTTCGTGTGCTAGATGCTTATTTAGGAACGGAGAGAGTATTAATGTGTTTAGAATTGTCCGATACACATGAGTCTTATGTTGCAGATATAGGGTTTATTTACATTGAACTATTGTTAACACACCTGCATTCAAATATGCTAGTAACTTTCATCTCTATACCTGTAATAATTTTGAAAAAAATTAGTAATAAACTGTGAATAAACCGCCACAGTGAAATCCTTGTAACTTGAGGTTGCTTTTAGGAAAGTATGTATGTTCATGCCATTTATCGGTCATTACATTTTCTTAGCTAGGTGCTTATTGACAAAGTTTTATACGAACGGATCCAATGCAGAAATTAATAGCCCGTATGAGATGACAGTTCAAACTCAAATTGAAAAGTTTTAATCAATGCTCTTGTTACTGTTTGTACAATTAAGTTTAGTCCGGGCATAGACTTGTTACTATTTGTACAATTAAGTTTAGGGACGAAGTAATTGACAAAGTTTTATACAAACGGACCCAATGCAGGAATTAATAGCACGTATAAGGTGACAGTCCGAACTGAAACAATTTTTTTTAATCAATAAGGTCTCGTTCTGCTAAAGTTCTTATTTTTTAAGTATTTATTTTTTGCTTTACAAGATAGGTTATTTCTCTTATAATACAGGGAAAAATTCAAAAAAATCCCTGAACTTTGAACTCAATGTCAAATAGGCACCTGAACTTAAATAAACTTCAATTGAACACCTGAACTTTCACTCCGTTATCAATTTACCCCCTGCCGTTTCAATCTGTGACTTGTCGTTAACGGCACAGTTAAAAAAAAAAAACTTATCACCAGTTTGCAATCCTATGAAGCAGAAACGTGATTATGAGAGCCTTAGAGACAAAATTTGATTATGTCTCTTTAGAATAATATGATCAGAATAATAAGATCTTCACACCCGTTCAAACGGATTAAAAATTGGAGCACTTAATTTTTTAACCATATTTTTTAATATATAAACGGTCTCAAAAAATTAAGAAGTGCTCAAATTTTCACTCCGTTCGAATCGGTGCAAAGATCTTTTTATTCTTATCATATTATTCTAAAGGGTCGTAATTCATTTTTATCTCTAAGGCTCTCATATTAAGTATGTGTTCTTTATTTAGGACCCTATGGAGCAGAAATGTGATTATGAGCACTTAATTTTCTGAGCACTTAATTTTTTATGAGCACTTAAATAAAGCAATATAGATTGCAATAAAGGAGTAACAAAGAGACTAACATTGTTTATATATTAATAATATGATTAAAAAATTAAGTGCTTCAATTTTTAATCCGTTTGAACGGGTGTGAAGATCTTATTATTCTGATCATATTATTATAAAGAGACATAATCAAATTTTGTCTCTAAGGCTCTCATAATCACGTTTCTGCTCCATAGGATTGCAAACTGGTGGTATGAATTTTTTATTTAACCAAAACGTTGCCATTTTGGTGTGTGGGTAGGGGCTGATGTGCCTTTGGGGCAGAGAATAATATGATCAGAATAACAAGATCTTTGCACTGATTCAAACGGAGTGAAAATTTGAGCACTTAATTTTTTTTAGACCGTTTATATATTAAAAAATATGGTTAAAAAATTAAGTGCTCCAATTTTTAATCCGTTTGAACGGGTGTGAAGATCTTATTATTCTGATCATATTATTCTAAAGAGACATAATCAAATTTTGTCTCTAAGGCTCTCATAATCACGTTTCTGCTTCATAGGATTGCAAACTGGTGGTAAGTTTTTTTTTTAACTGTGCCGTTAACGACAAGTAACGGATTGAGACGGCAGGGGTAAATTGATAACGGAGTGAAAGTTCAGGTGCTCAATTGAAGTTTATTTAAGTTCAGGTGCCTATTTGACATTGAGTTCAAAGTTCAGGGGTTTTTTTGAATTTTTTCCTATAATACATCACCTTTAATTCAAAAAATAAATACTTATTTCTCTTAGCGGAACATGCTCTAATAGTCTAACGCCTATCGCTTTGTCTGGGCATAGACTTGTCACCTACTCATAGAAGAACTAAAATATTCTCTGTTTGAAAACGAATAATTTTGGGGTTTTGAACCCTGTGGTTGGTTATCAAAAAAAAAACCCTGTGGTTGGGTTGTGGGAGCGTCCGCACTGAATAGTTTTTCTCCAGGCATGTGGAACCCTGAAGCGTGAAGGCGACAGACTTCTGACTTGAAGTGGGACGAGATTCGCACACTGGTCTCCTTCTTGGGTCCCACTATTTTTAAGTCGAAATGGGCCCCACCTCATTCTCTTTCGCCCACCATTTTTATATATTTTTCAATATTGTATACAAAAATAATACTTGCATAACAATCCAAACACAACACCAAACACAACCTCTCACATACATATGGGCTCCACATACACTACTATGTGTGGGCCCCATATGTATGTGAGAAGTTGTATAAATTATTGTGTTTGAATTATTATATGAGTAGCATTGTTGTATTGTATACATCAACAGGATTAGTTGGGAAAGTTAACGAGTTAGTCCACACGGAGTTCAAAGGCTATCTATAGTCCTGAACCCACAAACTGCCTCACAACGGGACTCAAACCATAGTCTCCCACAAGGGCCACATGAGAGAGCCAGGAGTTATCAACTGGGTTACAATCCCATTGGTCTCTTTCGCCCACCATCGAATCGTAAAACTACGCCCATCAAAATGTCTAATACTATTATATCTCTTTTTTAGAGACCACAATTCTCCGTATTGACTATTGAGGGAGATTTTGTAATTTATTCACTTTTTTTCAATTATTTGTATTTTCTTCGTTTCAATTTAATAGTCACTCGTTCTATTCTAATTGGATAAAAAAATTAGTTAAAATTTTAAATTGGTAATAAATTTTATATTCAATATTTGTATTTTCTTTGTTTCAATTTAATAGTCACTTGTTCTATTCTAATTGGATAAAAAAAATTAGTTATAATTTTAAATTGGTAATGAATTTTATATTCAATATGAATCTTGTTTGATAGATCTCGATTAGTGTTATAATACAAATAAAACATTATAAATTATAAGATATACTCCTTCCGTCCCAATTTGTTGGTCCTCTTTGGGAGTGCGTGTCATTTTTCAATTGATTGTATTTTACTATCTATAATCTTTTAGGTGATTTTAAAAATTTTGTATAAAAGAGCTCATTGAGATCTATCAAATAAAATTCATATTTGATATAAAAAATATTATAAATTATGAGATATAGCAAATTTTTTGAGACTTCCAAAAAAGGAAATAGGATCAAGAATTTGGAACGGAGAGAGTAATTAATTGAAAAGTGCGAACATCATTAAATTGGGACAAAGGGAGTACTTTATTAAAAATCTTGGAGGGATCAATCGTCCATTTTAGAGTTTTGGAGACCAAATTTCTGAAAAGGACAATGAATCCCTCTAAAATTTCTCCATAAAATGCAAAAAGTTGAAGAAAAGAAGGAGAAAATTACAAAATCTCCCCTTAATGTGGAGATTGGTCTCCAAAATAGATGCTCTTACTTTTAGAGCCCTGAGAATTCTGAAACAGCCCTTATCGATATCGGATTATGCTAAATTTTTTTCATAAAATTATAAAAAAAATATTTTAAGAATAATTTGCGATTTAAATCATATTTGTAGGATTCGTAATGAGCTCCACAAATTTTTTTTAAAAAATCATTAATTTCTTGCCCATTTAATGAGTACTAAACATGGAATATATAAAAGCATAAAAGGGTAGAAGGGGAGTGGACAATAAAACAACGTAGTTTTGGGGTCACTACACCTCTGCGGTGAGTTCGGTCAACACCGGCTCCCCACTCCCCAGCTCACATAGGACTCTGATCATCAGTGCGCGTGCCGTCGGTACGCACGATCTGTGTGCCCCGGTCGGTTTTCATAGACTTTTCGAATGAGAAATGAGAGGACTGTTCAACAATTCGCGTACATTGGGCATATTCCACTTGCATGGGAAGGATATTTGTGACCGACGGTGGTGGGGGCAAACATCCTCGTCCTTGTATCTGGAATTTTGCCCCAAAACAGGAATGTTTTCCATAGTAGAATAGTAAAAGTTATACATTTCACTATACTGACCTCGCCTAAGGCTTCTGAAATACAGGAACCTATCATCTGGTTCTTTAAATTACACTATACTTCCATGTGTTTTGAGGGCACAACACGTCATAGTGTACGTCATGGTTCATGCTAATGTTCTGAACCGTTTATCTCGTACGAGTCTGAAAGACATACAGGATTACAAAGAATGGAATCTGATATCGACAATCAATTGAATAAGTTGTGTCTCGTTAAGGAAAATGGACGGTTTAAATGTAGAAATATATCTGCCATCCATTTTACACAATTAAAATTGAACATGTTCAAGCGTCTATCAATGTCGGATCAATCTCTTTATTTACTTGTTATAGAGATCATGGAAAAGGTTATTGACACAAGAAAATAAATAAGCAACCTACCCCACCAAATAAGTGAAGTGGCCCATAGTGGCATAGAGGCCCAATTCAAATTCGGCCGCTAGCTCTACCTCAACTCATGATTTGACGGAAATTATGACTCAGCCCCTAACTATCATGAACATACTTTTAACACACATTTGTACATTTACCAGTGCAACGAGGTTATGGGTTCAACTCATATTGAGAAGATCTTCATACTCTTATCGATGGATTGGGTTGGAGACGGTTGGAGTTAGAGTAATGTATTTTTATGTAACACATGGGAAAAAAAAATTCTCATCAAATGCGCAAGTCTTGCGTATCCATGTTGGTATCTATAAAGGGAGACTGTACACATTTAATTGTACAAGTGGGCATAAGTAAGGAGATGCCAAACGGATCCGGCTTCAGTGGTTGGATTAAAAAATTGGACCACCCCATTTTTTCTTCTTTTAGGCGCTTTTAAAGCTCGTCGAGAAATTTAAATAGATTTGAAACCGATAAAAACAATTTTGAAGCACATTCATTTTATAAATAAAAAAAAAAAACACAGACTGATACATTTAATCAAAATTCATTTATTTCACATTAATATGTTTTGACCCATAGCTTAGGTATTCGATTAACTTGATTTTTAACACAGTTGAACTTCTCGATGAACTTTACAAACAGAGGTGAAAGGAAGGCCATGGGGTCACCTCCCCTCTTTGCAAATGATCTTAAGTTTAAATTTCGTTAACACCCCCTCTATTCCATTAGAATCACACTGCACACTCCTAATTTTTTCAAATCATACGGCATACCCATATAAGAGCATGTGACAAATTAGGAGTTTACCTTTACCAAGTTAGGAACTGAGAGGACATTACATTTGTAAAATTAATCTTTCATTTATATACTCTTTCACACTTAAAAGAACAACATGACAAATTCACATCACATGCAAGAGGAGAAAAAAGGAAGTGCAGTGATTAAAAAAAAGAGGAGAGAAATTCACATCGGCAATAGGTATTGCATGCATACATATATATATATATATGTGTGTGTGTGTGTGTGCGCGCGCGCGCACGTGTATGTATACTTATACACATATACATACTGTGCCCATAATTTATTAAGGCTTTGTTTTTTAAAAGTGCGTGCTAAATGGGCTAAAGAGACATATCTAATAAGTTCAATAGCACTTTTGGCACTTTTGAAAAACTAAACCTTAATTTGAAGGGAGTAGAAAATGGGACACAAAACGAACAGGTTAATCGCCTCAGTTTCAACACCCCCCATTGTTCCAAATCCCTCCACCCAAGAATTCAAGTACTTAGATGGCGTTTCCGCTATATTATTGAACTACAAGTTAATGATGATATTCAAGTTATTTCCGGTAAATAATATTTTAGTTGATGTATATGAAGAAAAAGATCTGCCTAAAATCCGTAAAAACATGCACTTTAATCCATTTAGTCTACTTAGTTGAGCAGAAAACGGCCCTTGTAAGTAAAGTGGGCCATTCTTTATAGGATTGTTTACTGCATTCCCTTTATTAAAGTGTGTGATCTAACATTGTTTTCATGACTTTACAGAAAGATAACTCATTTTTACTTTCTTTATGCATACCCCTTTGCCTTTTCTTTTCCTGTTGGAATTCTAAGTGGAATCAAATGCGTCAATTCAGTCTGCATACTTTATGTTAGTGTTTTTACTTCCCTTAGTGTGTAAGTTATAAAAAAGTACGTACTTACAGATACAACAATTTCTTTCCGAATCTTCACAAAAAATTAGGCTTGAGTCCTGCCAAGAGTCAAGGACAAGTGGTGATAGTTGTCACCTACAACTTTAAAAAACTTTTTTTTTAGGAGAATAAAATAATGCCAAAACTTATTTATCTTCATCTATTACGTAATCATTTTCTTTCTATTAATTAAACTACATAAGCACTACGCGACACACAGGTCAAAATCATGGTCACATCATAGTCGTTGAGAAGTTGACATTTTTGCTGTGTTTGGATTGGATTTTGAATTTTTTTTTGAAAAATAGTAGGAGTAATAAGTGGAGAAATATAGAGAGAGAAATGTTGGAAGTAGAGAAAATTTAGGGGGAATTTTTAAAAAAATTCTTTTTGAATTGAAAAGAGAACAAGGCATTTATCACTCAAAATTATTGGAAATTGCTTTTTGGACCCAAGTTAAGTAGTACTATTTTAATCAACAATGATTCTAGTGACACACCCAAACTCACATCTAAACTCACATGAGTGGTGGGGCCCCATACATACACTAGAGTGTGTAGTGTGTGTGTGGGACCCACCACTCATGTGAGTGGTGTGTGTGTGTTTGGGTGTGAGTTTGAGTGTGGTACTTGCACCATTGTTTAATTCGAGTCTTTTCACCTGCGTGTGGGTGTTCTTTACTTTGTATTTGTTGGGGTTATTTCTCCCCTTAATAGGGCTTGTAGTTGAGTAGGATTTATAGTGATTGTGGTTCCTTTGATGAGGTTATTTATCTGTTGATTCAGTTGTTAGACTTAGTTATCTCATAAATTCTCACACAATGAATGTAGTGTCATGTGATTTATACTTTCTACTTCATACATGATGTAATGATCTTTCCTATCAATTTGACAAAAAAAAATAAAAAATACTAGTACTACTTTTCAAAGGGGAATCTCATGTAACGACTGAGATGTTTCCCTTGGCCGTACGTAAATTTGTAAGGCAAACATCTCTTTATGTCTCGGCATTGAAGTGACATATTTATGGAGCATTCGATCCATGCTAACCATACGCAAGTGGAGTGGAGCGCAGTTGGTGCCCCTTATACTTCTATGCACATGGACATGGTTCGATTCCCGTAAGCACCCATTCCCCTCCCCAAGACCCCTAGGATAAAGTAGATTAGGTTTAACTAAAAAAAAAAAAAAAAACCAACCATGCATGCTAACCAAGTTTTGTTAAACACAGGCCATAGTGCCATACTATACAGGCCCAGCCCACTATATTTGGGCTCAATCCCAGCCCCCTATTCCCGCCCCACATACAAATTTGATTGTTTCCCACCAAAATTTCCCCACATGCCTGCGTTCGTCTTTTCTTATTCGCGAAAGTCGGTAATATTAGAATAGCACTTTGAAAGTGGAATTGAACTCTTGACCTCTTCTCTTCTGGCACTCAAGTGCACTACTGATGCAGCTGAGCCAATGACCTTCTGGCATATTACCCACATTCATGGATACATAGGGCTAACCTTACCAAGACTCAGGGGCGGACCCAAGTTGGGGCACGTGTCCCCACGCCTTTTAAAAAAATAATAATAACAAAAATTTGATATAAATACATAAAAGTTTCCTACTCTAGTACTAAACATTGGCATGGTGTGGTGGTTAGATAGGCGGAAAAATCTTCTAGCTCAAGGCGCTTGGGTTTGATACCCAGGCACTCCAATCCTTGTTTCTTTTTTTGTTTTTTTTTCTATTGTTGTTCTACCTCTTTCCTTTATTTCTCTATTTTTGTTCTCTCTTTTTTTTATTTTTCCATTTTTGTTCTACATCTTTCCATTATTTCTTCATTTTTGTCTTATCTCTTTGTGTTTTCCTTTCAATCCAAAATATTACGAAAATCAAATTACTAAATTACTATATTCTTTCTCTTGATTTTGGCATTAATTTTACGGTTGCCACCATGACAGTTGAAAGAGTATTTTCAGCCATGAAGATTGTCAAAAATCGGTTGCGGAATAGAATGAGTGATCAATATTCAATGATTGAGCGATAATTTAGTGGTATACATACAGAGATATTTTTTAAGATTGTGAATAATAGGTGCTGCCAATATATAGAATTTCTGGGTACGCCACTACCAAGACTCAAAGGCAACTTTAAAAGACGTGACCCTCAATTTTTTTTCCGTGAACAACATGATGAAAGAATCAATCTAACTTCAAAGAGTTAAATTACGAGTTTTACAAGATAAATTTTTGAAATTGTACATCATTTCAAAATTTACCACTACCCCTTAAAGATCATTCTAGCTTCCTTGTATTTGCAATGACCAAAAAAAAATTTAGTTACTTTATGTAATTTGTTTTTTGTATACCTAATTAATGAAGAGTACCGTTCGTTCACATTTGTTGATTTCTTTTGGAGATTTTAATTTATTATGGATAATCATCATTGCAGAGGTCATATTTTCATTTTCTCTTTTTGCCCTTCAAGTTTTTAAGAATATCATCATTACATTTTCTTTTTTATGGTAATTAATTTCAAAAAGAAAAGGTAAAAGTGTAAACTCATCAACTTGCCTATTACATTTGAACACAATAATTTTGGGACATCAAAAGTACCAAAAGGGACCAATATGGGGACAGAGAGAGTATTAGACAAGTTTTTGAAGATGCTAGGGCTCAAGGCAAAGGCTTGTTCGCTTAGTTTAGTAGCACCCAAAAAGAAATAAAAAGGCCGATACTGTGTACACACACATATTTCAAAAATGCATATATTTTTACTATCATTTGTCTTGTTCACAAAATTAAGGACGCAAGTGGAGTGGTAGTCCAATGATAAAAAACATGTACTGCCATGCTTAAGGCTTGGGTTCAACCTTACTAACAACAACTAACCCACCCTTCTTACCCTCCCATCAAAAAAATAAAATAAATCAAGGACTGCCACCTTTCAACAACTGATTTGTAATCCTGGAGAAACTATGTTTGTTTTGTAAAATGCTTTGTCTCAATTCTCAAGCAACGAATTACAAGATAACTAGGTTTGCCATGAGAAGGCATAAAATATACATCAAAGAGAAAAGGGAAGCAAAAGAATACAAGGAAATCAAAAACATCACTCCTCTCTCCCTTGTACTATTTGAGTTATTTCTCTGGACAACTGAGCTAAAAGGTGTGATGGGAAAGGTTTTCCAGGTTAAACACTCTCATGGACTACAAGTGTCATAGTTTTTGGAGCAAGCTCTCCTCTTCTAAAAAAACACTGCCTAGAAATGCATTTCTTAACCAACAATTTTAATGGCCCAGGAACCAGCTTTACACTTTTTTTTTTGGGTACTGTTTTCAGTATGGAGATCAATCAGACACTTCCATTTAACTACTATGATACATAGTCAAAAAAGTAATTCAAGGCAAGACGCGAACTCATAGAAGTACAAGTGTACAACTCATAGACCTTTTATACGTATCGAGGTTATGGACATGTTATCGATTAATTACTAGGATTACAACATCAGATAATGTTGCAAATCAGATTTATACACATACATGCGTACGTCTAAATACTTATATTTCAGTAACTTGTGCTAAACGAGGAGAAAGAACAGTCTGTGAACTCACTATCACCAACTTTAAAGCCAAGTTTACAGGGAGAAAACGCGAGAAGTAGGTACAGACAGGCATGGACACCGAAAGATAGATAGCATCTGGAAAATCAATCTTTTCACCTGTGGCCATTTACTCAAGCATCCGCGAATCTACATTAAGTGGGGAACACATTAACATCATAATTATTCAACCAGTCGATGAACATTGAAATGCAATGAAAAAGAAAGGAAAGAAGATGACAATCTTTACTAACCCAAGCTCAGAGAGCTTCAAATGAGCTTCAGCATAATCTGCGAAAAATGCATCCTCATCCTAAAGCAAAAATACCAGCAGTCAGCTAATATTTGGCTAAATTATCATTAAGAGTTTGCATTAATTTCAATCTGCATAATAAATCAATAAACTGAAAAAACATAACATAATACAGACCGCAGCATATTTCACAACGAAAGGGCGGAAGACTGGATCCTCCAGAAGAGCTTTGTCCGATGGCAGCTGGAGAAGACCTTCCTCCTCTCCACTAAGGAGCTCCCTATAAGAAAAAGGTGAAAAAGACGCGAAAAAGCATCGAATGCTAATCCAAGTAGAATTTTGTAAATTGATATACACAGAACATAACATCAGAATGAACATGAACGCTATTTTCTAATATAACAACGCTAATCCAATAGGGATGCGTATAAGCATACTTGAAGTAGGAATTGTCGAAGATGAGAGGATTGGTGGTCCACGGCCCCTCAAATCCAGAGCGCTCTTTGTGACACCTCCCCTATTAGACATTGCACCGAAAAGAAAAGCATTGTTCAGCATCCTCGGTAACAAGTTTTAAAACTTTCAACCAGAGCAAAAATTCCATTGCACCCAAGTTAGCAAAATTTCATGAAAATGAGATGGAGAAAACTTTTGAATGAACCTACCAGGGTATGGCCACCAGATAGGGCGACAATGTCTTTGTCACTGAGACCCATGTGGCTGAATACATCTCTCAAATGGTCAGCGCCTAACATTAAGAAATCGAAAAACAAAATTAGAAACACAACTGATAATCTTAGTCACGAGTGCTTAGAAACGTGCCACACATATAAGAACAAGAGACTTACCTTTTTTGGCATCAGGCAAGCGGCCTTCCGGAGGTGGTTCAGATTTGTCCTGAGATCAATGAATATTTTTAGTTAATATGAACGCAATACCATCTCAAACCATGACACAAGAATTGCTACACGAAATTTTCTTGGTTCAAAGCTGTAGTCGAAGTTCTCGGACTGTACACAAGGACTAGGCAAGAGTGGCAAAGATGGTTTCATGAATCACAGTAATTAAGATTGTTGATGCTCAAGTACTTTTTCTCAGGCTGTCCAGCCACAAATGACATGCACGGTGCCTTTCGGCCATTGTAATACTAAGATGAAGTAGTGCATGCAAACTATTAACATAGCTAACATCAGAGCATTGGATCTCTCTGTCACCAGATCAAATAGGTCTAAATTAAGCTAACAAAAAGTATCAGAAGCAACTAGATTCTGACTTACTAACCCAAAAGAAAAAAACACACCTAGACTCTAACTCAGGCTGTTATTTGTATCTTTCTTAGCTCTAAAGGATCAACCAAAGCCTACCACATGAATCTGCTGACATTGCTGAGTTACGTTTGGCTAGTTCTCTAGTTAAATAGAAATCTATGCGACATTTTTGCACCCGCGAACAACTTGTCGGAACCTCATATCCCTAGTCCACACACGGATGCTGGCATTTTATCACATCCTTGAAGCACATCTACAACACCAATGGTTTGTTGGATCAGATTCAAGTTGGACATCAAACGCTGATTAGTCAAACACGACCCTAAAGTTTCTGATTCAAAGAAGCCTAAACAATGTTGTTTAACTTTCAATAGTCGAAACTTTTAACGAAAAAAATCAAATTAGTGTCCGCCTACTTCCATTTCAGCCATTTATTATTGCATCATTACATCAGAATTTGGCACAGTTCCAGCGAATGGACCCCAAACTGCCTCTGCGTGGAGGGCAAAGCCAGCATCGGCGCTGTTATATATCCTTACAATCACTCGGCCAAAGTTGTAATTCTCATTTTTCCTTTTTTCTTTCTTTCTATTTTCCACCCTTGTGACAGAAAAAGGAAGAACCAAGTGTGTTTTACATATTACGATAAGAAGCAAAGAAAGAAGTAGTAAGTCTCACTAACCGGTCTGCCTGGGTGGAAAGGAATCTCAGGGCCTCCTGTGACTTCAACAGCAACAATTCCAGCCAACTTCAATTGATAATCACATAACAAAGAGGAACATGTCATTTTGGACTTTAGAGTACGCAAAATGTGGACTAATAATACGCCGACAACATATGTTGAGCATAAAAATCAAATCAGTAACCGGTATATCATATCAACTGCAACAGGTTACCTGGTAGAAGTCTGCGTAAGACAGGATTGGAAACTGCTCCTTGATTGGCTCCAACAGCCTGACTGCTATTTCAAGGCCGTTGTTTGCTTCGTGAGCCAGCTCTGTTGGGTGCTTTATCGTCCCGAAAGGCCCTCCTGTTTTTGTTTTCACGTCGTAGGTCCCAGCAGAGTGCCATCTGGGCAAAAGTGAGATTCCAGCACAATACACATGAACAAAACCAAGTAATCAGCAATGTTGAATCGATCCAATATTACTATTACTCACGTAAGAGTCAATCATCAAATGGATGTATACAAAAAAAACATAATTATGTGTTATTTATAACGAATTGATCTCTCCTAGAGAAGTACACTCATACTCCAACTCATCTAACCAAACCAAACCGAGCCTTTTGTCCCAATCACTTGGGGTCGGCATACTCCACCAACTCATCTCAGGGTTTTAAAACTAACAGCTCCATTTCTCCTCCCCTAGGCCAGGCAAGAGTACACAAATAGAAAAGGAGTGAAACTGTCGCTATCAATGAACGAGTCTGTAAAATAGAGCAACTAAACAAGTACACAAAGATATACGTACATGGCTCGGGTAAAAACCCAATTGCACAAGCGAAAGGCAACGAAAATTCACTATGAAAAGGAGAACTCAATAATCAGCGAAATTTGTGTCGAAATAGCCCTTAACTTGCTTGCATAATGGGTCGTCTAAAAAATACCCAATACTTACAAATTGGTCAAAAACCTCCGTATTTCATAGTATCCTTGTTGTACTCCATATCCTACCAAATCATGATTTACAGGCTAAACTGGAAAACATTTAATAGCAAATAGAAAGCTGACAATGTGACAAAGGGGTCGCACCGACCAAGCTTTAAGTTAGTGATGCTATTCGAAATCGTATGCGTAGTTCAGAATGATTAAGAAACTTATCAGTTATGTCAAAGTTTTCTCACCAGAAAACACCAGCAATCAAGGATGGAGCCAAGGGGGACACCAACGCGGTCCTCACCCCAACAATTTTGAAAAACTTTCCTACTCAGACTAGTATTTTTTCCCATTTAACATCAAGCTATATAGACCCGTCACCTCTAGATATTTTATCTATCACCCAAGGGACTATAGTAAGAGTTCGTAGTAGTGGAAGGGTAGTGCCGTAGTGGGTTAGTGGAATGTTGTCCTTGGTTGAGTATAACACTTGTATATCAATTCAAGAGGGCCGAGGGGAGTTGAATATCGATAAAAGTCTTCCATTTTGAAGAAGAGGTCAGACTCTCGTCAATTTGAGCGAGTCGGAGGTCTTCTCCCTCGAAGTGGGACTTATCTGTCTTCTCCTTCCATTTTATGAAAAAGTTTGTAACATGGCCTTATAAGATTACGAGAGAGAATAATTCGTGCTTATTTAGACTACGCAACTTCTAACGTCACAAAATTAAGACTCAAAATATGAAGTTGGACTGCGGCAACGTGCGATAACTCAAAAAATAAAATTTAGAATCAAAATATGTTTGACACCCTGACAATTGCTAGACGTTGAGCAATAAAGTTTATAGGTTCATTTCGTTAGTTGGAGAGAGAGAGAGAGAGAGAGAGTACGTCAAACGGAGGATCAAAGGAGCACAGTGCTTCTCAGCGATGAATCCCCTGAGCTTCCTCTTGCATTTGTCAACCGCCTTCTTGTACTCCTCGCTCACACTTGGATAACACTTTCCCATGCCAAAAACTCGCTGATCTATAGCCCAAAAAAATAAAAATAAAAATAAAAAATTCACCGAATGAAGGCTCCGTTTGTTTTGATGTAAAATGTTTTACAATATAAAATATTTTTCATGTAAAATATTTTTTCAGAAAATAAACTTCAAACTTTTATTTTCCGGTGTTTGGTTGGTACTTGAAAATATTTTCAGAAATCAACAAAATAGTGTAGAGAGAGATGGAGAGCTTAAACGATGGAAAGATATGAGATTATTGGAATTAAACGTGGGTCAAGACTGACGATCAAGGAAACTGAGCAGTGAGAATTGCAGTAGAAGGCAGCGGATTCATTTCGGAAAATAACTTACGGAAGATTTAAGGGTAAGTCATTTTCATCCAATTGATGAAAAATATTTTACATGTAAAATGTTTTCCTCATTTTTTAAACAACCAAACACTGAAAAATAGGTAAAATATTTTACCGGAAAACATTTTACGTCCAAACAAACGGAGCCGAAATCAAATCGTTCAAAATTCACCGTAACAGTCGTGAATCAAAATCGAACTGATGAAACAACCGACACACATGCTATATCGGATTGAAATGGTATCGGAAGCCCGAAAAACCATTACTCAATTATTAAAAACTTTGATAGGCAGAGAATTATAAAAATATACCTATGGAACAGAGAGGTAGAGTAAATTCAGAGTTATATTTAGCAGGACGCAAGTAACGCGATCAGACAAAAGGGAGCAGAATGAATGTACGTATATATATATAGGGAGACTGGGAGGAGAGACGGCGTAAGAGTAACGAGAACGTTCTGGATGTGGGCCCAGGTGAGGCCATGATCGAGATCGTTGGTTTGGGCTGGAAATGAGAGGGCCCGTGAGATGCTGACACGCGTAGAAACGTTGTGGTGGGAAGCTTGACTTGGGGATTGTTGGACTGACGTGGCTTCCTGTGTGGATTGTTCGAGCAATATATAATAGGGGGTGTTTCCGATAATGAAAAATTTGTAGATTTTTATTTGTGGTTGAGAAGTTGTTAGGTGTTTTCCGTAGTGAAAAAATTGAGAAATGTCGAGTTATTTTCGGTAGTGAATAAGTTGTTGATGGGTTTATGAGTAAAGTTACTGTAGCAAAAAGAGTTTTTGTTGACAACTTTTTTGTTAGTGGAAACGGGATGGTAAAATGCTGAAACTTTTTTTGTTAGTGAAAACAAGATGATAAAATGCGTTAGATTTTTAGTATTTTTTTGTTAGTGGAAACACCCCCTAAGTCCAAGGAAAAGTCTAAAGTCAGTATTCTGATTGTCCGACTAGGCGACTAGTTGGAGTACTAGTAATCGAGTGAAGCTGCGTTGCGTTCTTCTACTCCCTCTGTCTGGATTTAATAGTTTCTCGTTCAATTCTAATCGTCCGGACGGAGGGAGTAACAAAAAGTCTAACCTTTATCGCATGGTTAGTAGTGCATTTGTACAACGAATATCGGTAAGTCTTTTTTTCCTGAAATTGTGGAGGCGAAACTATTTTTTTACAAAAAAAATACTAATCGATGTATCTTGGATCTGATTTTTTACAGAGCTCCATGAAATATTAATTTAAAATTTATGAATAATTTTTTGTATTTTTGTGGGACCAGAAATGGGCCCCACAAATGCGTGGTGAAACCATGAGGTAAGGGTAGCACGAAACTAGCATCTTGCTTGCTCTTGAAGTTTATTTCATTTTCTTGTCAATAAAATTAAAAAAAATTCCAACACAATATAAAAGACAAAGATAGAAAGAAAGGAGATAGTTTCAAGCAAAATAAAGTATGTATTTGTTACGTCATTGATTTTACTTAGTTTTATTTTCAAATTAAATAAGCTAGTCCTATCTATATCTATATAATATGGGAGGGATGTTTTCAAATTCATATATTTGGGACCCTAGGATCGGTACATATTTTTTCAACGGCTGAAATTTACGGGTAGTAGGATTATAAATATATTTGGAAATGATGAATATTTTAGAGACGGATGAAAGGAAACCTACAAATGTGATTCTTTATTGGGAAAATGATGGCCAAGGATGTGTTTTGATAATTAATACCCACCAATGACATTTTCAGTATTAACAAATATTTTCAGCATGTCCTTAGTGGGTATTAATTATTGATTAGCACCTAAGATCGTGAGATCGCGGTGCTAAAAGTTCCCTAGTTTGTGGCGTTTTTATGCTTTATCGTCATTTTTATGCCGTTTTGCTCGTAAAGTTGTTTGTTGAGTGTTTCAGGCAAAGCGCCCTTAGAAGGCATGTTTTGATTCCAAGGCCAACCCTCAAGTGATTTCAAGCATTTTTGCCCGAGGGAACTCGTGCTAAAGTGATCAAGATTGGAAGAGTGAGGTGTCGGGTGTGCCAAGGGGGCCGTCGGGTGTCAAGCATTGGAGGCTGGCCTGAGAATTTGGAGTTAGCATGCGCGTATCGATACGGCTATGAGCTGTATCGATACCATTTGGTTAGTGGGCCTCCAGCTTGTCCCGTATCGATACAGCCAAAATCTGTATCGATACGGAGGCGTTACGTGGGATTGAGCTTGTATGAAGATAACAGCATGGTATCGATACGGTCCCTAGATCCGTATCGATACGGGGAGCTTCCGATTAGATATTTGTTGCCTTTTTGGCTTTCCACTAGTGGAATGTTTGCCCTTTTAGGCATCTTTTTGGATATTTTGAGGGAGAGAAACCCATTTTGTATAAATAGGGGGAGTCTTCTCTCTCATAAAAGAGGAACAATTACTTTTAGTCTTTCAAGTTTTTAGAACTCCATTGTTGTCTTCTCCAAGCTTTCCTCTTTTACAATTTCTTTAAGAACACTAGTAAGTATTTGGTTTCGTTTAATTTTCCAAGTATTAATGTTGTAGCTCTTGACTAGATCCTTCTATAAATCAAGTTAATTTTTGATTCCATCGGTTAATTATGTTTTCCAAATTTTCCAAGCTTTCTAGTCAATTTATCATGAGTGAGTAGTCGTTTAGGCTTGGCCGTGGGGCGAATATCGCCTCGTAATTTATGTTTATCTTACCTTTCTCAACTCTCGGCTCGAAATTTGGTATGGAAAATGAGAGGGTTCGCCTTTATGTAACAAAACTAATCGATGTTAATCTCCGGTGATCATATGCTCGCTCATATGGTTCCGTGAGCGATGTCTCGGCTTGTGTTTGCCAAAAGAACAAAAAGAGCTCACTTGTCTTCCATACTTCTTTTCTAGTTTTTTCAATGGTTTCAAAGCTAAATCTTCCGATTGATAGCCTATGCCGTGCGATTCAACCGCGTTTTTGTTGAGAATGGCTCGATGGCCTAAGTTGCGGGCGTTAGTGGCCCCGTTGCCTTGCCGCTTGTTTAATCTAGTCAAAACCGTTTCTCTAGTCTTTTACTTAAGAGTTTTCATCACTTTTCAAAGCAAACCAAAAGTTGGCCGTCTAAACGCCGGAAACACTTGCATCTAAAAATCCTAATTAGCTATAGAGATTATCTCTGTGGGTACGATCCCGGACTTTCCGGTATTTATGCTGACAACGACCTAGCCCTATGCTCGGGGAATTCAACCTCTGTCGAAGGCGAGGTTGTGGACGAAGCATATTTTGGCGCCGTTGCCGGGGATTATCTTATATAGCTTATCGGGAGGTTCGACAAACCTCTGTAAGTATTCCATTTTATTTTCCTTTTGTGCACCGAATACTCGACCTAGCGGACACCTCTAACTGAGCCACCAATTCGATTCGAGGTTTAACGAAGCTAGTTTGAGTATCCTTTGCCTTTTCTTTTCCTTTCTTTTTCTTGTTGGCATATATTTATTGAGGCGGCGGCATAGCCCATCATAACTGTTTGTTGAGAGAGAGGTGGCGGCATAGCCCCTCAAGTCTGTTTTTATTACTGCAGAGCGGTTACTAGCTCTAAATTGCCAAACGGCAGCGTTCATGCTCGCGGTCGATCAAAGGTCTCGGGTGTATCGTAGTCCTTGCTCAAATCGCCTGCACCGGTCTAGTTCTCCGCTTCGTGTAAGGAGTATCAATCTCCGGACTTACTCTCCACCAAGCAGAGTTTCTAGGCAGCATTCTCCATCAAGGCGATCAATGGCAGATGAGGAAGTTCCTCCGGTTAGGACTCTTCAGGACTACTTGAATCCAGAACGGGTCACACAACTATCACCGATAGTCTTTCCACGGCCCACCACTGTTGCAAACACATTCTTGTTCAAATCCGACTATCATCGGTGCATCCCATTTTTCCATGGTATGGAGCGCGAGGATCCGTATCAGCATATCCGGACTTTCGAGGAAACCCTTCAATCGTTTGTCACTGTGGATGCTCACTTAAACCAAGCAAGATTGAGGCTTTTCCCTTTTACCTTGAAGGATAAAGCAAAGACTTGGTTTCACTCTTTGAGGCCCCAATCGTTGCACACATGGGCGGAGGTTCAGGATATTTTTCACAAGAAGTTCTTTCCGGCTAGCCGAACAAAGCTCCTAATGGATCAAATCCAGACCTTTAAGCAAAGGGAGGGAGAAGCTTTCCACCAATATTGGGATCGATTCAAGGATTTGCTTTCAGCGGTTCCTCACCATAGTTTTGCCTTGTATCAATTGATTCACTACTTCTATTTGGGATGCTCGCAACAAAGCAAGCAATTGCTTGAAACCATGTGTTCCGGGGGATTCATGAACAAGTCGCCCGATGATGGCTGGGACTACTTGGATGAAGTGGCCAAGAAATCCTTGACTTGGAGTTACGAGGATGTCGGGGATAGAGCTATGGCTAGCTAAGGCCCCGGTGGCTCCGAAAAGTTCTCTATCAATGAGCACCAAGCTATTGAAACACGGATGGAACAATTGGCGGAAAAGCTGGAAAAATTGGAGTTGAAAGGAGTGAAGGAAGTTAAGGTAGTGAGAGCGGTGGAGGAGATGTGTTCTATATGTGAGACGACGGGTCATTCGACCGACAACTGTCCGTCCCTTGCCACTTTCAAGCAGAACTATGGCAACCTCAACCTTCCAATTGAAGAAGTTAGTGCGGTGAATCAACGGTTTGAATCGTTTCCCCAAAACTTCAACCAAGGCCCAAGGCAACAGTCGGGATTCCGTTGGATCAATCACATAGAAGGAGGACCCTCTCAAGCACCTTCCGGTAATCAAATGCAACCATGGCGGCCTGCTCAAAGCCAAGGGCAATCACGTTTTTCACAAGGACCACCAGGTTTTGCACCGTCTGGTCCATTTCAAGGCTTTAACCAATTTCAACCCCCACCGAGGCGATCTTTGGAGGATACTTTCCAATCTTTCGTACAAGCTCAATCAAATTACAATGATAACAACACTCAGATGATGGGGGAGTTGAAGAATCAAATGGGAAAGATAACCACCTCTTTAGGGCTTCTCCAACAAGAAAAGGGAAAGTTCCCTACTCAATCTCAAGCCAATCCACAAGCTCAACTACTTATTGGTACTTCTTCGACACCTCCACCCGAGCAAGCTCAAGCAATTATCACTTTGAGGAGTGGCAAAGCCGTTGACAACGCTCAAGTGGAGCCGCCAGGGACATCTATCGTACTACCATCTTCGACACCATCAAATCCGATATCTGAGGAATGTATCGAGCAAGCTCCTGAGGAAGACGGGGAATCTCCCGTGGAAGTTTCAAAGGAAGCCGTGACCGTTCCGAGCCCACAAGTCTCTCCCGTTCCGGTACCGTACCCTTCTCGGTTGAAGAAACCAACTCCTCCGTCCAAAAATGCCGATATACTTGAGGTGTTCAAGCAAGTTAACGTTAATATTCCGTTAATGGATGTCATCAAGCAAATCCCTTCATATGCCAAATTTTTGAAGGATTTGTGCACCCAAAAGCGGAAGCTTAGTGTGAATAAGAAGGTGCTCCTTACCGAGCAAGTGAGCCAAATTATCCAAACCAACCTCGCACCTAAGTACAAAGACCCCGGATATCCTACAATTGCTATTACTATTGGGGGAAAGAGGGTAGAGCAAGCTTTGTTGGATTTGGGAGCTAATGTGAACCTGCTTCCGTTTTCGGTGTATCAAGAGTTAGGGTTGGGGGAGATGAAACCTACGCGGGTTACCCTTCAATTGGCGGATAGGAGTGTCCGAATTCCCCGTGGAGTGGTGGAAGATGTGTTGGTACGAGTGGATCAATTTGTATATCCCGTGGATTTTGTGGTATTGGATACATGCCCGTAGTCTACATCGCCATTATCTACTCCCGTTATCCTTGGGCGGCCGTTTCTAGCAACTTCAGATGCGGTCATCAATTGTCGGAACGGGCTTTTGAACATGTCCTTTGGCAATATGAAAATGGAGGTCAACATGTTCAACGTCAGGGCTCAAATGGGAGATGACGATGATTGTCAAAATGTCAACTTGGTGGATACTTTGGTGCAAGAACACGTGGATGAATTTCTGTATAAGGACTCGTTGGAATTAGCTCTTACTTCGGAGGAGGTCGCCTTTCTTGAGTCCGAGGAGATAGAGTCACTATTTTTCCGTGCTTAATGGGGAAGACGGTGACGAGGGAATTGGTGTTTTTGCAGGGGAGAGTGGGTTTTACTGAAAATCAGCATTTGGCTGGAGCCTGGAACAATGCACTTATAGAGTTGAGTTTTGTTCACCCTCCACTTAAGAGGGTGAACATTACCCTCCTTCTTATTGGTTGAAATCCCACCAAAAAGTGATGTCATGCTTACCAAAAAGTGTATTGCATGGTAAGCACGACATCAATTTGTGGTGGGATCCACACTATTTCAACCAATAAGAGAGAGAGTAATGTTTACCCTCTTTTAAGGAGGGTGAACAAAATTGTGTACTCCAGGAGTAAAATGAGTGCGCATATCTCTGGTCAGCTGAATAGATTGCACTGCATCGGTCACAAAAGTTATAAAAGTTGTGCATTTTTGTGGCTTCGAGGAAGAAATACGGAGCGATGACTAATAAAGAAAGTTTTAGAATGCCATTTATTGTTGTCCTCATTAGAACCATTATCAGTGTTACTATTGTCGTTACTTATTTCGAAAAAAATCCCCAATTGAATGCCAGGTATGTATGTATGTATATAGGAAAATGATAATGCCAAAACTGTTTTTGTTAGTGTCAAAACTCTAGTGCACAAAAGACTTGTACCATGTGCAATACTCTTATGCATTAAAGTTTTGACACCAACAAAAATAATTTTGGTATTATCACTACCCAATATATATATATTGAAAAAACAAAGCGGAAGGATCGTACATGAAAGGTGAGTGACATTGACCAACGAAGAAATTGTCGTACCCTGGATGCTTTACCCTTAGCTGCTCTGTAATTTTAATTAAATATTTTGAAATTGTATGGCAAAGTATTTTGGTAGAATACATTTGAAGTTAATATGTTGTAATGTGACTCGAATTGGCAAGGCTTTTGGGACTTTAATGTCTCGAAATAGAAAATTAATTTAGAAATCTCTTTCCAATGTTCAAGTAACGTCTTCAAAAATCAAGGGGTTACTGTAAACTTCCCATTTTACTCTTTTCTTTTGGGCACAAAACTTCAAATCCAAATCTTCAAGTACCTGTCAAAGTGCACTAAAAAGGTACGTAAGATTGGACACTCGGTGTTTGCACAATACTACAGTATTATATTTCCTCCTTAAAAGTGAGAACTCCCAAAAGTGCATGTCTAACATTTCGGGACGGATGGAGTAATATACTAAGGACATTTTTGTATACTAATCGTTGATTCATTGCTTCCTCTTCCAAGTGGATCATCCACCAATTACACACAACACATTACACATTGTTTATTCAAGTCACTTGGATTTAGCTAGTAAACAAGAAGAATATATAATACACCCTGAACACAGAGTCACCAAATTGCAAGCCAAAGTTACACGGAGAGTCGCGGAGAAACTAAAACAGAAAACTCAGAGAAATCTTGTAGCATCCAAATGTTGATCATTCCAGGCGGCCCCTTTTAATCAGCATTGGCAAATTTTACGCCATTCCTTATACCAGCCAAGCTCAGACATATTCAAATGAGCATCAGCATAATCTGCGAAAAACGCATCTTCGTCCTGTCGAATATTATCAACGCGTAAGATAATAATCGGTTTAATCATCGTCAAGAAGGTAAAATTTGAATCTACTGAATTCCAATTACGGGAAACAGAAGATGATACGTACCGCAGCATATTTTTCAACTAGAGGGTGGAAGACGGGATCGATCAGAAGAGCTATGTCGGATGGCAGCTGGACGAGACCTTCCTTCTCTCCGCTAAGGAGTTCCCTGTAAATAAAAGGGGGAAGGGGAAAAAAATGGTACTGAAACTAGGCCTTCACTCTAGAAACAAGCCAGCTAGTATTGAACAAGAATCCTTTTAAATTTGGATGAGGAATTATACAATTACATTACGAAACATAAGTAATTTCTAGATATATCTAAAATCGGAACAGAACAACAAAACCTTCTCCCTCTCGATCAGTCCTAGCTAGGTAGAATTCGCGAGTTTATTTATGGACGCGCATTGCAGAGAAATGTAAATACGTGCTGTTAATAGGATGTCATGATCTCCAAGAATTGAAATATCTATGGGGACAAGCAAAGACATACTTGAAGTAGTTATTGTCGAAAATGAGAGGATTGTTGGTCCAAGGTCCCTCGAATCCGGATCGCTCCCTGTGAGCCCTTCCCTGTACCGTAAATGCCAATCAAAACCCATACCAATTTTCGCCATCAAGAAGTGAAATTTTTTGAAGGTGACCACAAGGCCATAACAAAATACACTAGTATTTGTGCAGCAAATCCCAGAAAAGGAGGAAACTCTTTATTCTGAAAACTTACCAAGGTATGAGCTCCAGATAGAATGACAATATCTTTGTCGCTGAGCCCCATACGATGAAATACGTCTCTCAGATGGCTAGGCTCTCCTGGGAAATTAAAGAAGATGAAACATTCAAGAAACACAATTGACGGTCAGTCAGTCGTACATGCTTAGAAATGCCAGATGAATAGTTGATATTTTGTGAGTAAAGATGAATGAGAAAAAAAGATTAACCTTTTCTGCCGTCGGGCAAACGACCTTCTGGAGGTATATCATATTTGTCCTGAGATCAATGAGTTCATCCAAATATATAAAAGCGATAATACCAGTTTCCCAAACGTAACAAACCAGGTATATCTCCATTACCAGATCAAATAGGTCTAGCTAGATCAAAATTAAAGTGAATTTATCAACTACTCCGTACAACTTAATTCTAACATCACTATATCGTAACTCAAATGGATCAATCAAAGTCTGGAACGTTTAAACTTAAGATCGCAGCATGAGTTGAGATTGACAAGTTCAAGATTATTTTCTATTTGAACTGCATATCCTTGACCAACGTTAGATGGACTCGGGAGTATCATCCGATTCATCCTCTACTGTTCATTTCGAGGATACAGAGACAGACCTAGATATTTAAAATTGTTAATATGCAACTTTTATTTTTTTCGGCTTAAACAGGCTCTACTAGCTAAGTTGTCTTTAGACGTTTTGATGCACATTGGAGGAGCTCTATTCATAGTTCATGAGAAATTGGAGTTCAATAATATGTTTGCTAAGTTAGTTATTGTCAAACTAAACATGTCAAACATACTAGACCGAAGCTGGCCGGTTCCTTGCATTTCTTCGATTTGAATGTGTTAAGCATGTGTAGTGAGTACTCTTGTTCGTGTCGAGTGTCCGATACGGGTACGTTATACATTTTGAAGGATCCATTGACTAGAACTGTTTTATTTATTTATTTCTTTGTTATTCCAAAGTTTTGGTATTTGTTTTGGAAAAAAGCGAAGAGAAAGAAATAAGCAACAACAAGAACTTAACATTTTTTTTCACAAAAACTGAAAAAGGAATTCAAGTCACTAACCGGTCTTCCAGGGTGAAAAAGGATCTCAGGCCCCCCTGTGACTTCTACAGAAACAACTCCAGCCAACTTCATTTGACAATTCACAAAACAATCAAAAGATCACCTTATGAGTATAGAAGAGTATTCAAAATGTAGACTAATCCTATGATCAACCAACAAGATGGGGAAATTATAGTATCAAAACAACAACGTAGCAAATGCTAGATTAAATTAGGATATAGGACAGGATTTTAGTCCAGCAATGACAAAAACATAAAGAAAATCTTTGTATACAAAGCTCCATATAAGTGAAAAGTGAATTGACCGAACTTATTTTGTTTTGTTGAGTTATATTATCAACATACTCACAAATTTAAGTGAAGTTTCTTTTACTTTGGCTACATATGAACAATTGCCGACAGTATGAAACAAAAATCAATTTCTATGTGAAACTCAAATATAGGTGCAGCCGCCTCTGATAGAGGATCCAACATTGCAATGAAGTGGATGCGGTGTTGAATTGCAAATAAGCCTCAATTGCACCTCGACCGTCCATCTCAGAAATCAATGGTTCGGATGTTATAAAAGTCTCTTTTCGGAAATAGCCTATTCTTCCCGGGAAGAATACTTCTAATAAACATAGACCGTTAAAAATACTCTTAAGACGGCACAGATAAACGGATTGCTCGCTGCAGTCCAAACTTTGGACCACAGAGAAGCCAGATTCTAATGAATTAGGCCAGGTACCTGTGGTGGGCCGAATATTAACAGAGGGCCAAGCAAGGGCCCAAATAAGGCAAGCACACGAGTCCAGTAGAGATATCTCTTCAAGCCCACTTACAGGGTGAGAGTTGGGCCAGGCCCAAGGCTGGCCCGAAGGCCGAAGTGAGGTGGGCCGGACCGAAGGTTGGCCCGCCGGTTTGGCAGCCCAGGTATCAGCATGTCGTGATCCGATCGTTCGGGTCGGTCATATGGTTTCGGGTCGGTTTGCCGGGTCGGTGTGACCCGGGATGAGACCACGTAGAGCCTCGTCTTCCTATTTCCAGAAGATAGTGGAACGTCCAGGAAGGACGACAATTACCATGACGTCACTTGCATGTGGGTGACGTCACGGTACCCCTTGGCTTGAGGAGCAAGTACGTTGGTTATAAATAGGAGAGGATAAACCCTAAGAAAGGTACGCAACCCTACGCAATTCCAGTATACTCTCTCTCTCTCTTTCCTGTTTACAAACTTGCTCGTCGGAGGGGCGAGAGGCGGCCAACCGCCTCGCGCCTTGGTGCAGGTACACAACGGAGCAGAGAGGAGCCGTTCCAGAGAAACTGTAAGGAGCCACCACCCCACAATTGGCGCCGTTGCCAGGGAAAAGCTTCCCTACACGTTGGCTTCTTAAACATCTTCGGTGTTTCTGGAAGAACGTTCGGTTATCCTTCGAAACAAAATGGTTGAGATTCTTGACGAACGACCTCCCCAGCCGGCAACCGGTGAAGGAGTCACCGGCTTTGCTGGCCCAGCCCCCTTCAAGCCTTCCGGATCTAAGCGCCAGTTCGAGCGTGATTACAGCTCGGGCGTTACGCTTTCAGACGAGATCCCGACAGTTTTGAGGAGCGATCCTCAGGTCCGGGAGTATCTACGCCAGCTGAATAACCGCATGGCGAAGAAGGATCGGGTGATCAACGCCCTACGAAAAGATGTCCAAATGGTCGCCACCGCCGTTCACCTTCGGTCATCATCTCCTAGCCGAGAGCGGTATCGCTCGGTCTCTCCAAGGGCGACGGCGGGAAAGGGGATCCACGTGAAGGAAAGACTCGGAAAGGGGGTAGCGCCGTATGACGAACGGATGCCGAGTTTATCTCCGGACCGGTCTCAGGTTCGAGGTGATGTGAGAGATCGCCTCGGCCGGCCTAAGGAAGACTTTAGGTACGAGGTCCCGGAAGAAAGCTCCGGTTCGTTCTTCAATTTGGCGTACACGACGAGCCATGAGACTGCCATAGACCGACAGAGGGATCGTCGGCACGCAGAGCAACACGATCGGACTCGGCGGAGGAACCGAGAACGGAGGGATAGGGAGCGAGACCATTACTATCGTTATGAACGGTCACTTTCGCCTGAGCACAGGGGAAGACGCCACCGGGAAGAGGTTTACGATAGACGCCCCACTAGGGCTACTAATCTTCCGGTGGTGAATACCCCGAAGCCTCCACAGATGAAGACTGAATTGGTTTTGGAGCAACTCGTGTCATCTCCATTCACCGACTCTATCAAAAACGCTCGTCCTCCGAAGGGTTTCACGGCTCCGAAGTTCAACCAGTACGACCCGAAGACTGGGGACGCCATTGCCCACCTTATCCATTTTCAACAAATGATGTCACTCCACCACGCTGACGATCCTCTGATGTGCAAGATGTTCCCATCAAGCCTCGGGACTCTCGGCCTGCTTTGGTTCAATAAGCTACCAGGCAAGTCGATCCCCGACTATAAATCTTTGTCGGCCTTGTTTCTACAACGGTTCGTCACAACGCAGAAAATTGAGAAGGATATTGACTCATTGTTGAGCCTCAAGAAGACCGGAGAGGAGACCCTCCGGCAGTACGCTAATCGGTATTGGGATATGTTCAATGAAATAGAAGGATGCGTGCAGTATCAGAAAGTAGCCGTAAGCTCTTTCAAAAATGGGCTCGGCGAATCCTCCCGAGAAGCGTACCAAGACTTCTACCTCCATCCGCCGAAGGATATGGAAGACTTGATGGCTCGCATCGACCAGCATTGTCAAATGACAGAGGACATGGCAGCCCATTGGAAAACCACCGGAGGGTCGGGTAAAACCGAGCCCGGTAGGGGTGGCAAGGGCGTGCATAATATCCAGAAGGGTAAGGGGAAAGATCGTTGGGGCGAACAGAAGGATTACGCTCGGGGACCAAAACCCCATGAATTCGAAGCCGGTCCTATCGTATTCAAAGATCCTTTGCATGAGCTCCTTAGAAAGATCGAGCACGAACCCTTCTACACCGTCCCCCCCGATAGTATACCCTGCCCGAAGGTTAAAGACAACAAGTATCGGTGCTCGTATCACGCCAGGCGCGGCCACCTAACCACGTGGTGCCCGCAGTTTAAAGAGTATCTCCAGGATCTAGTCCGAAAGGGGCACTTGGCCCAGTACATAGATCAAGAGAAGACGAAAGAAAAAGCAGGAGAACCGAAGACACCAGGGCCCGGGGGCTCAGGGGAAACCGGACAGAGCAGCAAACAGCCGGTTCGTATTATTAATATCATCCATGGAATGGTGGACTCAGACGCCGAGAACCGACTGAAAGCCGAACTTCGCTCGGCGACCGAGGCCATGCAGGTTATGTCGATAGCCCCAGCCCCGAAGAAACTCCGTCGAAGCCCGTACCGACAGATAACCTTTGATGACAGTGATCTTGATCGTCTCACTCTCCCACACAACGATGCACTTATGGTAAGTTTACAAGTAAATGACTGTACGGTTCGGCGAATCCTTGTCGATCAAGGAAGTTCCGCCGAGGTCATCTATTACTCTCTCTTCAAAGACATGGGTCTGACCGAAACCGACCTCAAGCCATGCTCGGTTCCACTCATAGGTTTTAGCGGAGCGCCGGTCTGGCCCCTTGGATGCATAACTCTCCCAGTCACGGCTGGGACTCGAACGGTCGATATGGAATTCGTCGTGGTCAAAGTCCCAAGCCCGTATAATGCTATTGTCGGACGTAATTGGTTGCACAAAATGGGGGCCATCGCGTCAACCTATCATTTGATCGTTCGCTTCATTGGTCGCTTCGGACAAGAGGATATACTCGGGGACCAGCTTGCCGCTAAGGCCTGCTATGTCTCAGCTATCAGGGGGAAGATAAAACCCTCAGAAGTCCAGATCATTGAGCAACCCGATCTCAAAGAGGGGAAGCCCGTAGCTGAGAAGGCGATCGAAGATCTTATCTCAGTTCCGATTTCAGAAGGTTCGGATCGGTATTTCCTTGTCGGTTCGGGTTTGTCTGACCATGAGCGAGCCGAAATATTGGCTCTCCTTCGTGAAAACATCGAGGTATTCGCATGGACTCCACAAGAAATGCCCGGAGTCGACCCTGAATTTATCAGTCACCACTTGAACGTGGACCCGAACGCCAAGCCGTTTGTGCAAAGGGCTCGTCGATCAGCAATATCTCACGCCGATGCCGTCGTGGAAGAGGTAGACCGACTTCTAGAAGCCGGAGCAATCAAAGAGGTGCAGTATCCAACCTGGCTGGCAAACACGGTGGTAGTAAAAAAGAAGAATGGGAAGTGGCGAGTATGTGTGGATTATACAAACCTCAATGACGCCTGCCCAAAGGATTGTTTCCCACTCCCGAAGATTGATCAACTAGTTGATGCCATCGCTGGTCACGCTCAGTTAAGTTTTATGGACGCCTATAGGGGGTATCATCAAATCGCAATGTTCGGCCCAGATCAGGAGAAGACCGCATTTATCACACCGAAGGGTATCTTTTGTTACACGGTAATGCCTTTCGGCTTAAAAAATGCCGGTCCAACGTTTCAGCGGGCCATCTTCAAAATGTTCGAAGCACAACTCGGGATTAACCTGGAGGCCTACATCGACGATTTGGTAGTCAAAAGCCGAGAGTCGGCCGACCACCTCGATGACCTTCGGGAAATATTTCGCATCTTGATCAAGCATAAGCTCCGTTTGAACGCCGAGAAGTGTGCGTTCGGGGTTGAGTCCGGTAAATTCCTTGGTCACCTAGTGACCCGAAGAGGAATAGAGGCCGACCCTGTACAGATCTCGGCGATCCAAGGCCTCGTCCCCCCCTCCCGGATCAAGGAGGTCCAGAAACTCACCGGTATGGTTGCGGCCCTTAATCGTTTCGTCAGTCGGTCATCTGATAAATGCCGACCGTTCTTCAACGCCTTGAAGGGTTGCCGGCGAAACTTTATATGGACCGAAGAATGCAGCATCGCTTTCGAGGATCTGAAGTCTTACTTGCAGTCTCCTCCCCTGCTTACGACCCCAGTGGACGGAGAAGATCTATTCCTCTACCTTGCGGTTTCGGCTAACTCAATAAGCTCGGTCCTCGTTCGCCAGGACGGTCCGGAGCAGCAGCCAATATACTACACCAGCCGAACCTTGACTGACGCCGAGATGAGATATCTTCCACTTGAAAAGCTCGTCCTAGCTTTGGTTATCGCTTCCTGGAAGCTCGTACAGTATTTTCAGAGCCATGTCATCATCGTTCTCACCGAACACCCAATCAAGCCTCTACTCCGGAGAGCCGACCTTTTGAACCGCATATCAAAGTGGGCCGTCGAGTTGGCCAACTTTCATATCGAATTTCGACCCCGAACGGCTATCAAGGGTCAGGCACTGGCTGACTTCATCGCGGAATTCTCACCAACCCTCGATAAGTCCGGGGCTGGACCAAGCCATTCCAAGAATGATGATTCTTCGACAACCGAGCCGTGGCGACTCGTCATCGGTAATACTTGGCAACTATTCGTCGATGGAGCTTCCAACAACCGACGATCTGGAGCCGGTATCGTTCTAATCTCCCCTAGTGGAACAATTCACGAGCATGCCATAACATTGACATTTCGGGCCTCCAACAACGAAGCCGAATACGAGGCATTGATTGCCGGTTTAAAGATAGCAGGAGGGCTCGGCATACAAGACCTGGTAGTATACAGCGACTCTCAGCTAGTCGTCCTCCAAGTAACTGGAGAGTACGAGACAAGAGATGACCGAATGACCAAATACGTAGCGTCGGCCACAGAACTTCTTCGGGGATTTCAAAACACAAGGATCGTCCAGATCGGTCGAGAGAAGAACACTTATGCCGACTCCTTAGCCTCTCTAGCTTCTGCTTGCGCTGAGGGAGGCCCACGGACGGTGTCTATCGAAGAACTCGCTTTTCCATCCATCGAGCCATGCCCCGTGGCCCCAGTCAATGTCACGTTTTACGGTCCGAGTTGGATGGATGAAACCGTCCAATATCTTCGGGACAATATCCTTCCCAAAGACCGAAGAGAGGCACACTGCATCATGCATAAGTCCGCTCATTTCTGGATATCACCCGAAGGAGAGCTTTACCGACGATCTTTTGGAGGACCGTACCTCAAGGTGGTGCATCTCGAACAAACAACGGAATTATTGTGCGAACTACATGAAGGCAGCTGTGGCATGCACTCCGGAGGACGTTCCCTTGCTCACTGGGCACTCAGTCAAGGATATTGGTGGCCAACTATGGAAACCGACGCGGTTATGTACGCCAAGCATTGTATGAATTGACAGCAGTTCGCGCCGAAAATTCACAAACCCGCCGCTCCACTGCAGCCACTAAAAAGCCCGTGGCCTTTCGCCCAGTGGGGGCTGGATATTGTCGATCATTTGACAACTGCCCCAGGTGGCTTCAAGTTTCTAATCACCGCCACCGACTATTTCACAAAATGGGTTGAAGCCGAGCCTCTCGTAACAATCGAGGATTCGGACGTTAAACGCTTCGGTTGGCGTAACATCGTATCACGTTTCGGTGCTCCTCACGCGATCATCGTGGACAATGGCTCCCAGTTCATCGGTACTGTATTCTCGGCCTTCTGCGAAGAGCACGGTATTCTACTGCTAAAGGCAACTCCCCATTACCCAAAGAGCAACGGCCAGACCGAATCATCTAATAAAACCGTGACCAACGGTATCAAGCGGCGTCTCCGGGCGAAGAAGGGAAAATGGGCCGAAGAACTATACCATGTACTTTGGGCATACAGGACCACCCCTCGCCGAGCAACTGGGCGGACGCCGTACGCCATGGCTTTCGGCATGGAGGCGGTTATCCCTACTGAAGTCGGACTTCCCACTCTGCGAACCAAGGATTTTGATGTGACGACTAATACCGAAACAGCCACCAAAGAGCTCGACCTAACTGAGGGCCGAAGGGATCTTGCCCGAATTAAAATTGCAAAGTACCAGCAAGAATTGGAGCGGGGCTATAACAGGACGGTCCGACCTCGGTCATTTAGGGTCGGTGATTGGGTTATGCGGATGGTCTGTGGTGGGAAGAAGAAGAAGCTATACCCCAATTGGGAAGGCCCGTATCAAGTCACCAAGATTGCCGGGACAAATTCTTACCGACTGGTAGACAAGTCCGGTGCTATTGTGCCTCGGGCGTGGAATGCAAACAACCTCCGAAAAGCATACATGTAATACCCGAAGTTCTTAGTATTTCAGGGTTCGGCACTTCCGGCCACCCAGAGTTTGTTGTTTGTTCGGTGGCGGCACTTTCGGCCCCCCTCAGTTATTATGTCCGGTTCTGGCACTTTTGGCCGAACTATTTCTATGTATTTTTCGTGTTTGGGACTTTCGCCCGACACACCGTATTGTACGTTTCAGAGCTCTGGCACTTTTGGCCGAGCGGTATCAATAATTCCTTCAGTTCGGAGCACACTGTTTCTTTCTTCGACCCAAGCATTCCCGTGTTCGGTGGTAAAGGCCGACCATTCGTGGCTTCGGCCTGTATGATTAATTAATTTGAAGAAATTAATTAAAGTTTTTGGTGGAATTGCCGACCATTCGTGGCTTCGGCCTGTATGATTAATTAATTTGAAGAAATTAATTAAAGTTTTTCGGTGGCATTGCCGACCATTCGTGGCTTCGGCTTGTATGATTAATTAATTAAAGTTTTTGGTGGAATTGCCGACCATTCGTGGCTTCGGCCTGTATGATTAATTAATTTGAAGAAATTAATTAAAGTTTTTGGTGGAATTGCCGACCATTCGTGGCTTCGGCCTGTATGATTAATTAATTTGAAAAAATTAATTAAAGTTTTTTCGGTGGAATTGCCGACCATTCGTGGCTTCGGCCTGTATGATTAATTAATTTTAAAAAATTAATTAAAAATTTTTCGGTGGAATTGCCGACCATTAGTGGCTACGGCTTGTATGATTAATTAATTCGACCTGTCTGATTAATTAATTTGAAAAAATTAATTAAGGTATTTTTAGAAGTGCCGACTTATAGTACCTTCGGCCTGCATTGAGACGAGTTACTTCGAGCCCGGCCATGGAGCCTTGGCCCGAAGTGGGGGCTAGGAAAGTGCTCGGTACTTACAGTGATAACACAAGACAGTCGTGCAAAAATCAAAGTCATACAGCATAAAAAGTGCAGTACAGAGGCTCGGCGTATACCGAAAGTTTGACACCGGCCCCTCCCAGAATAAAAACCGATTACATAGCATGAACTGGTGTTGCCCAAAACGTTCGGCACCAGCCATTCAAAAGTAAAAAAAAAAGAAATAAAAATCCTAAGGCTTCTTGGTTGCATCTTCAGCCAGGGGGTCGGTCTTCTCGGCGTTATCAACCGGAGTTGAAGCCTCCAGGGTTGCAGCATCAGGAGCCGGCCTCTGCCTTGGATATTTGGGCATTGCCTTGTACAGATTTGAAGCCTCTGGAATCCCTACCGCCTTTAGCCCGAGGATAAAGCCTACCCCGCAAGCCCTGTCTTGAAGACCGACGACCTGCTGCTGGTAGTGTTTGGTCGCCTCGGCCGTCCCCTCATTGAAGCCCTTCTCGTCGGCAGCATCAAGCAGCTTCTGCTGCTCGGCCTTCACAACCTCCAGCTTCTGTTTAAGTGCCAAGGACGCGGCGTTGGCAGTTGCGACCTCCTTCTTGAACTTCGCCACTTCAGTTTTGAACTTGTCAGCAGTGGCTCGGTGCTCCTCACTTGTCTTGATCAGCTTGTTCATTTGTTTATTACGCTCCGAAAGGTGGTCCCGAACCACGGCCAGGTGCTGAGAAGTCTGATCAAAACACGTCCAAAAGTTAGAACGACAAGATCGCGAAAATATTACAAAGGAGTAACTATAAAACCGTCACCCGGATATGGAGTTGGCACGCCGAAGCAATCGAAGCCTCGAGGTCCTTCGGCAGCTCTTAGGCGTCCCGAGGCAGGAGGGTCCCTCCCAGCAAGGCATACGCCACCTTCGGGTCATCGCGAATGCTATGACCACGCCGAACCTGGAAGCCAGAGAAGGACATGGCCGGATTCCAGATGGGGTTATCGGCCGAATCCGGGTCCGAAGGTGGGGATCCTCTGGTTTGTTGTTCAGGAGCGTTCGAGGTACGTGATCCGTCCCCCGAACCTCCTCCTTCGGCCTCTGGACGTGGACGCTTTCGTGTGGGAGGGACCGTCTCTGCTTCCTTGCTGGCCGGTGCCACCGTTTTGGATGCAGCCCCCGGGGTTATTGAATCCTCAAGGTCCACAGGAGTGAAGGGGGCTCTGGGCATGTCGGTACTGCCTTCTGAAAATGGATCAGGGGTGACTCGGTCAATCGGGTGGCGCACGAGCCTGCGCAGAGGATGTTGAGCGTCCGGTCCCTGCAGAGAAGTTCCGGCCTCAGCTATTTTTCTCGCTCATTCGGTCCGGCTCTTCTTCCTGGCAGCTAGTGTTGTGTTATATGTCGGAATGTACCCGAGAAACTTCGGCGCGTTCCGTATCGGGCAAGCAAGAAGTTTGTTTTCTCTCTGTTGGTCGGCTCGGGTGGGCCTTCAACCGGTCTACAACTGCCACATCTGCATAAAGAAAGAAAAGAGAGGTCATCAAGAAACAAGGTCAGAAATAAAATTCAAACAACAAAAAGGGTTCGAGACTTGTCGGTGTTTAAAATCATCAGTGCTTAACAGGAAATTTGAAAAACCAACTGCAGGCATCGCATTCGGTCCGGGGTACTGGTGTTCGGTCCGTTTCACCAGGACTAAACTCCCAGTTCCCTCCCACGATCACGAAATCCTTCGTATCGTCCTTGTCAGGAAGTTCGAGGATCAGGGGCTGTTTCTTCTTTCGGCATGAAAAATAGCACTTCCGGGATTGGGCGTTCTGCCCAACGAAGTAAACACCAAAGAAATCTTCCAATCGAAATTCGAGTCGGTGTCTTTGAATCAACTTGGCAACCCCGAATATGACTCGGTACGCATTGACAGAGAGCTGGGTGGTCGTAATATTCAGAACGTTAAGGATGCCCCGAACGAATCAAGGAAAAGGGAAGGAGATCCCCCCAATACAGATTCCCGCCAGGGGAACAACTATCTCGGAAGGGGTTGGTTTGACATCTTCCCCGAGGGGAATCAGCCGGAGAGTCACATCGTTCGGAATCCGATATGTCTCTCTAAAGTCGGCTAAAGCAGCAGCAGATTGGAAATGAGTGCGGTAGTTTGTTCGGCGCGCCCTCGCTGGGCGACGCCCCGCAGGCCTTGCTTCGGCGCTCTCATTCTCGTTTCCAGCATCGGGTCCGTGGTCCACGTTATCCTCGGTCTCAGTATCTTCTCCTCGGCTTTCCTCAGGATCGCTTCCTCCAGCGTCTAGATGAACGTGGCTGTTCACATCCACCACCGTATTCCCCAGCACCGAGTCCAGTAGTTCGGCGTCGAAATCATCGTCTTCATCGTCTATCTGCTCCGAGGGATCGTAATCCCGGATCATGTCTTCGTCATCGGTTGTAGCAGACTCGTAGTTGTTGGCCTTTGAGAAAGACCTAGAGGGGGCAACAACGAGAGTAGGGTTAGCTACAACCTCGGAAGAATGTTCGGTCTCAAGGATAGGGACGTTCGGTGTCACACCTAGGCGTTTTTAACCCTGTTAACTTGATTGAGGATTGGTTGATTGGGATGTTCGATCTAAGTGATTGAAGCCTCGTTGTTAGGAAGAACGCTCGGCCCAAAACATCCTGTTCAGGACATGATGGGACGCGTTCTTTTGACAAGAAACCCAAAGGGTGGGTTCCAGAGCCTCCGCAAGTCGTGTAAAAGGTATAAAAAAAGGCAGTCAAGGGATGTAAAGAACTTACATGACGATCGAAGGTGTCTTGGATGCAAGTCAGGAACACTGCAAGTGGGATCAACAGATCAAGGAGGCTGGGACGTAATCTCGAGCTCTGAAAGTTTTTACGAATGGTCATTCTCTCTCCTCCTACCTACCTATTTATAGGAGGGGCGGGGGGGTTTTCGAAATATGTGCGCGCGGGAATCGAAGCGGCGGCGACGCCCGGGGCTAATAAGGCTTTGACACGTGGCATGGCATCATTGGGGTGTCAGACGAAGCGTCTCTCGTACGCTACGTTCGAAATGGGTCGCTGATTCTGTGTAATTAACAAAAGAGGCATGCTCGGTTTCCCAAGCGAGAGCATGAGTCGGTCTTGAGGATTTCAGTCGGCCCGGTTTAAGAGGTCAACCCCTTCCATTCAGAAGAATGCAAGGCATTGAGGGGCTATTGTGGTGGGCCGAATATTGACAGAGGGCCAAGCAAGGGCCCAAATAAGGCAAGCACACGAGTCCAGTAGAGATATCTCTTCAAGCCCACTTACAGGGTGAGAGTTGGGCCAGGCCCAAGGCTGGCCCGAAGGCCGAAGTGAGGTGGGCCGGACCGAAGGTTGGCCCACCGGTTTGGCAGCCCAGGTATCAGCATGTCGTGATCCGATCGTTCGGGTAGGTCATATGGTTTCGGGTCGGTTTGCCGGGTCGGTGTGACCCGGGATGAGACCACGTAGAGCCTCGTCTTCCTATTTCCAGAAGATAGTGGAACGTCCAGGAAGGAAGGCAGTTACCATGACGTCACTTGCATGTGGGTGACGCCACGGTACCTCTTGGCTTGGGGAGCAAGTACGCTGGTTATAAATAGGAGAGGATAAACCCTAAGAAAGGTACGCAACCCTACGCAATTCCAGTATACTCTCTCTCTCTCTCTCTCCTGTTTACTAACTTGCTCGTCGGAGGGGCGAGAGGCGGCCAACCGCCTCGCGCCTTGGTGCAGGTACACAACGGAGCAGAGAGGAGCCGTTCCAGAGAAGCTGTAAGGAGCCACCACCCCACAGTACCTGGTAGAAGTCTGCATAAGAGAGGATGGGAAACTGCTGCTTGATTGGCTCCAGCAAGCCGACTCCGATTTCCATGCCGTTGTTTGCTCCGTGAGCGAGCTCCGCAGGGTACCTTATGGTCCCGAACGGCCCTCCTGTTTTTGTTCTCACGTCGTAAGTCCCAGCAGAGTGAAATCTGCATACCAAAACAATACACAAGAAAAATCTTATGAGAAAGAAAAAAAAACATTTTAATTTCCCAAAATAGCTCAAATTTATGCGTAATGACAGTTTTTTGCCGGAAATTGATTTTGGCGCTCCACTTTTGTACGCAGAGGCTCCACTTTGTACATGAAGTTACTAACTTCACGTTAAAAGTGGAGCTCATGCGTACAAAAGTAGAGCGCCAAAATAAAAACCTTTTTAGCAATAAATGAACTAAGTAATGTATTTTCAGAATTTGGGGGCTGATTCTAGAAAGGTTTTTTTAGCTCCAAATTGGGAGAAATCTTTTGAGGTCGTGAAATCGTAGAAAATGCAAAAATGGCCTTATAGCAAGGTGAGTTTGTTTGCCTCACTCGACACCATTACCCCGATACTGGTGACATGAAAATCACACATTCCTATATATTGGCTTTTCATTTCTGATTCATGGACCCGTTAACGGCCATCGGAGAGCCGATACGCATCCTCTATGACTGATTTTGGCACTATTATATAAACTTTATCTTTTCAAAAAATAATATTTAAAAGTTCACGATATTAACGAATTCTCGCTATGTAACGACTAGTTTCCTTACCCAAAAAAAAAACGACTAGTTTGATACTTGATACCGGTACACCACGACCGCTATCATTAGATTAATTAGGGGTTGTTTGGCTAAATAAGTTAAGTGGCTTATTTTTTTAATTCTTATTCAAATTTTTTTCGCTTTTATTAATTTTTTGTAAATTTTTTTGGGATTATTGCTTCGTCATGATAAGAGTAATCTAAAAAATAAAAAATTACAATCAAAACCTATTTTTTTAATAGACAAAAATAAGCCAATAATCCAATTTTTTCGTCTTTACATAAAAAATTAGATTTCGATTGTAATTTTTTACTTTTTAGATTTCTCTTATTATGAAGACAATAATCTCCAAAAAAAATTGACAAAATAATCTCCAAAAAACTAGCAAATACGAAAAAATTTAAATAAGGATAAAAAAATAAGCCAAGTAGTTTATTTAGCCGAACAACCCCTAGTATGTGTGTATATATATATATATATATATATATAGAGAGAGAGAGAGAGAGAGAGAGAGAGAGAGAGAGAGAGAGAGAGAGAGAGAGAGAGAGAATATACGCCAAACGGAGGATCAAAGGAGCACAGCGCTGCTCAGCGATGAAACCCCTTAGCTTCCTCTTGCATTTGTCAACTGCCTTGTAGTACTCCACGCTCACACATGGATAGCACCTTCCCATGGCAACAATTTTCCTGATCTATATATGTATATATAGTCTAAAAAAGGAAACAAAATAACGCTCAATGAAATCAAATCATTACTATAACCCATCATAAACCCACACTCAACTTACCAACTTCCATATTTTCACAGAGAGAGAGAGAGAGAGAGAGAGAGAGAGAGAGAATTATAAGTACGTACCTATGGAGCAGAGAGTGACGAGGGTAGTGCAAATGTTGTGACGAGTCGATGAGACATTATATAGTGGGGGGCGGTAGGGGGTAATAATATTAAGGGAAAAAAAACCGAAATGGTCCATGTAGTTAAGTGTCCGTGTCAACTTAGTCTCTGTAGTTGTAATTGGCTCGATTTACACTCTGTACTTTTCATTTTGTTTCAATTTGGTCCAATTGCTAGCTGCCGTTAGTCCGCCATTAGTTCTTTTAATAGCAAAATCAAATGGGCCCCTTTTTTGGGGTTAAAACAGTAATTCTCTCATTCTTCTGTTGCCCTAATTTGTTTCCCGCTGGATTTGGACTTCTCATTTTGAAGCAGACGATTTTGGAGGCAAAAGAACATCCAACACCTTGGCTAACTTCAAGAGATGGAGGAACCAGATATGGCTTGTTGCAGATTCGACGGAAACATGCCGGAATATGGTGAGTTTTTCGACTAATAGACAATGGAAACATGCCAGGGCACTATTTTTTGTAACCACTTGGGCCGTTAAGTTGGGTTTATTGTAACCTAGTTGAGTGGTTTATAAAGCATCTCAGTATTTATCCACAAGTTGAACAGGTAGACAATACCAGTGGTTAGGTTGTCTCATGGCTGATCATGAAAATGCTGCCCGTTCGGCTAAATAAGCCAATTGGCTTATTTTTTTTGTTTTTATTCAATTTTTTTTTCGTATTTGTTAGTTTTTCGTCAATTTTTTTGGTGATTATTGCATCATCAAGATGAGAGGAATCTAAAAAGTAAAAAATTATGATCAAAATCCAATTTTTTTTAATAAAGACGAAAAAATTGGCTTATTTTTGTCTTTATTCAAAAAAATTAGGTTTTGATCGTAATTTTTTACTTTTTAGATTCCTCTTGTCATGACGATGCAATAATCCCCAAAAAACTGACGAAAAACTAACAAATAAGAACAAAAAAATAAGCCAGTTGGCTTATTTAGCCGAACGGGGCGAATTGGAGGGCAATTTTTTGCAGAAAATATAACCAAATTTCTTCTCAGGTGCCTCCTTATCAATGGAGAATTGAAGAATGAGCTATATTTTGGTTCAGAGGTATATTAGGGCAAGATGGGAATGAGAGAATTACTGTTTTAACCCCAAAAAAAGGGGCCATTTGATTTTGCTGTTAAAAGGGCTAACGGTGGACTAACGGCAGCTAGTAATTAGACCAAGTTGGAACAAAATGGAAAGTACAGAGTGTAAATCGAGCCAATTACAACTACATGGACCAAGTTGACACAAACACTTAACTACAGGGACCATTTCAGTTTTTTTCCCTAATATTAATGAAGGAGGGAGTGTTCCGGATGAATAGTAAAAAGAACTTTTAGAAAAGTAAGATTTTTCAAGCTAAAAAATTATGTGTTTACGCAAATAATTTTCCTACCAATATGAATCTTGTTTGATAGATCTCATCGAGATCTTTTAAACGGTGCAAAAAAAATTAAAAAATTATTTTTCATTTTCATTATATTTGAGCTTGAAAAACCTTCCTTTTCTAAAAATTCTTTTTACTGCTTTTGGTTTGCTCGGTGGTTGGAGCGCGCGTGAGGAACTGTTTGGGTTTTTTTTTGGCAGTGATGAAGGTGGCGGCAGATGGCGGTGGGCGGTGGTAGTAGCTGTTGGGCGGTGGTGCTGTTTTTATTCTGTGGTTGTTGTTTGTGGCTATGGCTGGTTGGTAGGTACGGCGGCGGTTGTGGTGTCGGAGTTCTTGAAGGCGATGGATGATGGATCAGCTTCGGTTGGATTAGGTTTTGGTGTAGTGGGTTGTATTAGGTTTTCGGGTGTTGGGCTGTTTTTTTTTGGGCTGGTTTGGTGTGGGTTGGTGTCTCTCCAACCTGGGTCAGTTAGGTGTTTTTCCCCTGGTTTGGGCTCAGCCTGTTGGGCCCAAATCAGTTTCCTCCACGTGGTTAGGAGATGAGGGTCATAGATGGTCAGACCGGTGTATCCATGATCCTTTTAGCTCTGTACTCTGTGTTCTAGAGTTAATAAAATGTTTTCTTTTGTCGATCAAAAAAAAAAGTTCTTTTTATTGCGCATCCGGAACACCCTCGGAGAGGATCAGGGGCGGAGCTATATCGGGCCCGGGAGCCGACCTCCCGACCCGGCTTTCCGAGCACCCGAATTTTAAATTTTTTATTTCATATATACTTGATTTTGAATACTGGAGATAATTATTTATGTTTGGCCATTTATAATTTTAATAATTTTGATTTGATTTTATGAAATTCGGTTATTTTACATTCTCATTTTTTTAATTTTTTTAAAATAAAAAATAAACACTTAACAGTTGAAGTAGTCTAAAGAAAAAAAATAAAATAATAATTGAATTTTAACTGCATTAGAGTAGAATCATTTCAATATACAAATATAGGAGTAATGTATTAGAAAACAAAAACTTTGTGATATAGTAATAAGTACTCCGCCGCTGGAGAGGATAATGTTTAACGGAGAAGTTTTACAGTGTCGGGTGGGCACAATCCATGTGGTGCCGAGCATCATCTCGGCCGTCCAAACGTTTTTTGGACGGCCCAGATCTGTTTAGGTATTTTTTTTAGTGTAAAATTACCTAAACACCCCCTCAAGCTCAAACAAATCTGGACCGTCCAAAACACGTTTGGATGGCCGAGATGCGTGCTCGGCACTGAAAAATTTCTCTGTTTAACGACAAGGGTAGGCGTAGGCACTACTGCGAGGACCCGGGGTGCCTGCCGAGCGGGGTGCCAAGCGGCCAATCCGTCCGTTCATCTTGGAATCAACGGTCCGGATCGAAACATCTTTTTCCTTTTCCTTTTCTTTTTTTTTAAATTCGTTCGGTACCTTTGCATCTGGGCCGTCCAAAACACTTTTGGACGGCCGAGATGTGCTCGGCACCCCTGCCAAGCACCCCTGCTTGGCAGGGTCTCCCATTCCCTATTGCGACGGCCGAGAAGTCGAGAACCCATAATTCGACTGAAAGAATAACTTGGACAAAGAAAGAAAGAAAGCAGATGTTCATTTTCCGCTTGACCGAAAAAAAAGAAAGCAGATGTTCACCTGCTTGCACTTTCGTAGTGGGCGGATTTTGATTTGATTTTTTCTTGTTTTCTACTCCATCGTCAGTGCCTTTTGATTCTTTCTATCAAAATTATCCTTCAAGAGACCGTTTATTTCATTTCGGAGTCTCAAAATTATTGGGTATGGCTTCCATTTTCATTGTTTATTATTCTGTTTGTCTCTTTTATGTCTTTTGTCTATATCTTTTAGTGTGAATATTAAAAAGTATGCAATATGGATCTTGTTTGATAAATCTCGATTAGTTCTGTAATACAAAATTTTTAAAATTATGAAAAACATTATAGATTGAAAGATATAAGTAATTAAAAAATGACACGCAATTCAAAAATGAACAATGAAAACGAAACGGAGGGAGTATTTATTTATTTTTTATCTATCTCTCTCCGCTTGTTATTTTAAAAAAAAACCTCTCTCAAAGTTTAAATCGAACAAGGCAGTTTTGCTACATCTACACACTTACAAAAATAAACACACAAACTATCTCGTATCAAGTGTGGGATCCGCACACAGTGTGTGTAAGACTCACACTTGGGGCTTGTTCGGACAAAGAATTGAGCTGGCTTTCCCGCCAAAAAAGCCACAGTGGTTCGGCTAAAAAAAGCCAACCTCAAAAAGCCGGACTGCAGAGGAGTGAAATTACTAAAATGCCCTGGCTATTTGTCTTGCTCTGGCTTCCCAACAAGCTCTTTCCCTTGTGGGGTATTTTTGGAACACCGGGGTGGGGTCGGGGTCTGGTGTGTGTGTCAGAAGGGGTAAAAAGCAAATGGCTTTTTTGGGAATGAGCCAACAAGCCAATAAGGCAAATGGGATTTTTTGACCGAACAATCCCTTAATGTGAGAGAGTTTGTGTGGTGTTTGTGATTGTAAATCTATTATATTTTGTAGGTACTTCTTTTGTCTCATAATGCGGGTTCTCTATTTTATTATGGAATGTCTCAAAATAATATTAGTTTCATCATTTAGAAAAGTCAATTGAAAAAGTTGTCTATATTTTCAAAATTTACTCATCAGAAGAAATTAGTAGAAATTACTTTATTTGTGGGATTCAAGAGATAATGTTGGAAATTATGTTATCGTCAATCAAAGTGGTGGTTGACACAAACCGAACATCGGAATTACAGAATTTTCCAAGAGAATATAATCCATTGCATTCTTTTCTTTTCTTTTCTTTTTTGAAAAGTCAGTAGTAGGCCTTCTTTTTTAGACCAATTTGGCAATTTCTGTGAAGCTGGGCACCGCCCCGACCTTGACTATAGCTCTGAGCACCCACAGTAACTTCTCTTTTCTCACACAAATGTTTTAATTTGGCGGGAAAGCCACTTTGGCTTATTTATCCGAACAACCCCTTAGTATTAACTTTAGTGGTTGATGTCAAAATGACAGTGCCGATTAGCATCACCAATCTATGACTTCAAATTGGAGATGCCGAATTTTTTGGAAAGCTTATGTTGCATTTTGGCAATCTAAATTTGACATTAAAAAACCATCATCTCCAACCTCGATGTCAAATTTAAACCAACTGGGGTTAGCTTAATTGGCCAAGACTCTTGCATCTCATAAGGAGGTCAGAAGTTTAAGTCCTCCCACCGGACTGCATGTGGGTGTTCTTATGTTGGATTTATTTCTCCTCCTAATCCAGGCTTGTAGTTGGATTAGGATTATAGTGGTTGAGTTGTTGGGCTTATTATCTCATAGACTTGATGTAATGTTCCGTAATTTGTACGTTGTAATTCATACATGATATAGTGATCTCTCATTTCGATTGACAAAAAGAAAAACCTCCATGTCAAATTCTAAGTATTAAAGTACAAAACAACATAATTTTTACAAAAAAAAGTACAAAACACCCACTTTTAAAATTCCAAAATACCAAAAATGAATTTGGGATGAGGAGTCAAATTTGAAGCAAATGGTGTAGAGCCAAATCCCTCCATTTGATATTAGAGTTGGATCAAAGAAGGATGTCAAAAGTTACCGTTTCTACACCACGCAGAGAAGGATTTGATTTTTTTTTGTTTTCTATCGTCGGCGCCTTTTGATTCTTCCTTGCAAAATTAACCCCTAAATGGCCTTATTCGTTTTGTGGCTTCGATGAAGAAATACGGAGCGATGACTAATAAAGAAAGTTTTAGAATTCCATTTATTGTTGTCCTCATCAGAACCATTATCAGTGTTACTATTGTCGTTACCTTTTTTTTTTTTTGATCCGCGTTGTCGTTGCTTATTTCAAAAAGACTAGAGTGTTAAAAAATCCCCAATCGAATGCCAGGTGTGTGTCTGTATATATATCGGGGCGGTTCCGGGGGACCCTTAAAAAAATCTATAAAAAAACCCTCCCAAGTTTTCGATCTAATTTTGATGATCCGAGCCGCTCAATGTAATCAGAATGTGATTTTAAAGGTACCATCAGCAAAAAAAATGGCCGGGAAGGGCTACATTTGAACAGTTTTTTATTAAACCCATGATTTTAGCAAAAAAAATGGCCGCAATTCTCAGCACCACTGAAAATCATCTTTGTCGTCGTCGTTCAAACCCATGATTTTGGCAAAAATCACAAAACCGTTCACTCAAACCCCGTATTTACAGCAGTCAATTAGTTTCCCTCATAGCTACACAAATATGAAAAAATCTAATTACGAAAATCAAAAAATCACTAACCCAACTGCTACAAGTATGGACGGCGACGAGTATGGAGTCGAAGTCGAGAAGATCGATTTGGAAGAGACGGGGTGGAAATCGAGGCGAAGCGAGCTCAAAAAGCTCGCCACACCCAACGAGGGGCTGGAGCTCGGGCTTAAATGGCGAGGTGGATGTCGTGACTGCTGGGAGTGGTTTTGATGGAAATCCTCGCCAGTTTGCCGGAATTCTCCAATTGGCCTGGCTGTTGGAGATGCTCTAATGTGACTCAAATTGGCAGGGCTTTTAGAACTTTAATGTCTCGCAATAGAAAATCAATTTAGAAATCTCTTTCCAATGTTCAAGTAACGTCTCCGAAAATCAGGGGTTACAGTAAACTTTCCATTTTACCCTTTTCTTTTGGGCACAAAAATTCAAATCCAAATCTTCAAGTACTAGTCAAAGTAAGGGATTGGACACTAGGTGTTTGCACAGTACTACAGTATTATATTTCCTCCTTAAAAGTTAAAACTCCCAAAAGTGCATATCAAACATTTCGGGACAAAGAAGATTAAAAAAAAAAAAAATTCGAGACGGATGGAGTAATATACTAAGGACATTTTTTGTATATACTAATCATTGATTCATTGCTTCCTCTTACAAGTGGATTATCCACCAATTACACACAACACATTACACATTGTTTATTCAAGTCACTTGGCTTTAGGAGTAGTAAACAAGAAGAAGATAAAATACAACCTGAACACAGAGTCCACCAAATTGCAAGCCAAAGTTACACGGAGAGTCGCGGAGAAACTAAAACAGAAAACTCAAGAGAAATCTTGTAGCATCCAAATGTTGATCATTCCAGGCGGCCCCTTTTATTAATAATCAGCATTAGCAAATTTAATGCGATTCCTTGTACCACCCAAGCTCAGAGAGATTCAAATGAGCATCAGCATAATCTGCGAAAAACGCATCCTCGTCCTGTCGAAGATTATCAACGCGTAAGATAATGATCGGTTTAATCATTGTCAAGAAAGTAAGATTTGAATATACCGAATTCCAATTACGGGAAACAGAAGATGATACGCACCGCAGCATATTTTTCAACTAGAGGATGGAAGATGGGATCGATCAAAAGAGCTTTGTCGGATGGCAGCTGGAGGAGACCTTCCTTCTCTCCGCTAAGGAGTTCCCTGTAAATGAAAGGGGGAAGGGGGGAAAAAAATGGTACTGAATCTAGGCCTTCAATCTAGAAACAAGCCAGCCAGCTAGTAGTTTATTTATGGACGTGCATTGCAGAGAAACGTAAATACGTGGTGTTAATAGGATGTCATGATCTCCAAGAATTGAAATATCTATGGGGACAAGCAAAGACATACTTGAAGTAGTTATTGTCGAAAATGAGAGGATCGTTGGTCCAAGGTCCCTCGAATCCGGTTCGCTCCCTGTGAGCCCTTCCCTGTACCGTAAATGCCAATCAAAACCCATACTGTACCAATTTTCGCCATCAAGAAGTGAAATTTTTTGAAGCTAATAATAACAAGGCCATAACAAAATACACTAGTATTCGAGCAACAAATCCCAGAAAAGGAGGAGGAAACTCTTTATTCTGAAAACTTACCAAGGTATGAGCTCCAGATAGAATGACAATTTCTTTGTCGCTGAGCCCCATACGATGAAATACGTCTCTCAGATGGCTAGGCTCTCCTGGGAAATTAAAGAAGATGAAACATTCAAGAAACACAATTGACGGTCAGTCAGTCGTACATGCTTAGAAATGTCAGATGAATAGTTGAAATTTTGTGAGTAAAGATGAATGAGAAAAAAGATTTAACCTCTTCTGCCGTCGGGCAAACGACCGTTTGGAGGTACTTCAGATTTGTCCTGAGATCAATGAGTTCATCCAAATATATAAAAGCGATAATACCAGTTTCCCAAACGTAACAAACCAGGTATATTTCCATTACCGTATCAAATAGGTCTAGCTAGATCAAAATTAAAGTGAATTTATCAACTACAACGTAATTCTAACATCACTATATCATAACTCAAATGGATCAATCAAAGCCTGGAACGTTTAAACTTAAGATCGCAGCATGAGTTGAGATTGACAAGTTCAAGATTATTTTCTATTTGAACTGCATATCCTTTGTAGTGGCCCGGATAAATGGGGCTCCGTACCGAACCCCCGAGCCATAATCCTAGTCTATTCTATTCCCCAATGGCATACCCATTAAATGAAAGCACTTACACCATTACAGAAGTAAAATATTAGTAGTTTTTCATGGGGTTGCAATCATACAAATGATATGTTCTAGTGAAAGATGTGACTTGGATGCTTTTGAGTTTATTTTGGTCTTATTATAGTGTTCCAATACCAAGCTAGTGTTCTGATTCTCTTATTTTGTTGTTTGATTTTAGGTTTATCGAAGTTAAAGACGGTGTAGAATCAAGTGGCTACTTGACGTAATGTGATGTTTGTCTACAATGGTGGTACCAAGACCTAATGTTATGTTCATCTATTATGGTGGATTTTTTGTATTTTAGAAAATATTTGGTTGAATGTAGTAGAGATATTGGAAGACAACAATGGGTTATGATAGGATGTATTTTGACATTAGTTGTGTTATGAGACATTTAATACTTTTGGGAGCTTATATGTTAGATGTGTTTGAGAAGTTGTATGTTGTAAACTAGTTAATTGGATGCGAAAAATGGTGCAATAGGGCAATGATATATTACCGGCGTTTGTGTATGTTATTTCAGGCGTTTATTAACTGGCGGAAAGTTCCCGGCGTTTAAAAACCCCCGGTAAAAGACAAACTTTTACCGGCGTTTCTTAAACGTTGGAAAAAACGCTGGGTACTTTTCCCGGCGTTTTTACAAACCCCTGTAAAAGTCATCAACTCCGGTCACCGGAAAACTTTTACCGGCGTTTATGAAACGCCGGGAAAAACGCCGGGTCTTTTCCCAGCGTTTGGTAAACGCCGTATAGTATTTCCGAGCTCGGCAGTCGCGGCGTTTATCGAAAACGCCGAGAAAAACGCCGGGATGGCTTTTACCGGCGTTTATTTCACTTTTACCGGCGTTTTATAAACGCCGGGAAAGCCGTTTTTTCTTGTAGTGGTTCTTGCTCCAAATAATGTCTTTTGTATGCGTATGTATTCTATTAAATTAAGCAAGCTGCTTTTATGTGAGGCTATCTTTTGCTGCAGGAACCGCAGTTAACGGCTAACGAACGATTCGATGTGCATTCGATGTGAGAAAAGCTTAACTTTGTCATTTGCTAGCTCTGCTACTTAAATTTCCACTTTCTAGATGCATGCCTTAAGCTTTAGAATGATAGTGCAGTAACAGTATTTACAGTAACAGATTTCCCTTTGGTACTACGTATTGAGTATTCTTAAGCCTTGTCAAATCATTAATTGAACTAACCCTAAGCTTCCTTTCATACTCATCCTATGCAGACACAGTACTTGAATGTGCAAGGCATGGCAAAAGTTACTGATTTTGCGCAAAACTTTTATTACCTAGCTTGCTCAATGTCCAAAAGTTAACAAATGCATATAGAAACGGAGACTTTTGGTGCTACTACTGTAACCAAAAAGTGGCAGCACTCGCAAAGTAAAAAAACTCCCCTCCACCTTCATGCAATTTCTCATTTACAACAACACAACTGACTTAAAATTTTCTTATTTACAGGATCAAATTCAATGTCCAGATCACAGATCCAATTGGAACAATTGAAGCAACAGTCTTTTCAGAAGTTGCAGCAGAGTTCTACAACATTACAGCAGCGGTAGATGCAATCGATGTAAGAAAAATACAGTTTATTCATTACAAACAAACACAACCACTTTAGATTTAAAAAATATCTAACTACCAACTAAATGCAGGGACAACTTGCCCTCCCTGTGCTTCACAAGCTAGCTGAACCAAAGAAATGCATCATCACATTGAAAGCTTACATGCACAACTATGCCGGAATCAGCCAACTGAAATTCAATGTGCACACCATCTCTATTGATAACAGCACAGAAACAGCAGACCATTCAGAAGCACTACTTGCTCTACCACCGAACACGCCAAACTAGAGAAGAAAAAAAGAAGACCACAACTCAAGCACCTCAACCTCCAACCCAACAATCAACACCCCAACGGACACCGACCCAACAAAAAACTCCATAGCAGCTAAAGAAACTCCAAAGAGCTCCAACAGAAACAAATAAGCACCTTCCACCAGCTCCAGGTCTTCGCAACCTTTTGGCATGAACAACTGACAGACCAAGGACTTTTGCTTTGTCTGCCTAGAATGAACATTACCTTTTGCTATGTCTAATCCTTTGGCAATTGTATAAAAAAACCCTGTAGCCAAAGTCATGCAAGTAGCTGAATAACTTAAGACCTTTTGCTCAACACAAACTTTTCTAGACCATAACTTCTGCAACTACCAACTTCTGATGATGTACTTGATCAAACTTATCCATATAACCTTTGCTATGATCAACAAGAGCCATAATTTAAAGAAAAACCAAAACGCATCTACACAACGGGCATGAATGACGTCCTTTGCACGTCGGCATGCCCCTAGTATACTCTAAAACATAATGACGGGGAGGGCCCCACGTCAACAATTGAAAAAAAAAAAAAAACTAAATCGGGTTCTCTCTCCTCCATCTTCACCAATCCTCCCATGGAAGCCCCTCCACCTTCCCTCCGACCCCCTCCCCTCGTCCACCCATAACCCACTCCCACACACCGCTGCCGCCGATTCCACCCAAACGACCTCTATTGAAGACCCAATCACTGAAGGAAAAGTCTAAAGTTGGTGTTTTGATTGTTCGATATGTGGTGTTCCACTTTTCCTTCTTAAAAAATAAGTATTTATTTTTAATTTTTTTTACATTGTTCAAAAGATTTCGTCGAGATCAATCAAACAAGATTCATATTGCATATTTTTTTGATTTCAATAAGATCAATTATTTTTAAGCTTGAAAATAAATTCTTAAAAAATAAGTTCTTATTTTTTAAAGGGAAAATTTCAAAATAACACCTGACCTTTCACACAAATCACACATAGTCACCTAACCTTTTAAAATTATCAAAAAAACACCTGACCTATTTAAAAATCCATCAATTTTCCACCCGCCGTTAACTTTCTATCCAAAACTAACGGAAATGTTGAAAATGGGACAACATTCATTTGTCTTAACGTTTTTTACACCTACCATTCTTTGTCTTCACTTTGCACAATTACTTTTCTTTCTCTGTCGTCACTTTTCACACATACCCATGACTATTCTATGTTTTTTGTTTTTGCATTTTCCTTTGTTTAATACAAAGTAATCTTGTTTGGCTGCATAGGTATGGATATTTAATTACTGTACTAAATTAAGCTTGATTTCTTATTTTTGGTGGATTTGAATTGAAAAGTTAAGTAATTTTGGTGACTTATTGATTCGTTTTGATGCAAAACTAACAAATGCAATTTTTTTTGAATAAAGACAAAAAATAAGTCATGGGTAGGTTATTTTTTGTAGGGATAGTCAATTAATAACTTACTACCTCCGTCCCAAAATGTTTGTCTAGTCCGCAAAACGAGAACGTAAAAATAATTCAAGTTTTGCAAGAAAAATTTAAATTTTTTCAACAATTTACTAGATCTTGACGAGTTCTTTTAATTTATGAAAAAAGTTTAGAATTTTTCTTAAAAGAAATGCATTATTTTTCTGCCCTCGTTTTGCGGACCGGACAAATATTTTGGGATGGGGGAGTATTTATTTTTAGTCGATGAGGGTATAAAGGCAGATAGAGTTAACAAAGATGATGTCATGTGTGACCATTCTTCTTATTCGCGCCAAAATGCACATTTTCAACATTCCCGTTTGTTTTGGATGGGAAGTTAACGGCGGGTGGGAAATTGATGGGTTTTTGAATAGGTCAGGTGTTTTTTTGATAATTTTAAAAGGTCAGGTGCCTATGTGTGATTTGTGTGAAAGGTCAGGTGTTATTTTGAAATTTTCCCTTTTTTAAATTGGAACGGGCTATAGTTATCGAGTGAAGCTGCATCCTTCTAATCTTACAAAAACGTTTTAAAAAACTATTTTTGTTAAAAAAAAAAAAAATTTAAAAAACTTTCGTGTAGTAGACATAGTATATTTTACATTTCGTAATGAACTAGTCTTTTTCAAACTAATAAACTAGTCCAGTATATTTTACATTTCATAAAATTTGTAGAATAATGAATAAAGATGAAAAATTGAGAAAATTTCATGCAGCAGACAGAGTTAAGAAGAGAGCTTCCTTTTATTTTAAGTAACCTACTATATAGTAGTACTAGCGGATGTCCGTGCCTAAAGGTACGTCCAAATGGAGGATATTGGTTGTTTGATTGTTCGGGAAATTACATATGTTTTGCTAAGAATATTGACATTTATAAACGACCCCATGCATGCTACCAAACGTTTGGAGTCTCCAAGACTCCACCACTGCTCACGGTAACTACATTACCCTGGTATTCAAATGAGGGTAATCAAATGTCAGGTGTGTGTATATTTATATATATATTGAAAAAAGAAGAAGCAGAGACCGTACATGAAAGGTGAGTGACATTGACCGACGAAGAAAATGTCGAAACCTGGATGCTTTACCCTTAGCTGCTTTGTAATTTTAATTAACTATTTTGAAATTGTACGGCATAGTATTTTGGTAGAATACATTTGAAGTTAATATGTTGTAAGAGCATCTCCAACAACTTAAGCTTTTTTTTAGCCATTTTAGTTAGAAATTAGGGTTTAGCTATTCACCAAACAAGTGTAACACCCAACAGTCTAGCCATTTGGCCCAATATTCTCAACACCCTAAACTGAAAACCCCCAAATCAGAAGCCTCAAACTGAAAAAACCCACAAATCGAAAACCCACCAATTCTTTTTCCGTTTGACAAGAAAATGAAAGAAAAGAAAAACCCGCAATTCTCAGCACCACTGAAAATCATCTTTGTCGTCGTCGTTCAAACCCATGATTTTGGCAAAAATCACAAAACCGTTCACTCAAACCCCGTATTTACAGCAGTCAATTAGTTTCCCTCATAGCTACACAAATATGAAAAAATCTAATTACGAAAATCAAAAAATCACTAACCCAACTGCTACAAGTATGGACGGCGACGAGTATGGAGTCGAAGTCGAGAAGATCGATTTGGAAGAGACGGGGTGGAAATCGAGGCGAAGCGAGCTCAAAAAGCTCGCCACACCCAACGAGGGGCTGGAGCTCGGGCTTAAATGGCGAGGTGGATGTCGTGACTGCTGGGAGTGGTTTTGATGGAAATCCTCGCCAGTTTGCCGGAATTCTCCAATTGGCCTGGCTGTTGGAGATGCTCTAATGTGACTCAAATTGGCAGGGCTTTTAGAACTTTAATGTCTCGCAATAGAAAATCAATTTAGAAATCTCTTTCCAATGTTCAAGTAACGTCTCCGAAAATCAGGGGTTACAGTAAACTTTCCATTTTACCCTTTTCTTTTGGGCACAAAAATTCAAATCCAAATCTTCAAGTACTAGTCAAAGTAAGGGATTGGACACTAGGTGTTTGCACAGTACTACAGTATTATATTTCCTCCTTAAAAGTTAAAACTCCCAAAAGTGCATATCAAACATTTCGGGACAAAGAAGATTAAAAAAAAAAAAAATTCGAGACGGATGGAGTAATATACTAAGGACATTTTTTGTATATACTAATCATTGATTCATTGCTTCCTCTTACAAGTGGATTATCCACCAATTACACACAACACATTACACATTGTTTATTCAAGTCACTTGGCTTTAGGAGTAGTAAACAAGAAGAAGATAAAATACAACCTGAACACAGAGTCCACCAAATTGCAAGCCAAAGTTACACGGAGAGTCGCGGAGAAACTAAAACAGAAAACTCAAGAGAAATCTTGTAGCATCCAAATGTTGATCATTCCAGGCGGCCCCTTTTATTAATAATCAGCATTAGCAAATTTAATGCGATTCCTTGTACCACCCAAGCTCAGAGAGATTCAAATGAGCATCAGCATAATCTGCGAAAAACGCATCCTCGTCCTGTCGAAGATTATCAACGCGTAAGATAATGATCGGTTTAATCATTGTCAAGAAAGTAAGATTTGAATATACCGAATTCCAATTACGGGAAACAGAAGATGATACGCACCGCAGCATATTTTTCAACTAGAGGATGGAAGATGGGATCGATCAAAAGAGCTTTGTCGGATGGCAGCTGGAGGAGACCTTCCTTCTCTCCGCTAAGGAGTTCCCTGTAAATGAAAGGGGGAAGGGGGGAAAAAAATGGTACTGAATCTAGGCCTTCAATCTAGAAACAAGCCAGCCAGCTAGTAGTTTATTTATGGACGTGCATTGCAGAGAAACGTAAATACGTGGTGTTAATAGGATGTCATGATCTCCAAGAATTGAAATATCTATGGGGACAAGCAAAGACATACTTGAAGTAGTTATTGTCGAAAATGAGAGGATCGTTGGTCCAAGGTCCCTCGAATCCGGTTCGCTCCCTGTGAGCCCTTCCCTGTACCGTAAATGCCAATCAAAACCCATACTGTACCAATTTTCGCCATCAAGAAGTGAAATTTTTTGAAGCTAATAATAACAAGGCCATAACAAAATACACTAGTATTCGAGCAACAAATCCCAGAAAAGGAGGAGGAAACTCTTTATTCTGAAAACTTACCAAGGTATGAGCTCCAGATAGAATGACAATTTCTTTGTCGCTGAGCCCCATACGATGAAATACGTCTCTCAGATGGCTAGGCTCTCCTGGGAAATTAAAGAAGATGAAACATTCAAGAAACACAATTGACGGTCAGTCAGTCGTACATGCTTAGAAATGTCAGATGAATAGTTGAAATTTTGTGAGTAAAGATGAATGAGAAAAAAGATTTAACCTCTTCTGCCGTCGGGCAAACGACCGTTTGGAGGTACTTCAGATTTGTCCTGAGATCAATGAGTTCATCCAAATATATAAAAGCGATAATACCAGTTTCCCAAACGTAACAAACCAGGTATATTTCCATTACCGTATCAAATAGGTCTAGCTAGATCAAAATTAAAGTGAATTTATCAACTACAACGTAATTCTAACATCACTATATCATAACTCAAATGGATCAATCAAAGCCTGGAACGTTTAAACTTAAGATCGCAGCATGAGTTGAGATTGACAAGTTCAAGATTATTTTCTATTTGAACTGCATATCCTTGACCAACGTTATATGGACTCGGGAGTATCATCCGATTCATCCTCTACTGTTCATTTCGAGGATACAGAGACAGACCTAGATATTTAAAATTGTTGGTTCCGGGGACAACTAATTAGACACCTAAAAAAACACCTCATAGTTCCCGATCAAATTTTGATGATCCGAGCCGTTCAATGTGATCAGAACGTGATTTTAAGGGTACTCGCATGACATTAGCAAAAAAAATGACCGGAAAAGGCTTGATCTGGGCAGTTTTTAACTTAGATTTATTGAACGGTTCAATTAAAAACTGCTCAAAATAAGCACTTCCCGGTCATATGTTTTGCTAATTTCTTGCGGGCACCCTTAAAATCACATTATGTACACATTGAACGGTTCGGATCATAAAAATTTGATCAGGAACTATGAGATTGAGATTTGGGGTGTTTTTTTAGGTGTTTATTTGGGTGTCTCTTGAACCGTCCCGATATATATATATATATATATATATTTGGCTTAAACAGGTTCTACTAGCTAGTTGTCTTCGACGTTTGATACACATTGGAGGAGCTCTATTCATAGTTCATGAGAAATTGGAGTTCAATAATATGTTTGCTAAGTTAGTTATTGTCAAACTAAACATGTCTAACATACTAGACCGAAGCTGGCCGGTTCCTTGTTCTTCGATTTGAATGTGGTAAGCATATCTGTAGTGAGTACTCTTGTTCGTGTCGAGTGTCCGATACGGGTACGTTATACATTTTGAAGGATCCATTGACTAAAACTGTTTTTTCTATTTATTTCTTTGCTAATTCTAAAGTTTTGGAAAAAAACGGAGAGAAAGAAATAAAGCAACAACAAGAACTTAACATTTTTTTCACAAAAACTGAAAAGGGAATTCCAAGTCACTAACCGGTCTTCCAGGGTGAAAAAGGATCTCAGGCCCCCCTGTGACTTCTACAGAAACAACTCCAGCCAACTTCATTTGAAAATTCACAAAACAATTAAATGATCACCTTATGAGTATAGAGCATTCAAATTGTAAGACTAATCCTATGATCAACCAACAAGATGGGGAAATTATAGTATCAAAACAAGAACGTAGCAAATGCTAGATTAAATTAGGATACAGGATAGGGCGGCTCTAGGATTTTAGTTCAGCGGTGACAAAAACATTAAAAGAAAATCTTATTAGTATATATACAAAGCTCTGTATAAAAGAAAATTATTTATTATGGTTGAAAGTGAATTGGGGCGTAATTTGTTTTGTTTTGTTAAGTTATATTATCTACATACTCATTTTTTTGGTCCTTGAACCCCCTCAAATATATGTGCAACGCCTTTGAATTATAGGATACAACATTACAATGAAATGGGCACCGTGTTGAATTGCAAATAAGCCACAATTGCACCTCAACCGTTTATCTCAGCAATCATGGTTCAGATGTTACAAAAGTCTTTTTTCGGAAATAGCCCATTCTTCCCAGGAAGAATAATTCTAATAAACATGAACCATTAAAAATGCTCTTTAAGACGGGACAGGTAAACGGATTGCTCGCTGCAGTCCAAACTCCGGACCGCAGAGAAGCCAGATTCTAATGAAATAGGCCAGGTACCTGGTAGAAGTCTGCATAAGAGAGGATGGGAAACTGCTGCTTGATTGGCTCCAGCAGCCCGACTCCGATTTCCATGCCGTTGTTTGCTCCGTCAGCGAGCTCCTTAGGGTACCTTATGGTCCCGAACGGCCCTCCTGTTTTTGTTCTCACGTCGTAAGTCGCAGCAGAGTGAAATCTGCAAAGCAAAACAATACACAAGAAAAATCCTATGAGGAAAAAAAAAACATTTTAATTTCCCAAAATAGCTCAAATTTATGCGTAATGACAGTTTTTTGCCAGAAATTGATTTTGGCGCTCCACTTTGTACATAAAGTTACTAACTTCACGTTAAAAGTAAAGCTCATGCGTACAAAAGTAGAGCGCTGTAGGCGCGGTCAAAATTATTGACATGTCATCAGGGAAGACCTTTTGACCAGCCTATCGGCTGTAGACACGTGGCGACCAGGTCCACGCGGAAAGTCCACCTTAGTCAAAACACTATTTCAAGAAGACGTTTGACTGACCAATGGAAAGAAAGCACGTAGCACATGAAGATGAACGCCCGCGGAACCAAGCCGCGGAAGTGAAGATCCCGCGGGCCCCGCCAGGAAGGGCTGAAAGATATACTGGAATTGGGATTGATATAGAAGCTGTAAGAAGATCCCGGGATCACATTCGGGCCTAGAAGGCAGGCCCGGAAGGGATCCCGCGGAAGGCAAGCGATCGCCGCGGGTCGCGACCTCGCTCTTGCGGGAATTGGGGAAGCTCTTGTGGCTTGGTGGCTTGGGATGGAGGTATCGTCGCGGAAGTGCGGGTCCCCCGCGGAAGTCCTCCGCGGGAGGACGAGTCTTCCGCGACCTGGAGGTACGGGAGGGACACGTGTTAGGGTCTTATAGGAGCGCCGTCCTGGGCCTGACCTAGGCCCATGTGCCCTATAAATACCCCTGACATTCCCAATGATTGCCAGAGGCTGACTTTTCTGGAAAAGGAGAGAGAGAGAGCACTGATTCTGAGGAAGGAGAACATTCTTCCCCGGAGAGAAGGTGACCTCACTCATCTGATTCCAGAAAGGGCAGACGTCATTCACCCCCGCGGAGAACAAAGGAGACACGTTGCCTTTGTCTTTTCCGTACCTCTTGCTCTAGCCCTCACCCCACGAGATTATTCCTCTTTTCCCCTTGGTACTGATTATCGACCAATCGAACCTCTCCAGCTCACTCTTATACACGTTAGCGACCTCACAGAACCCGCTTTCCACCCACAAGCGCCAAAATAAAAACCTTTTTTTAAAGCATTTTTAGCAATAAATGAACTAAGTAATGTATTTTCAGAATTTGGGGGCTGATTCTAGAAAGATTTTTTTAGCTCCAAATTGGGAGAAATCTTTTGATTGGCTTTTCATTTCTGATTCATGGACCGGTTAACGGCCATCGGAGAGCCGATACGCGTCCTCTATTGACTGATTTTGGCACTATTAACTTTATTTTTTCAAAAAATAATATTTAAAAGTTCACGATATTAACGAATTCCCGCTATGTAACGACTGGTTTGATACTTGATACCGGTACACCACGACCAGCTATCATTAGATTAATTAGGGTTGTTCGGCTAAGCCAAGTGGTTTTTATTTTTATTTTTATCCTTATTCAATTTTTTTCCCATTTATTAGTTTTTTGTAAATTTTTTTCGAGATTATTACTTCGTAATGACGAGAGTAATATAAAAAATTACCATCAAAACCTAATTTTTTTTAATAAAGATAAAAATAAGCCAATAATCCAATTTTTTCGTTTTTACTCAAAAAATTAGATTTCAATCGAAATTTTTTATTTTTTTAGATTTCTCTTATCATGAAGACAATAATCTTCAAAAAATTGACAAAACAATCTCAAAAAAATTGACAAAAAAACTAGCAAATACGAAAAAATTTGAATAAGAATAAAAAAATAAGCTAAATGGTTTACTTAGCCGAACAACTCCTAAGTGTGTGTGTGTATATATATATATATATATATAGAGAGAGAGAGAGAGAGAGAGAGAGAGAGAGTATACGCCAAACGGAGGATCAAAGGAGCAACGTGCTGCTCAGCGATGAAACCCCTGAGCTTCCTCTTGCATTTGTCAACAGCCTTGTTGTACTCCTCGCTCACACATGGATAGCACCTTCCCATGGCAACAATTTTCCTGATCTATATATGTATATATAGTCTAAAAAAGAAAACAAAATAACGCTCAATGAAATCAAATCATTACTATAACCCATCATAAACCCACATTCAATCAGCGCCTTACAAACTTCCATATTTTCACAGAGAGAGAGAGAGAGAGAGTTATAAGTACGTACCTATGGAGCAGAGAGTGATGAGGGTAGTGCAGATGTTGTGACGAGTGGATGAGACATTATATAGCGGGGGGCGGTAGGGGGTAATAATATTAATGAAGGAGAGGATAAGGGGCGGAGCTATATTGGGTCCGGGGGCGACCTCTCGACCCGGCTTCTTGAGCTTCCCAATTTTTAAATTTTTATTTCATGTATATCTGATTTTGAATATTGGAGATAATTATTCATGTGTGGCCATTAATAATCTTAATAATTTTGATTTGATTTGATGAAATTCAGTTATTTTACATTTTCATTTTTTAAATTTTTTCATAAATAAAAAATAATAACTTAACAGTTGAAATAGTCTGAAGAAAAAAAAACAAAATAATTAGTGAATTTTAACTGCATTAGAATAGAATCATTTCAATGTACAAATATAATATAGTACAGTAGAAAATAAAAACATTGTGATATAATAAACAGCCTAAATTCTGAAGTGATATAAGAGTTTTTTTTTCTTTTTATCCCCTAAACTATACACTTTTTCTCTACTTAGTCCCTGAACTATCAATTTGGCGATTTTATCCCATCAACTATCATTCCGTTACCTACTTAGTCCAATAGATAACGGAAGTTAAGAATTTGGACGGAAAATGTCATATAAGACCCTGTTTGAGACCCTGTAGAGCAGATACTTGATTATGGCAGCCTTAGAGATAAAAATTAATTATGACCCTTTAAAATAAAATGATCAAAAAAATAAGACCTTCGCACCGGTTCAAACGGATTGAAAATTGGTGCACTTAATTTTTTTAGAAGGTTTAAGTGCTCTAATTTTCAATCCGTTTGGACTAGTGCGAGAAACTTATTTTTTTTAATCGTATTATTCTAAAGGGTCATAATTAATTTTTTTCTCTAAGCCTTTCATAGTTAATTATCTACTTTTTATTTGAGACCCATTAGAGCAGATACTTGATTATGAGAGCTCTACGGACAAAATTAACTATGACCTTTTAGGATAAAATGATCAGAAAAATAAAATTTTCGCACCAATTCACATGGATTGAAAATTAGAGCGCTTACTTTTTAACCATATTTTTAATATATAAACAGTCTAAATTCTATATAAGGAGGTCAGTCTTTTTGGAAAAAATATGTATTTGTTAGTCTCTATAAAGTGCCATGTAAGATCTTGATATATGAACCTCGTAAAAAAAATTAAATGCTCCAATTTTCAATCTGTTTGAACCGGTGCGTATGTCTTATTTTTTTGATTTTTTTATTCTAAAGGGTCATAATTAATTTGTATCTTTAGGGCTGGTATAATAAAATAACTGGTCTATAGGGTCTCAAACAGGGCCTTGCGTGGCTTTTTCCGTCCAAATTCTTAATTTCCGTTATCTATTGGACTAAGTAGGTAACGGAATGATAGTTGAGATGATGAAATCGCCAAATTGATAGTTCAGGGACTAAGTAGAGAAAATGTGCATAGTTTAGGGGATAAAAAGAAAAAAAACTCGTGATATAATAAAAACATTGTGAATTTAGGCCTAAATTCTGAAGTGATATAATAAAAACATTGTGAATTTAGGCCTAAATTCTGAAGTGATTTTGGGTATTTTGTTAACGCCTCTTACGACATCGAATGAAACTCATTTTTTACAGAGACCTTAAACAACATATTTTGAACAAAATGAGCGGCTCCGATCATCTTTGTGCGACCTGAGGCGGGAGAAAAAGGGATCTGTGCACAGCTTGCTGTGCACGTAGCACAGCTCTATAATAAATCAAAAATACTAAGAGCAGGTACAATTTGCAGGGAATTGTGCAGGGACAATCGCGTTTGCTCAGTTCGCCCCTACGAATCCAAAAGTAATACTTATCGATATCCGCAGGAGCTGATTTTTTACAGGGCCCTATAAAATAATATTCAAAAATTTATAGATCTTTTTCTAGATTTTTTGGGGATCCGGAATGGGGCCAAACGCGATTGTCCCTGCACAGATCCCTTCAAATTATCCCTGCTCTTAGCAGGACTGATAATAAATCAAAAAAAATACTAAGAGGATAAATAAATCAAAACTCCGCCGCCGAAGAGGATAATGTTTAACGACTACAGCTCAGAACCCATAATTAGACTGAAAGAATACTTGGACCAACAAAGAAAAAAAGCAGATTGTTCACGTGCTTGCACTTTTGGAGTGGGCGGCTTTTGATTTGATTTTTTCCTTGTTTTCTATCGTCGGATTCTTCCTACGAAGGCAAAATTATCCTCCAGAGGCCGCGTTATTCATTTTGGAATCTCAAAATTATTGGGTACGGTTTTCAATGATTTTTTTGATCTATCTCTCTCTGGTTATTATTTTAAAAAATCTTTCTCAAAGTTCAAATCGAACAAAGTAGTTTTGCTATTACATCTACACACTTACAAAAATAAACACACAAACTATCTCGTATCAAGTGTGGGATCCGCACACAGTGTGTGTGAGACTCACACTTAATGTGAGAGAGTTTGTGTGATTTTCAAAATTTTGCTCTTCAAAAAAAATTAGAAATTACTTTATCTGTGGGATTCAAGGAATAGTGTTGGAAATTATGTCATCGTCAATTAAAGAGTGTGGTTGACACAAACCGAACATCGGAATTACAGAATTTTCCAAGAGAATATTATCCATTCCATTCCGGTTTCATTTTTTTTCAATAAAAAAAACAAATACCTTTCAAAAGTGGTAGGCCTTCTTTTTCTTTTTGAAAAGTCAGTGGTAGGCCTTCTTTTTTAGACCAATTTGGTAATTTCAATGAAGCTGGGCGCCACCTCGAACTTGACTAGAGCTCTGGGCACCCACAGTAACTTCTCTTTTCTCACACAAATGTTAGTATTAACTTTAGTGGTTGATGTCAAAATGACAGTGCCGATTAGCATCTTCAATCCGTGACTTCAAATAGGAGATGTTATTTTTTTGAAAGCTTATGTGACATTTTAGTAATTCAAATTTGACATTAAAAAACCATCATCTCCAACCTCGATGTCACATTTAAACCAACGGTCTTCCCAGAGACGGATCTCACTAGGAGGTCAGAAGTTCGAGTCTTTCCACCTGACTGCTTGTGGGTGTTCTTACGTTGGATTTATTTCTCCTCCTCATCCTGGCTTGGAGTTGGATTAGGATTATAGTGGTTGAGTTGTTGGACTTATTATCTAATGGACTTGATGTAATGTTCTGTGATGGGATCCGCACACAGTGTGTGTGAGACTCACACTCCATGTGAGAGAGTTTGTGTGTTTAAACGTTTGTGATTGTAAATCTATTAGAGCATCTCCAATCCAATACTCTATTTGAGAGTATCAAAATACTCTATTTTATTCATAAAGTGATTTTAGAGGAAATCACTATTCCTATTTACTCCAACCACAAACCCTCTATTTTTCCCTCTAAAATAGAGGAGGCTTGAGAGAATGGGTTGGAGGAGTTCCATACTCTCAAATGGAGGAATAGAGCATGGGTTGGAGATGCTCTAAGGATACAAATGCCATTTTAAAAGGTGAATAGTGTTATAGAGGAGGTCCTCCATATTTTCTCTCATCCTCTAAATATGGAGGATCAAAATCCCATCCTCTCAAATAGAGGAGGCTTGAGAGGATGGGTTGGAGGAGTTTTATACTCTCAAATAAAGGAATAGAGCATGGGTTGGAGATGCTCTTACTCTTAAAATTTGTTTATATTTTGGAGGTACCCTGTTCGGCTAAATAAGCCAAGTGATTTATTTTTTTGTCTTTATTCAAATTTTTTCGTATCACTTGGCTTATCATCAATTTTTTGGGAATTATTGCATCCTCATGACGAGGAATCTAAATTTTTTTTTTTGATGGGGATAATTTACAAGCTATTTGTGAAATTGGATATTAGTATAGAGAACAATGGTATGGGTACAAATATATACTCCCTCCGTCCCTTTATTACAGTCCAGTATTCTATTTTGGGCTGTCCCTTAATAAGTGTCCATTTTGTAAAGTTAGTGGGTAAAAGTTGGTGAATTGTCTATTTTGTCCCTAAAAGTAGATTCCATTTTAAAAAGTTAGTGAGTAAAAGTGTAATGATGATGGGTAAGTAGGGAAAGTGAAGGAAAAAATTGATGTGAAAGGTATAATAATGATGTCTTTTTAATAAGTTGGAGTTACGAGGCAGGACATTTAAAAAGGGACGGAGGGAGTATCTTGCCTCGAGACGTCCGATGAACGTGAGTATCATCACATGGTGCACCGTGCCCCTACAAGCTAAAAAGGCTATAAGACTTGGAGTAAACAAATATGTTTTCTTACTTTGTATTCATCTGTACAGTCCATTAAATAGGCTATAGGAGATGCAGATTACAAGCGGTAAAATACATTTGAAAAACTATCCTTATCTATATCTACAACTACGTGAAAGAGTTTGTTATCAAGGAGGGTTCTTATCCTTATCATTTACAAAAGCTACACAATGGACAGCTTAGGACTTTTTGTTTACCAACTATTTTCCTTTGTTTTTCTTGTTTGGTTGGTTGTTTGTTTTCTTCTTGAAGTAGGTTGTACCGGTACTAGGAAAAGAGCAGCTCCAATGGTAATTCACTTCTCTTGGAAATTAGAGCTAAGGGGATGTTTTTGTTGCAATTTTCTTGGGCATATTGTTTTCAAAAAAGATCAATCTCTCTTCTTCTTTTTTATCGGCAACTCTATAAAGCAATCTTGGATTAAGTAGTTGAAAACATTTTCGTTTACAGCTCCAAATAAGTGGGGAAGGTTACAGCGGATAAATAAATAAATAAAATATTTTCGTTATTATCTGCTTTTTAGATAGTTAATTTGATTAAATAGTTAACGTGCTTTTTAATTCAATTCGGGTGTATCAATCTTTGAGTAAAAATTATTTTTAATTGAATAGAAAACCGAGACCTCGATCGGTTGGCCTCAGAATATTTTTGTTAGTCTATGATTTTTTCCTTGTTTTCTATGGTCGGATTCTTCCTAGCAAAATTATCCTCCAGAGGCGCGTTATTCATTTTGGAGTCTCAAAATTATTGGGTACGGTTTTCAATGATTTTTTTAATCTATCTCTCTTTGCTTATTATTTTAAAAAACCTCTCTCAAAGTTCAAATCGAACAAGGTAGTTTTGCTACATTTACACACTTACAAAAATAAACACACAAACTATCTCGTACCAAGTGTGGGATCCGCACACAGTGTGTGTGAGACTCATACTTAATGTGAGAGACTTTGTGTGTTTAAATGTTTGTGATTGTAAATCTATTACTCTTAAAATTTGTTTATATTTTGTAGGTAATTCTTTTGTCTCATAATGCTGGTACTCTATTTTATTATGGAATGTCTCAAAATAATATTAGTTTCATCATTTAGAAAAGTCAACTGAAAAAGTTGTCTTGATTTTCAAAATTTATGCTATGTTTGGAATGGATTTTAAATTTTTTTTGAAAATAATAGAGGTAATAAATGGAGAGAGATAAAGGGAGAAATGTTAGAAGTAGGAAGAATCTAATGGAAATTTTAAAAAAAATTCTTTTTAAATTACAAAAAGAACAAGGCATTACTCTTCAGAAAAAATTAAAAATTACTTTATCTGTGGAATTCGAGAGATAGTGTTGTTGGAAATTATGTCATCGTCAATTAAAGAGTGTGGTTGACACAAACCGAACATCGGAATTACAGAATTTTCCAAGAGAATATTATCCATTCAATTCCAGTTTCATTTTTTTCAATAAAAAAAACAAATACTCCTACCTTTCAAAAGTGGTAGGCCTTCTTTTTCTTTTTGAAAAGTCAGTGGTAGGCCTTCTTTTTTAGACCAATTTGGTAATTTCAATGAAGCTGGGCCCCACCCCGAACTTGACCAGAGCTCTGAGCACCCGCAGTAACTTCTCTTTTCTCACACAAATGTTATATTAACTTTAGTGGTTGTGAGTTGGGGGTTGTCCCATTGTTTGTACCTACCTTTGGGGGTTGTACCTTGGGTTGTTTAAGGGGTTGTTCTTCTAAAAAAGGCATTTGGCTTTCTCGCCAATTTTTTTTTGTCCTTATTCAAATTTTTTTTGTAATTTGTGTCTTATTGTTAATTTTTTGGGAATTATTGCTTCGTTATGACGAGAGGAATCTAAAAAGTAAAAAAATCTTCCCAAGGGGCATGTCCCTAGTTGTCTTTTGATTTCCTCAACTTTAGTGGTTGATGTCAAAATGACAGTGCCGATTAGCATCTTATGCCAAATTTTTTTAAAAGTTTACGTGGCATTTTGGTAATTTAAATTTGACATTAAAAAACCATCATCTCCAACCTCGATGTCAAATTTAAACCAATGGTCTTCCCAGAGACGGATCTCACTAGGAGGTCAGAAGTTTGAGTCTTTCCACCCAACTGCTTGTGGGTGTTCTTACGTTGGATTTATTTCTCCTCCTAATCCAGGCTTGGAGTTGGATTAGGATTATAGTGGTTGAGTTGTTGGACTTATTATCTCATGGACTTGATGTAATATTCTGTGGTTTATACTTTGTATTTCATACATGATATAGTGATCTCTCATTTTGGTTGACAAAAAGAAAAACTTCGATGTCAAATTCTAAGTATTAAAGTACAAAACATAATTTTTACAAAAAAAAGTACAAAACACCCACTTTTAAAATTCCAAAATACCGAAAATGAATTTGGGATGAGGAGTCAAATTTGAAGCAAATGGTGTAGAGCCAAATCCCTCCATTTGATATCAGAGTTGGATCAAAGAAGGATGTCAAAAGTTACCGTTTCTACACCACGCGGAGAAGGATTTGATTTTTTCTTGTTTTCTATCTTCGGCGCCTTTTGATTCTTCCAAGCAAAATTAACCCCCCAGACGGTCTTATTCGTTTTGAGGTCTCAAAATTATTGGGTGAGATTTTCAATAATTTTTTTTTATCTATTTCTCTCTGCTTATTATTTTAAAAAAACCCCTCTCAACGTCCAAATCGAACAAGGCGGTTTTGCTACATCTACATACTTACAAAAACAAACACACAAACTCTCTCATATCAAGTGTGGGATCCGCACACATAAACGCAAAACGGATGAAAATATTATCGGGTATGAAAATATGGGAATCGGAGGGAAAAATTATAGTCCTGCTATACACACAGCAATTTATGCACAGATTGTGCACAGATATTGTTGTGGGGCCCACCACGGGTCCCACACAATCATTTGAGCCGTTCATTAAATGTAAAACATTTTTTCAAGGGTCCCTGTAAAAAATAAGCTCAATCCGATACCTATAGATGCTCGATCCAACCATCTAACTTTTCAGTATCCGAAAATCTGAATGAAAAGTTAGATGGTTGTATGAAGCATCTATAGGTATCGGATTGAGTTTATTTTTTACAGAGACCCTTGAAAAAATGTTTTACATTTCATGAACGGCTCGCACAGATTGTATGTGTGTGTAGACTTTCTGGAAAAATTAACTACTGCTAATCAACCCAAGACGGATTTCGGGTGTGGAAATATTGCGATAACGGTTACGATGATGACAATCAGTGGGAAGCAAAGAGGCTAATTGTTGTGGAAAAATTGCAGTCGATCAAAATTGAAGTAGTTGATTGGTTTGGAGAGGGAATGAAGCTTGCGATGCCAAAGGGTTCGATTTGGCCATGTGCGTTCAATGATGATTTGCAGCTGTTATTTTTCCATGTGGGCCTAGGCGGTGTGTATTCCTACAGCTTTGGGAAAAAATTTCAGTGCCGACCTGGTACCTGCTCCCTCGAGTATCCGAGCCGTCCATTGCGTGTTTGAATGACCCAAATTTGGAGAGAGAAAAAGGAAAGAGAAAGTGTTGGGGTTAGAGGAGAGAGAGGGTTTCAATCCGAGCCGTCCAAAAGTGTATCGGACGGCTCAGATGCGCTGAGTGGGTACCACGTCGGCAATACCCGCTCGGCACTGAAAAACTCGTCACAGTTTTGAGACTGGAGAATTTGAAGAAGTGTGGGGGTGTGGAATTACAGGGGAGAAGGAAAATTACTCCCTGAGCTATGCTTGTGGTTTTTCGTTCAATTCTGTGAATTTAGGGAGAAGAGAACTCGATGCTGGGTAGTGAGAAGTTTACAGTGTGGAGATTAACGGAAAGGGATGCGTAGGTTTGTGTCCAACTAATTTGCAAGCTATTTAATATTCCGAAGTATCAAAAAAAAATTTACAAGCTATTTGTGAAATTGGATATTGGTATAGAGAACAATGGTATGGGTACAAATATCTTGCCTCGAGACGTCCATTGAACGTGAATATCATCACATGGTGCACCGTGCCCCTACAAGCCACACAATGGACGGCTTAGGACTTTGTTTCCCAACTATTTTCCTTTGTTTTTCTTGTTTGGTTGATTGTTTGTTTTCTTCTTGAAGTAGGTTGTACCGGTACTAGGAAAAGAACAGTTCCAATGGTAATTCACTTCTCTTGGAAATTAGAGCTAGGGGGGTGTTTTTGTTGCAATTTCTTGGGCATATTGTTTTCGAAAAAGATCAATCTCTCTCCCTCTCTCTCTTTTTTTATTGGCAACTCTATAAAGCAATCTTGGATTAAGTAGTTGAAAACATTTTCGTTTACAGCTCCAAATAAGGGGGGAAGGTTTGTTTGTCTATTTTTCTCTCGTAGTCGACGAATCGACTGGGAATGGTGTGAGTGCTAGCATGTGGATGTTTGTGGTGGTGGAGTTTGGTTCCTTGCCGTATTTCAGGATTTCTCTGGAAGCAAACTTAATGAAGTGAATGGAAATGGAAGAAGAATAACAAAATGGACTTTATTATTCCTCAAAGTAGAAGTCAGTCGACTATGAATACTGTGGGGGGTGGTTTGTCCTAAAACCTCCTGAACCCTTTCCTGATGCCTGGACCGTGCTGACCTTGTGAGACGACGTCGTATACCTGCAAACCGGAGGGGGGGGGTGATCCTCCGGGTAAACGCTCCGACGATCTAGTCAGAATCGGAGGGAGGAAGAAGAAGAAGTGATAATGAGAGAAAAGTGTTGAGGGAGAAGAATATCTAACCCCTTCCCCAAAGGGGTAGCTTGCTATTTATAGGCAAAGGTTTGGAGTGCTGAATAAGGTGGAGGTGTGCTGCACGCGCGTTCCTACGCTCGGATGACGTCACGTGTCAGAAGCACTCGATGGATATTTGACTTCAAGATCTGCAGACCCATGCTGACCCACGTGGGCCAGAGTCAGAAGTGTCCCATCGGTTATCAGAAAGGCGTGCACGCATGTCTCTGTCACTGTCAGCTGATGCTCCCTAGACTTTCTACCGCCGCCGGATCCAACCGAAGGGGTAAAACGAGCGGAGGATCCGCCGAGGGAACGACTTGCTCGCCAGATAATTCCTTTGAATAGGAAGGCTACCCATCCGAGTAAACAGGACCTATGCCGAGCTGGGGTGTCGTGCTCACGTTCGGAGAATCAGATATCACTCGGTGAACACACGCAAGGCCGATTGACGCTCGGTGAGTAACAGGGCTGACGTGTCGCGTTTGACTTTTCTCACACAGACGAACTGAGACAACTGGACCGTGGGCCCATAGGCTCAACCTGTTGACCCCTTTGGTCCTGCGGATATTTCGGCCCACTACAATAGCCCCTCAACTCCTGCTTTGCATATTCCGAAGGAAGGAGGAGTTGACAATAGTGGCCGAACAAACAGATAAGCCGAACGAGGGTTTACCCTTCGAGCCGAAGGATCACCAACTTCACCCCAGGCCGAAAGAAGAGTTATGTCGAGTGTGGGAGTGTCCTACAAGCCGAACGTTGACCGTTCGCTTATCCCGAAGCGGACAGGCTCTGATTCCGCATTTAATGCTTCTGAAAACCGCCAATTTCAAACTTGAAACGTGTCATTAATCCATTGGACAGCGAAACGGCGTTGTACAATGTCCTCCACGTGTCAGTCATCGCGCGGAGCGTCAGTCTCCCGCTTCGATCTAACGGCTGGGGGCCCTGCGTCGTTTCGAATTCTCGCCTTGGTATAAAAGGGGTGGAAGGAGAGAGAAAATCACTTTTTCTCTCCTTCCAACAGACGCTTCAACCGCTCCTCGACTGCCCTCACCCCAATATCACCTGAAATCTGAAGATTGCCACATCAAATCGCAGATTCCTCTTGATATTCAGGTATGTTTCGCCTTTCTTAGTACTCCTCTGCATTTTCAGTCATTTTCATGCACATTTCGATCAAAAAAGTAGGTTTTTTCCTCCGCTTTGTCCGTCTCCGTTTCTACACGCTGTAGAACAGGTTGAACATGTTCATGTGTTCTTCCGAGGACACGAACATGTTCGACCCTTGTTCTTCCGAACAAAAACTTAATCCGAAGCACGCCAAACCAAGGATTTTCCGAACGAAAAGGGATAAGTTTCTTCCGACCAAAAACCTCCCTCGGTGTCCCCACTCGACACGTAGTCGCTCGGGAGTAACGTGTTCGTTCAGTTAGCTTAGGACACTGGGACTTAGGCACCTTAGGAACAACGACCCTGCCCTCCGCTAACGGTCTTATCCCATGCACTTTGTTTTAGGTATGGAGTCGCCGTCAACTTCTTCGGGAGAGTCTTACCGTTCGGCAGATTCTAAGGCTTCAGGCTTCGGCGAGATGGATCCCCGAATAGCCGAAGCGATTAGAGTCGAGGCTCGGAAGTACCGCGTGGGATTTGGCTCCCTATACGCCGGAATCGAGGGGATCGATTTCCCCTCGAACGTGGAACCTCTTCAGTCAATGGACCCCGAGATCGTCGAAATTGATGATGACGACTCTTCGGAGAGAGCTGAAGAAGACCGAGATGACGAGGAGGAATTAGAAGAGGAGGCAGCAGATGGGGACGAGGGAGACCAATCCGAGAGAGGCACACCCGCGGCCTCATCTAGTCGGACGGAAGGAGAAGTGGCTGCCCTCGGAGAGTCATCTTCTGCTGTCCCGAAGAAGAAGGTCAAGAGGAAGATTATTCCCTTAGACCCAGATTTGATCCCTGACCAAAGAGGAAAGGATCCCTGCCCTTACTGGGATTGTTTCCACGATCAAGACCTCTTTCGGCGAGCCTACAAAATCCCGAACGACGTTGTAATTACTCCCGTCGAAGGGCCCAGAATCCTATTTAGTGACGAGCACGTCACGGTCCCCCTGATGGCAATCACCGAAGGTGGGCTTCGGTTCCCGATGCATAAGATCTTGAGACAGATCTTGCATCGATTTAGTCTCACGCCATGCCAACTGAGCGTGAACTCTTACCGCATCATTCACTTGGTGATTAAGCTCGCCGAGGTGAAGATGTTCAACCTGGAGTTCTACCACCTCTTCGAGAATTACATGATGTCAAGGAACGTCAGACGTTCTCGGTATTTTTTGTGCTCTCGGAGAAACATGAAAAAGATCATTCTCGAGGGAATGTACGACTCGGAGAAGTGGGCTTCGGACTATGTCGAGGTCCGAGGCAACTTCCAATTCCCTCCCGAAGAGTATGGGCAATTCGGGATTGCAACCCACAGGGGGGATCCTTGTAAGCACCTTGTACTTTTTAGTTTGCTTCCTATTTTTCTTTGTACTGTTTTCCATCGTTTTTCCAACTTGCAATTGATATTCTCAACTTGTTCAACTTTTTAACCTCGGCAGATACTTCAAAGACCAACAAAGTCCTGTTGGGGTTATCGAGGGGGTGCGGGCTTGCTGCAAGCCTCTTGACAATTCCGAGTGCAGAGAGAGACGCTCCCACCATCCTTCAGTACGACCCATCCTACGGGGGAAGAATCCGAAGAAAGGTGGTGGAGAAAGAGGAAGCGGAGGTACTCCCCGAAGAACTTCAGCCAAGCAAGGAAAAGCCGCACCGAGGGAAGATAAGGCTGCCGACCGAGGACGTACCCTTCACCGAGGACGACACGATGCCTCCCCGCAGCATGAAGGCCGTGTTACAGAAGAGGTTGGATGATGAGGCGAGGGAGTTGGCCGAGAAGAAGGGAGGTGCACCTGGGGCTTCAGGCTCGGCGCCGAGCAAGAGTGGCACCGTTCCTCAAGCACAGAAGCGGCCCCCTTCCATCACCCCCTCATCCGAGGTTGCTCCTCCGGCGAAGAGGACAAAGTCTCATGCCACCAAATCGTCTGGGGTCGGCCTTTCGAGGGTGGAGGAGAAAGAGAAGAGCAAGGCCGACGAGGGAGAAACGAGGGCTTCCTCAGATGCTGATGTCCCCTGGGCCTCGAGCTTCGTCATTCCGGGCAAGAAGCAGATCCTCAAATCTGACAGCCTTCAGGAGGATCCCTCCCTCGCTTTCACACTGCACTCGGGTCTTATGCTCCCGAAGGACATCGTTGCTCCTCCGTCGCTGAAGACGGCATTGAGTGATTACTATTTCCACGTTGGGAGGGTAAGTCCAAACTTCTGCTGTTTCTTTCCTTCGTACATTTGTTGTTTCTGCATCTCGAACAACTCACATTCCCTTCATTTTCAGGCAACACAGTCGATCATGAGTGCCCAGCTGCATCTCTCCGAGCATGACAAGCAGACAAAGTCGCTGAGGCAGAAGGTGGAGCTCGGCCAGCTGACGCTGGAGGAGTACAAGAAGAATCTGGATCACTCGGAGCTGGTCCGCCGAGCCCAGGAGGTGCAGATAAAAACCTTGAACGAGCTGGTGAAGGGCCATCAAGATGCCGCCGAGCATACTAGGGCCGAGGGAAAAGCCGAGGGCCTTGAGGAGGGACGAGCCCAGAGTAGGAAGGAGGCGAAGGAGGAGATGCAAAAGCTGCTCCAGGAGCAGTTCGACAAGGGATACTATCAGGCTGAGGAAGACGCCGCGGACCAGATCATGGTCCTTCGGACAGAGATGAGGGAGGCGCAACACCGAGTAAGCTTCAAGCTCGGATTTAACGTGGGTTTCGACGAAGCTGGCGTTGAAGCTGATGACGAGCGCCGAAGCCTCATCGAATTTCCTCCTCTCCCAGCCGAAGAATCTGTGGCCGAAGATCCCATTGTTGACGAAGCTATAACCAGCCCGTCCGAACACGAGACTGTTGAAACTCCGGCCCCGGATTCCACTGATATTCCCCCAGTCACCCCTACTCCCGAAGGATAGGACTTGTTAACTTTTTCCATTTTTGTTTTCAGTAAATTTCATTTGGAACGGTCGGCACCGAACAATTGGTTTTAGCCGAACCGAATGTAATTAACACAGGTAGAGGGTGTCCAAGAACGATTTACCATGGCCACTCCTCGGTAAAGTTGTCCAGGGATGGCACCGAACGATGTACCACCCGCCAAGCCGTGGTAACAATGTTTTGAAATTTCAACCTTTGGTGCTCGGTGGAAGCATTTTTTTTTTTTTGTTATGCAACAATTTATTTTCCAACATTGCAAGTATTTTTGTTCGGTCCTTATGCCTTTGGCATTTTACAATGTTTTTCTTCGAATGCCCCCCAAACGCGTACAATTATAGTTACTCGTTCAATCCGAACGTATTTCAGAGGTCCGAATAATGAATGTCTCGATTTCATATCAACAAATACCCTCGGTGGTCCGAACGATGGATATCACCTGACCGAACGACGTACTTTCCTTGGGATCCGAACGATGGAAGCCACCCAACCGAACGAAGTACTTTCCTTGGGGGTCCGAACGTGGAAGCCACCCAACCGAACGAAGTACTTTCCTTGGGGGTCCGAACGATGGAAGCCACCCAACCGAACGAAGTACTTTTCTTGGGGGTCCGAACGATGGAAGCCACCCTTGCGAATTTACTTTCGTGTTATGTTTACCCATAGGAGCCCCCCTGTCTTAGTGTATTACCAAAGTGAGGGAAAACACTAAGGCAGGAAAGTGGGTAAACAATGGAGAACCGAGGCTAAGAAGATTTCGCCACAATCGTGTATCCGAACGGTCGTAGGGTAGAAATGCCACGTGCCGACGGTTATGGGCGAGATAGTATACCCAGTTAACCGAGTGTGTCATCCGAAGAAATAATTATACAAGAACATGAAATTTCTATTAATAAAGGCGCCCGAGGGCTTACATTCTGAAGAAAGGTAAAAGCGAACCAAAAAATCAACAAACAGGGGGGGGGGGGGGAGACCCACCGAAGCTATCCATGGAACTTCCGAAGTTTCTGGGCGTTCCAGGGGTTTGCAATCGGTGTTCCATCCATTTCGGCTAGTTTGTAAACGCCGTGACCAATCTTTTGAACTACTCGGTAGGGGCCTTCATAGGGATCTTTGAATTTTGTCAACTTTTTTGCCTCGACAACCATCCGAAGGACCAGGTCTCCGACATTAAATGGCCGAGCCCGAACGTTCTTGCTGTATCCCCGAGCAACTTCTTGCTGATACGCTGCGTGCCTAAGATTGGCATTGTCCCGAAGCTCCTCGGCAAAATCCAACTTTGCTCCGACTAGAGCATTGTTGTCCACGGGATTGAAGTTTTCTGACCGAACCGTAGGGATAAGAGTTGAGAGGGGCAAGACCGCCTCCATGCCATAGACCATGGAAAACGGTGTTCGGCCAGTGGATCGCCGAGGGGTGGTGCGGTAACTCCATAAAACCTGGGGTAGCTCATCAACCCATTTACCAAGCTTACGATCCAAAAAAATGCTTCAGCCCCCGAGTAATAGCTTTGTTAGATGCTTCGGCCTGGCCGTTCCCCTGGGGATAAGCAACGGACGAAGTATGAATGGTAATGTGATGCTCTTGGTAGAAACTCTGGATCGCCGAAGCTACGAACTGAGAACCGGTGTCTGAAAGAATAGTGTATGGGACGCCGAACCTGGAGATGATGTTCTTCCAAATAAAGCGTTCGACGTCCCCGGCTGTAGTTTTTACCAACGGAGAAGCTTCGACCCACTTTGTGAAGAGGTCGGTGGCGGTGAGCAAATACTCAAATCCCCCGAGCGCCTTCGGCAGCTTTCCCACTATATCAAAGCCCCAGACAACGAACGGCCAAGGACTGGTGATCATTTTAAGAGGAAAGGCTGGCTGGTGGGGAATGAAAGCATGCTTCTGACACCGAACGCAGCGTTTCACGTATTCCTCGGATTGTTTAACCATCTTAGGCCACCAATAGCCCTGTGTCAACGCCCGCTGTGCCATTGTTCGGCCACCCGAGTGACCTCCACAACTCCCCGAGTGAAGCTCATCAAAAATACTCTGAACTTGGTCTTCATGCACGACGCGCAAATCCGGACCAGTGAATGTTCGGCGGTATAGATTTCCATTTGGATCAAGGAAGTAGTTAGCCGCTTGGCAGCGAATCTTGTGAGCCTCTTTCTTGTTTTCGGGGAGGGTTTGGTGCTTGAGATAGGCGACGACGGGGTCCAACAGACTCGGACCGAAGGTGATTGCGTTTACCGAGCAAGAGACAGGTTCGAAGCTCGATGAGTCGACTTCATCAAAAATAATCGTGCGACTACCTGATGTTCGGTAAACCGAGGCAAGACCAGCCAGAGCGTCTGCATGTGCGTTATGTTCCCGAGCGATCCATTCTATCTCGACGCGCCCAAACTGTTTCAGCAGAGAGAGGACATAACTGACGTAAGCGTTCATCCTTTCATCCTTGGCCTGATAGTCGTCGTTTAGGTGGCCCACGATTAGTCTGGAGTCACAGAAGACGTGGACCGAATCGGCCTCCAACCGAAGGGCAAGCTTCAATCCAGCAGTGAGGGCTTCGTACTCGGCTTCGTTATTCGTGGCCGGATAGCCGATGGTGACTGAACTCTCGTGGACTGTCCCAGCCGGAGAGATGAGAACAATACCAGCCCCAGCCCCGTTGATGTTCGAAGTTCCATCAACCGTCATCCTTCAGGCGTCTCCAGAGAACAGTTTCCATTCCTTCCTCGGTCTCTTCGTCCCCAAGGTGAACCGAGCACGGAGCGATTCGGGAGGTGGGTTGTTCCACTCAACATATTCCTCTTCCTTTGCAATCCGAGCTTCCTCAGCAGCAGCTGCTAAGGCGTTTTCCTCGTCCTTCAGTCCAGGTGTTAGCTCGGCAAAAAAGTCAGCCAAAGCTTGGCCTTTGATTGCTGTTCTTGGTTCGAACTGAATGTCGTAATTAGCAAGGTCTTGAGAGAATTTCAAGATCTTGCTGGAGGAGGCGGCTTTCCGAAGAACGGCCTTGAGAGGAAACTCGGTGAGAACCACGATCCTATGACATTGGAAGTAGGGCATAAGACTCGTTTTGGCTGAAACGAGCGCTAGAGCCAACTTCTCCATAGGCAGATACCTCGTCTGAGACTCCGTCATCGTCTTGCTCGTAAAGAAAATCGGCAAGTGGTCCATTCCTTCTTTCCGAACGAGAACAGCACTCGTCGCATGATCCGAAACAGCTAGGTAAAGATACAGGTCTTCGTCGGGTTCGGGAGTGACGAGGAGTGGAGCGTGGGAAAGATAGTCCTTTAAGGATTGCAAGGCCCGCTCACACTCCTCAGTCCACTCAAACCTGCGCCGACTGGTCTTGATGGCTTGGAAGAAGGGCCTGCAAAGATCACTTGAGCGTCGGATAAATCTGTTCAACGCTGCGACCATCCCCGTCAGTCGTTGAACCTCTTTGATTGTAGGTGGAGCCCAGAGGTTTTGCACGGCGGTAAGCTGGGTTGGATCAGCTTCTATCCCTCGGCGGCTGACCATGTACCCGAGGAATTTACCCGAGCCCACGCCGAAGGCGCATTTCTCTGCATTGAGGCGTAGGCGGTATGCCTTGAGGATGTCAAAAATCTCTCCCAAATCCCGAAGATGGTCAGTGCCGAGCTTGCTTTTGCACACCATGTCGTCGATGTACGCTTCCAGGGTTTTGTCGAGTTTGAGGAGGAACATATTAGTGATTGTTCGTTGGAAAGTTGCTCCGGCATTCTTCAATCCGAAGGGAACAACGTTGTAGCAAAACGTTCCTCGGGGGGAGATGAATGCCGTCTTCTCTTGATCACCTTTGGCAAGGGCAATCTGATGATAGCCCCGGTACGCATCCATGAAGCTCAGACGCTCGTACCCAGCCGTTGCATCCACCATTTGCTCTATCCGAGGGAGAGGGAATCGATCCATTGGACAGGCATCGTTGAGGTTGGTGTAATCGACGCAGACCCTGAGCTTCCCATTCTTCTTTGGAACAACAACGGGGTTAGCGAGCCAAGTCGGGTATAACACCTCCCGAATGGCTCCAGCTGCCAGCAGTTGATCCACTTCGACCATGACTGCCTCCACATGCGAGGCAGCCGAGCGACGTGCCTTCTGAACCACGGGGCGTCTGTTCGGATCCACATTAAGTGAATGAGAGGCGAAGGATGGGTCCACCCCGGGCATCTCCTGAGGAGTCCAAGCAAATACTTCCATGTTTGCCTTCAAGAAATTGAACATGTCCGTACGCTCGGACTCACTCAAGGAACTGCCGACGAGGAAATACCTTCCACCATCCTCGGTTATCGGCATCCTTATGAGTTCTTCGGCTGATCTCTCCTCGGCAGGTAACCCCACTTCTTCGGGCTCGGGGACGTCAACCCTTTCAACACATTGTACTTCCAGGAAGCTCCGTTCGTTAGTCACCGTACTGACGTAACACTTCTTGGACTGGATTTGGTCTCCCCGAAGGCTCTCCTGCCTTCCATTCCAACCGATGAATTTCATAACCTGGTGGAGGGTAGAGGCGACCGCCTTCATTCCGTGTAGCCAGGTTCGACCGAGGATGATGTTGTAGGGGCTAGGAGAGCTCACCACCACAAATTCGACATCAATCACTCGGGAGCCGGCTCGCACAGGGATCAATCCCTGAGGCCACACAGGTGCTCCGGTGAAGCTGACGAGGGGCGTGCTGTCCGAAGCTGGTTCGGGCTGAGACCGAGGCTTTTAAAAGTAGAATAGAACATCACTTCTGCCGAGCTCCCCTGGTCCACTAATACTCGTTGAACTTTGGAGGGGCCAACCGTAACCGAGACGACCAGAGCGTCGGTGTGAGGCATTTGGACCCATTGCAAATCTTCGGAAGTGAAGGTTAGCGGGCCATCAAGGCTTGGATCGACCCACTTTCTCTTTGGTGAGATTCCCACGTTGCAGACGGCCAAGGCGGCGACGGCTTTGTCAATTTCAGAATGTAGCTCGGCCGCTCTTCCCTCGGATACAATGCCTTGAATGACTCCAACAAGATTTCCCGCCAGAAGAGGCGGAGGAGGGGGCAGTGGATTTCGCCGAAGGTCGATCCACTGATTGAGGTGCCCTTCTGCCGCAAGCTCCTCAAGATGACGTTTGAATGGTTGGCACTGGGTGGTGTAATGGCCACGCTCCTTGTGGTATGAACACATCCCAGCGCCACTGCTCGCTGTTCCTAAGAGTCCCGTCGGCCAAACGAAGAAAGGCTTTTGCCCAATGATACTCAGCAACTTGTAGATCGGTTCGGTGAACGCAGTCCGCTCGGCCACATACTCGTCTGGCCTCGGCTCCTTCCTCGTCTGCTGCCATTGAGATTGTTGCTGCGGGTGATTGGGAGGTTTGCTCCGACTGCTCGGTTTGCTTGACCCCGCGCCATTTTGACCTGATTGCCCCTGCCGAACATTAGCCACTTGCTTCTTCGCAGCTATTGTCTTCGATGTTTCCATTCCCTTCGGAGCGTTACGTTCGGCCACAGCCTCCTCGTGTACACAATCTTTCTCGATGATCAACATAAGCTCCCCCATTGTCTTCGGTGGGTTTCGGGACAAATCTCTGAACATTGCCGAGGTTGGATCCAACCCATTCATAAATGACTCGGCCGCCACGCTTTGATCACAGTCGGGGATGAGGTTGTACACTTCCCAATATCGCTCGGTGTATAACCGAAGGGTCTCGCCTGGTGTCCTCTTCATATTCACCAGCATTGAGAGCGTTTTCGGCTGGATGTTGCTCGTTACAAACCGCTTGGTGAACTCCAATTCCAGTTCGTTGAAGCACTTGATGGACTTCGGCTTGAGCTGATTATACCACAACATTATAGGTTCACTTAACATAAGGGGAAAGATCTTACACATAAGCGCGTCGGAGAAGTTGTGGAGGCTCATCGTTTGTCGGAATCGGCAAACGAACGCGACTGCGTCCTCTTTGGCCTCGTAACGCTTGAGCTTCGGCAGGACAAAACGATCCAGAGGTCGCTCTTGCTGTATGGCGTCGGTGAAGGGAGAGGCCTTGGCCTTACCGAGCTTGGAATTATCGACCACCTCCGGGGTGCTTGGAACAACGGACAATGGGGCTTCATGGCGGTTGGTTCGGTCGCTCCGAGGTTCCCTGTGGTGGTGTCGCGGCCGCCTATTCTCGTCTCGCTGCCGGTGCCTAACATCTTCCGATCGTTCGAGTTGCTCAATTCTAGGATCCTCAAGGCGAGCCCGCCGAGGATCGAAATCCTCGTTGACCGGTCGGTATATCGTAGGCATTCCTGTAAATTGGTCGTATAGAACAATGGTTTCGTCCTGCCTTCGTCGTTCCCTACTTTCCGCTCGGCGAAGGCTAGACGAGCCAGCCGGGCGTCGCCCACCCGGGTAACGATCCGAGTGTGACCTCGATTGCTCGGTACGCTCAGGGCGTTCACTGGCCCGAACGCGCCGAGCCGGCTCATTGAGATCCAAGGGCCTTTTCCCATCCGCACGCTCCCGGTATCGTCGGGAAACATTGTTCGTTCTCCCGGAAGCTTCCATCCTGCGCGTCCCTGCTGTAGAGCTAGTCGCCGAAGAACGAGTGCTCTCGTTGTGAACGATACTTTCCAACCGTGGGAGAAAGGCTATGGGTTGAATTCTGGAAGCAGGTTCTAGCCGATCAAAAACTGTACGACGCTCGGATGGGGCATCTTCGGACGTGTGCGCCTGTCGGGATTTCCTACTTCGCTTGCGAGTTCTCTTCGGTCGACTTGGTTCGGCCGGGTGGCCATGCACAGGAGTCATGGCCACGCCTCCTTCTCGTTCTTCAAGCCGCTGTTGGAGGAGCGCGATCACCGCGGCCTGACGCTTTTGCTCTGCCAAGGCAATCTCAAGCTCGGTTGGGGGGTAGGAAAGCTGCCGTGCGACCGGCAAGGTGGTTCTTGCAGTTTGGCTGGGATCAGCGTTCAGAGAACCAAACCCAGCCAAACCGATGGTGAAGTTTTCCGGGCCTGGAGGGGGAAGACGGTGTGCCATTACTCGAAAGGACGGCGGAGAAAAGAGGAGGAGGCCTGAGACGAACCGTGGCCCACGTTGTTTTGCTAGGAAAGATCTGTTCTTCCCCAGCGGAGTCGCCAATTGTGGGGGGGTGGTTTGTCCTAGAACCTCCTGAACCCTTTCCTGATGCTTGGACCGTGCTGACCTTGTGAGACGACGTCGTATACCTGCAAACCGGAGGGGGGGGGTGATCCTCCGGGTAAACGCTCCGACGATCTAGTCAGAATCGGAGGGAGGAAGAAGAAGAAGTGATAATGAGAGAAAAGTGTTGAGGGAGAAGAATATCTAACCCCTTCCCCAAAGGGGTAGCTTGCTATTTATAGGCAAAGGTTTGGAGTGCTGAATAAGGTGGAGGTGTGCTGCACGCGCGTTCCTACGCTCGGATGACGTCACGTGTCAGAAGCACTCGATGGATATTTGACTTCAAGATCTGCAGACCCATGCTGACCCACGTGGGCCAGAGTCAGAAGTGTCCCATCGGTTATCAGAAAGGCGTGCACGCATGTCTCTGTCACTGTCAGCTGATGCTCCCTAGACTTTCTACCGCCGCTGGATCCAACCGAAGGGGTAAAACGAGCGGAGGATCCGCCGAGGGAACGACTTGCTCGCCAGATAATTCCTTTGAATAGGAAGGCTACCCATCCGAGTAAACAGGACCTATGCCGAGCTGGGGTGTCGTGCTCACGTTCGGAGAATCAGATATCACTCGGTGAACACACACAAGGCCGATTGACGCTCGGTGAGTAACAGGGCTGACGTGTCGCGTTTGACTTTTCTCACACAGACGAACTGAGACAACTGGACCGTGGGCCCACAGGCTCAACCTGTTGACCCCTTTGGTCCTGCGGATATTTCGGCCCACTACAAATACACAATCGAGGAGACGGTTAGATTACAAGCTACTCCTAGTGCGAGAAATGTAAAGTACAGATAAAAAGTAGAAGCCTTTGGGCGATTGAGTGGGGGGTTGAAATTGTCTTCTCTTCTTGTATTTATAGGCTTCACTTCGACTTGAATTTCAAATCTGGCAGAATTCCCTCCAACGATTTGAATCAAGCGGTTATCTCCTCTTTCTTCTCCATGTTCTTGACCAGGCGGTTTCTTCATAGTTTGGATGCACGATCCATTGCGATCATTTCCTTAACTGCTCTCGTCAACTGCTTCGCCCACGATCTGCTTGTAACTTGTCATCAAACATGTGATTTAATTATTCCTGCAACCGTCGATTAGTCCATTTGACCCCCTTGTTGTACGTCTCTTGCCTCTTTAATTTATGACAACACGTGTCGTCATCTGAGCTAGTCGATCAATATAGATCAAAATATGGTGTAAACAATGCCCCCTTATTTACCTGAGTTAAAAGTTAACTTTGGTAAATAATCCCTTAATTAGTAATCACCGCCTATATAAAGCAGAGTACTTTGAATTTTAGGGCATGACATTTTCTCAACAGACTTATTTTTCGGTCGGGTCGGGTCTTTGGACAGCCCTAAGGATAGCGTAGTAAGTTCTCCCTTTAGCCAAAATATTTTTGCTCTTATTAAATTGTTTTCTTGGTACTTATCATCCCATTAGCATATAGAGTTGGTTAGAGATTTTTCAACTGGGCAAGTGTGTGCTCAATCATTCATTTTCAGGTAACCACTATGGCATATAGCTTAGAGTGCATGGCATGCATTGGCGGACTATTTTTGAATGATGACATAGGAGGGTCACTCTATCCTCTCTTGTAAATTACATTTTGGGTAGATGTAAACATAATTTCAAATTTGATTTCTTTGACATTGGAGGAATGTAGTAGTGGACCATATAATTGTTTTCTTTGTATTACTAAGAAACGTTTGGTTGTAATTACACGGATTAAAGTTTCAAAAAAAAAATTGAATGATAATGAATCAACATGATGATCATGGGTAATTATATAAGGAGATGTTGATATCTAAATTATGAAAAAGCTAATATTTCTATGTTAAAAATCGAGGGCATGACATAATTTCACAAATATTTAAAAATATTATCCTGTATGAAAATATGGGAATCGGAGGGAAAAATTAACTACTGTGAATCAACCCAAGACGAAAATATTAATGAGTAGAAATTACTTTATTTGTGGGATTCAAGAGATAGTGGTGGAAATTATGTCATTGTCAATTAAAGTGTAAAAAATTGGTTTAGGGTCCACTATAGAGAACTTGTAAGGGTCCACTATAAAAAATTCAGCATTAACAAATGTTCTTTAATTATCAAAACACGTCCTGGACCGTCATTTTCCCAACTTGTAACCCAGTTAATCCACCTCTAATATTTGTAACCTCTCTAGTCCACTAATATAGTTTTTTTTTGAAAAAAAAAACCACTAATATAGTTTAGTAAGGCCTTAAATCCACTTCTTTTAAAAAAGAAATTAAACCAAGATAAAAATGTCCTTCCTATATAAACTGTCATATAGAGAGAAACCCTAGACTAAAAATAAATCTAGGGCATAGCCTCATCTCTCTCTCTCTCTCTCTCTCTCTCTCTCTCTCTCTCTCTCTCTCTCTCTCTCTCTCTCTCTCTTTGCCGCCGGATAAAAGTCCAAAAACCTCACCGGAAAATGTCCCAGTAGCTGTCCATGCCTTTGATCGGCGCCAGAAACCTGTCCTTGGCGATTACACTGCGGTAAACAGGTCCGATCAACGACCTCCCGTCCTTTGCCTCCTTGGCCGGCTCCACCTCGTTCAAAAACACACACACACACACACTCTCTCTTTCTCTGTGTGTGCTGTCGGAGTCTACCTGAACAAGCTATTGATGAAACTACTGTGGTGGTTGGTGATGGAAAATACTCCCTCCGTCCCAAATTGGATGTCAATTTTTGGTATTTGTGTCATGCTTATATCTTTCAATATGAATCTAAAAAAATATGCAATATGGATCTTGTTTGATAGTTATCGATTAGTTCTATTATACAAAGTTTTCAAACTTATGAAAACATTATAGATTGAAAGATATAAACGACGAAAAAATGACACGAGTTTCAAAAATTGTCATTTTTTTTGGGACGGAGGGAGTAATAATTTTCACTTTATTTATGATATGATTCTCTAAGTAACTGAGTTCCAGAAGCAAAGTTGTGAAATCCGTTCTGTACCGGCCGGTGCTTAAACGGAACACAAAGACTCAAGATCCGTTTCGGTTGAAATACCGGCATGTTCCGGCCAATACCGGATGTACCGGACGATACCGGTGTGTTTTAGACATTTTCCGGTGTTCTAGCGGTACAAATTTACACTGCGTTTTTTTTCCCGGTGAGTGCCGAACGCGTGCTTCAGTGCTTGTGTGGCTAACCTGAGTTCCGACACAGTGAGGCAGGGAGTATAGGAGTAAGATGTGAAGGAGAGAAATGATCCAGTGAGTATAGGAGTAATATATCAACTGTGTTGAGAACCTTTTTTTTTTTTTTTGAACTAGCTGTTTTGAGAACTTGGTTTGCATATGAATTAGTCAATAGATGAGTAGTTCAATGAATCTGCAGGTTTATTGTTTGGAAGTCTTGCTTACATTTTATTTATGTTTATACTTCAAACTTTGTAATCGGGTAACATATATTGAATATAAAATTAAAAAAATTGCGGCAAATCCGGAACGGTACCGAGATACAGACCGGCCGGTACGGGATTGACAACTTTGTCCAGAAGGTAGGCTGACAAATTTAATTCCAGAGTGGGGTTCTACATGGATCCACTTTTGGATTTGCATTTATTCATTTTGCTTTGATTATTTCACCTTGGAAGCAACGATCGATCCATGCCATTGTCAAGGGTTTTTAATGTTTTGTATATGTGGTCCTTCTACTTTTATTGAAATTTGGACTATTTCATTTTGGATTGTGGATTTGCATTTATTCAACTGATTGATAAATTTGCCTCTGTTAATAAAACGACTGTTACCAAAGCTAAGTAATCCATTTTTTTTTTGCGGTAGGTATACATGTACAATATTATATGTGATTGTGTTTGGCATAAAACACATTTAAGATATCCATAGATAACTTTATATGTTTCAGATCGATCTATCTTTGTTTTTGATAACGTACAAATAACAGATTGAGACATATAACATTATATGTGCACTTTTTTTTAATGTATTACCAAACATAAGGCAAGAACGTAAATTGTTTCAACATGCAGATAACATATTTGGCATGGTACAAAGTTCAGATATACACATATAATATTATATGTGCTTGTGTAGGCAAAAAATACGTTCCAGATATTCATAGATAACCTTATATGTCTCAGATTTATCTTCATTTTTTATAACGTACAAAGGACAGATTGTGACATATAAGATTATATGTGCACTTTTGTTGATGTAGTACCAAACATAAGACGAAAACACAGATTGAGACATATAACATTATTTGTTAAGGTGTGGTGGGTTCAAGAAAGGAATGACTCAAAACAGGTAAAAAAAAAAGAAGAGAAATTTTTGTCACACATATAATGTCATATGTTAAGGGGTGGCATGTCAAGAAGGAAAGGGCTCAAAACAAGAATTAAAAAAAGAAAATATAAATTTTTATCACACATATAACGTTATATGCTGGCGTGGTGGTGATAGAAGTGGAGTGGTAGTGGTGGGAAAAATGAAAGAAAAGAGAAATTTTTACCACATATATAACGTCTCTTTTTGAAAAGTCAATGGTACGCCTTCTTTTTTAGACCAATTTGGCAATTTCTATGAAGTTGGGCACCGCCCCGAACTTGACTACACATATAACGTTAAATGCTGGCGTGGTGGTGATCAAAGTGGAGTGGTGGTGGTGGGAAAAAGAAAAGAAAAGAGAAATTTTTACCACATATATAACGTCTGTTTTTGAAAAGTCAATGGTAGGCCTTCTTTTTTAGACCAATTTGGCAATTTCTATGAAGTTGGGCACCGCCCCGAACTTGACTAGAGCTCTGAGCATCCACAGTAACTTCTCTTTTCTCACACAAATGTTATCCAACAGTGCTATCCTCACACAAACATTTTAAAAACAGATTCTACACAGATCAGTGTGTGGGGCCCACTACGGATTCCACACAAATGATTCGAGTTAGTCATTAAATGTAAAATATTTTTTCAAGGGCTCCCGTGAAAAATCAGCTCAATTCGATTCCTATAGATACTCGATCCAATCATCTAACTCTTCATTAAGATTTTAGAATAATGAAAAGTTAGATGGTCGGCTCGAGAACTTATAGGTATCGAATTGCGCTGATTTTTTGCAGGGGCCCTTGAAAAATTTGTTTTACATTTAATGAACGGCTCGAATTGTTTGTGTGAAACCCATAGTAGGCCCCACTCACTGATCTATGCAAGATCTGTTTCTAAAATGTCTATGTGAAGAGACTTATTGAATATTACTTTAGTGGTTGATGTCAAAATGGCAATGCGATTAGCATCTTCAACCCATGGCTTAAATTGGAGATGCCAAATTTGACATTTAACAAACCATCATCTTCAACCTCGATGTCAAATTTAAATCAATTGGGGCTAGCTCAATTGGTTAGGACTCTTGCATTTCACTAGAAGGTGAGAAGTTTGAGTCTTTCCACCTGCGTGTGGGTGTTTTTACGTTGGATTTTTTTCTCCTCCTAATGGAGGCTTGTAGTTGAGTTAGGTTTATAGTAGTTGAGCGTCGTGGACTTAATGTAGTGTCCCGTGGTTTGTGCTTTGTAATTCATACAAAAAGAGTACAAAACACCCACTTTTAAAATTCCAAAATACCAAAAATAAATTTGGGATGAGGAGTCAAATTTGAAGCAAATGGTGTAGAGCCAAATCCCTCCATTTGATATCAAAATTGGATTAAAGAAGGATGTCAAAAGTTACCGTTACTACACCACGCGGAGTAGGATTTGTGTTAAAACTGGATAATTCTCAACTTTAAATCAGATTTAGCAAAAGATTTGTCAAACTCGGGCTTGCTTTCCAGGCCAGCATGGCCTAGTGGTCCAGAAAATAGATGGGCTGAGCTGTGGTTATGGGCCGACTAAAAATTGTAGTAGTACTTAGGTGAGAGAGGTCAATCTGGCCCAGAGGCCCAACCCACACTGTGGACTCTACTGTGAATAACTAGCCCTAGACATGTTTATCAAGGATTTTGAAAGGAAATATCCAAAATCCAACTGTGGGTTTAGTTTTCTCTTATGGCGTATGGGGTTCGCGAAATGACCAACGTTCTTTTTCTTTTACAAAAAAAAAAAAATAAAATCGATTCATCACAAGGATAAAAAATGAAGTACCACCAACTACTGGGTTTCATTAGGGGTTGCTAAACAAACCAAGCTACTCGACTCTGAGCTCGTATTCGTTCGTTAAAAGCTTATTTAAGATTGGTTTGTTACATAATAAAACAAGTCTTGAACATTTTTTTGAAACTCGTTAAGATTTCAAGCCAAACTTGAACAAGCTACTACTAGGCTTGTTCGGCTTATTATGTATAACATATTCAAGCTATTGCTCATCTTTAGCTTGATTAAAACTCATTTGAGATCAGTTCGTTTCATAAATAAGCTGAGCTTAAACATATTATTGATGCTCATTAAGTTATCAAACCAAACTTGATTAGTTACCTGCTTGGCTCGTTTGGTTCGTTTATATGACCCTTAGCTTCACTACTTTCACTCTTCAAAAAACACCTCTTATATATATATCGGGGCAGTTCCGGGGGCCCTTAAAAAAAACCTCTAAAAAAATCCCCCAAAGTTTCCGATCAAATTTTGATGATTCGAGCCGCTCAATGTAATCAGAACGTGATTTTAAGGGCACCCGTGTGAAATCAGCAAAAAAATTGACCGAGAAGGGCTTCATCTGAATAGTTTTTTATTGAACTTTATTGAACGGTTCAATAAAAAACTACTCAAATCAAGCCTTTCCCGGTTATTTTTTTTGCCAATTTCTTGCGGGCACCTTTAAAATCACGTTCTAAACACATTGAGCGGCTCAGATCATCAAAATTTGATCGGAAACTATGAGATTAAGATTTGGGAGGTTTTTTTAAGGGTCTCCGGAACCGCCTCGTATATATATATTGTCAATCAATAGAAGAGATCATTTTTACATCAGATATGAAGTACATAGTACAAATCTGGGACACTACATCAATTGTGAGAGTTCATGAGACAACCAAGCCCAACAACTCAACCAATACAAGAAATAAGCCCATTATAGGGTAGAAACAAATAAAGAAAGAAAAATCCCTGTAGAGACCCGTATTTATTTTATCAGTGTTTTTTTTTGACAAGTATTTTATCAATGTTAATGCTTTATAAGTGCATGATTATTGAGAAAGAAATGTGAAATAATAGTGCTTATGTGATTTGGGACTAAAGTGATAGGATTGAATGTGAATGGGTGCAAAGTGTAGTTTGCATATATGTGAGTAAATATAGGAGGGTGAGAGTAGAGAATTATTTTCTCCTCTCATCTCCCTCACACCTCTCTCTCTATCTCTCGGTCTCTCTCTCTCTCACTCTCACTCTCATCCAAAATTCCACCCAATCACTCAAGAACCCACACAAGACAACCTTAAATCTTTCATCTTTGCGTGTATTGGAGCTCGTACCTCGTTGGATTGAGCTCGGTGAGGCGTATTTTGCTCGGTGTGAACTTTGGAGACTAGGGCTCGGTCTCTCTCTCTCTTGGAAATCGTTTTTGTTAGATATATTGGCACTTTTCGGGGTTGTCCAAAACCTCCAGTAGTGTTTTATTATATCGCCTTTGTTTGATTGTAATGGGTAGGTTCTTAAGGGGAAGTTGTCTCGCTGTAGACACCCCAATCCGAACCTCGAAGGTTCTTTGTACGCCCCGATAATGAAATAAAGGAAACGGAACCTTTGCGAGCTTGAATGAAGGATTCCCTCAGCCCAAATAAACCAAAAGCCCAAAAGCCCAGAGAAAGCCCAAAAGCCCTGGACCGAGCCTGTAATAACGCACGGAACACTTCTACATTGCGCGGCATAACAAAATTCATTACACCGCACACGATCATGAGATTAACCGCACGGCATTTCAGGAAAAGTTCTGACTGGCTCAAAAAGCTGTCGGTCACGCCCATTTGAGCCACATCTGCAAAATGGCTCAGCCGAAAATGCACTTCAGGCCCGCCCAGAAAATACCTCCACCATTTGAATTTCAAAATCCTTGGCTCTTGCCTATAAATACACCCCTACACTCAAGAGAAAATGACCCTTGATCATTATTCTCAACCTTTCTCTCTCCTCTTGCTTTTACATCCATTCTCTACTTTCAAGCCTTGAGAATGCCACTTCCAAAAAGACATTCTCTAGGCACTTTACTCCATTTTTCTCCTCACTATCAAAGTTAGTCTCTTACTAACTTTGAGACCTCACCCACCAAAAAACCCAACAACTACTCACACCCACACTCACCTTTTCTCACCCGATCTTGTTCACACTCATCCCTCATCATCCATCCTCATTCAAGCTCAAGATCAAAGGTAAAAACCAAGTTTTCTTGGGTTAGGCTCTGTCCTGACCCTAAGAGGACTCTTCTACTGTCAGGCTTGACCCTTTTTGGTTAAGATCTGGCCTAAAAATCATTTTCATAAAACAAAACAGCCCTTGTGCTGGACAAGCCACACCACGCGGCGCTCTGATGCGTTGCACGACGTAGCTGGTTCACACGCGCGGCCATTTCATTAACTGTTGTTTTCTTGTTCAAGTTGTCTGGATCATGATTACTCCTCATCGGGTTTGCTTCTGTTGTTAAGATGTCTGTTGTCAGTGTCCTTAGAATAAGACTATATCTACAAGCCATGTTTTACCTCATAAATAAGATTTTCTTGATCATCTCGAGCGATCAAACGTATCGAAAGTTATTTTATATTTATGGCTTGAAGAAATGGTACTGTTCTGTGGTGATCTAATGGCTGTGGATCTTCTGATATTTCTGAAAAATGTCGCACGTTATATTCAATATGCCGGGTAATGTTTTGGACACTGATGACGAGATAGAAATCACGCATGGCATACCATAAGGCCGTGCGCTTTATTATGGTGTGCCGCGTGAAGTATGACCGTAGTCCACACAATTTGTTGGAAAGTTTTACCATTCTTTTCTTCGCTGCATCATCTTTACCATCTCTGTACAGTGAACACCACGTGCACACTAATGTGATATATTCCCCATGTCCCTTCCCCTTTTACTTGCTTTATTAAAGAACTTGATTTTCCAAAAGATATTAAAAATTTCCCCTTTTGAGAATGCTTAGTAGAAACCGGCTTCACCGGGCGAGTGTGGTGCTTTTTAAAGAAAAACCTTCCCCATTCATAACGTGGCCCCCGAACCCAAAATCTTAACGTTTTCGTTAGACCAAAAGCCTTTTCCAAACAAGTTTCTCGGATCATCCATCTCAAAAATCTGGGTGGCAACTCTTCGAGTGCGCGTCGGGCGGGCAGCCCACGCTCGCTCGATGCTCCTCTCATTAATCTGGGCCAAGTTGACTGCTGCAAAGTTGTTCTATCTGTGTGAGAGGTAGAAAACATTGCACGGCATGTCATTTGGATTTTGTCTCCGAAAATTAGTGTGTATATATATATTTATATATCCCTTTAAGAGATTTCTTTTTCAGAATATATATAATTGGGGGCTAGGGAAAATCCGTTTTCCATATTCGTATATATCATTGCAAGATTTTCCTTTTAGAATATAAAAAGATTGGAGGCTTCCATATGTAGAGATCATTAAAAGATTTTCTTTTGAGAATATAAAAGGATTGGTTGCTAGGGATTGGTTTTACAGCAATTGAGATTAATAGTTTGGCAGCCACCAAGAGTTTTTGTTCCTGCATCTTTTTCCCAACATTTTGGGTTCGTCTAGATCACGGTACACATCATACACCATTTCATCTTGTGATCTGTTGGTGCCTTGTTGCTGTTGGCCAAATCAACAAGAAGTCTTTTCGGAGCCGGTTGAATCTGGAGATCGAACTTGAGGTTCGTGGACTTCTGTTGAATCTTAAAAAAGCTCGGGGAGCATCGCAAGTTGGCGAGTATAGGTAACGCTTGTGGGTAAGCTTTGGGTTATTCTATTTCGCTTCTTGTAACTCTTTTTGATTAATAGAAAATAGTAGACTAGGACGTGGTTTTGTCTTAGGGTTATTCGGACCCTAAGGTTTTCCACGTATATCGTGTGTCTTGTCTCTGTTTATTTTTTGTGCACCTAATTAGTTTATAGTTCTTCGTAAATCTTTTTCAGAAAATAAAAAGTACTATTAAAAAGGGTAATCGTTTTTTAAACTAGTCCTATTCACCCCCCTCTAGGACTGGGTTGAGCTTCCGCGTAATTTCAGTTCTTCGATCCCGAGGTAGGGATTCTATCTCTCAATATATGTAAAAGGAGTGTTTTCTTGCCTTGAATCGAGTCCATGGTTGTTGTAATTGTTGTTGCTGTTGAACCTTTGAAATCTGCAGAAAAATCTATTCAAACTGATCTGGTATTGATACCATCGTGTTTGGAATGTTTCTGGGCACTCTGGTATCGATACTATTTTGACTGGTATCGATACCAGTTGCTTAGGGACAATTTTGCCGCATTTGTTCCAAATTTCATCGTTTTGACCCCCGATCAATTCTAACTCGTTCTAAGCACCTCAAAATCACCATATAACATTATTAATCGTACTCGTTGAGTTCGTGGAGTATCTTGCATCTCTTGCCCTTGTTCGGTAAAATTTTACTTTGAATACCTCATGAACCACGATTGAATTGGAATGACACATTACAAGAGTATGAGAAGCTTGAACACTTATTGACACAACGAGAACATTTAGGACCCATTGACGAGTGGGTGCCTGGCAGGGGGTACCGGCAGGAGCAAAAGCTCGTATTGGTTACATTCAGGACCTACCAATGAGTAAGGTGCCTGGCAGGGGGTATCGGGATCTTTTAATTGGCCCGACAGGAGTTTCGGCTCATGACACTTACGATGAAAAGACGTTGGACACATGAAAAATGAAAATGGTTCTAGTTTGAGTTGTATGACATTCGTTAAGTTGATGAATCGAGATTATTGAGCCAAGATTGTTGATTATCCCATGGTCCTTGTTCTTGTATCTACCTTGAGATCATCCTAGCATTTCATTTACATATAATGTTAGTGTAAAGTTTCCTACTGGGCTAGTATAGCTCAAACCTATTATCAATTTCAGGTTCTAACCCGGGACAATAGTTTGCATGCTTGGAGTGCTTGGATGTGAAAAATACATTTTGAAAGCTAACATAAAGGAGTTACTTGGTCATCTTTGTAAATCTCTTCTGGAAGATGTATTTGTAATTTCATTTTATATTTCTTTTGACTTAAGAATATTGTAAATCCTTAACTTTTTCGATACTATGTACTTATGTTAATTTGGGCCTGGGAGCCAATGATGTAATCTTTTGAAAACTCTTGGATGTGGAGGTACAATTATGGTTTATTGTGAGATTTTAATTATGGGAATCATTTATATTTATATTGAAAATCGAGGGCGTAACAATCCCTCTAAGGAAAGAACACCCACACGCAGGTGGGGAGACTCGAACTCCTAACCTCCAAGTGAGATGTAAGAGTATTAGCCAACTGAGCTAGTCCCAGTTGGTTACCATGTATATGTTGGGTCTTTTATTGACATTTCTAAACACATAGGAGTAGTCAATCTAATTCTATTTACGTTTAGGCTTTTGGTTATTAATTAGAAAGGCAGGACTATCAAATTCCAATTAATAGCAAAGACTTGTCATTATGTGTATTGGAAATTATGTTCGATTCAGGTGTTGACTGTAGGTTAACATCAGATTTTTTCGTTTTTGAAAACAAAAACCACACCTAAAACCTAAAAAAAATAGGAAAATTTATGGAAATGGTCCTCCTAGTTTCACCCGAGTCTTATTTTCGTCCTCTATGTATCTATTGCAACTCTTTTGACCTTCAAGTTTGGTTTTCGTACCAAGTTGGTCCAATTGATAACATCTGTCAGCAAAACTGGACAAAAAAAATCAGATTGGGGGCAGATGTCATCAATTGGACCAACTTGGTAAGAACTGTAACGTCCAAACTGCCATCAATTTGATTTTTTCCGTCAAGTTTGGCTGACAAAAATTATCAATTGGACCAATTTGGTACGAAAACCAAACTTGAAAGTCAAAAGAGTTGTAATTGATACTTAGAGGACGAAAATGAGACTCGGATGAAACTAGGAGGACCAATTATATAAATTTCTCAAAAAAATATAGACTGAAATAAATATTCTTCTTATTTTTGGAAAATTTTCATAGTTATCATTAACAAGTGCCCCTGTGTTGGATTTCTGGATCCACCGTGGCAAACAAGTGTGCGTCCACATGATAGCTACTATCCTCTACAGATTGAAAAATACATTTCTTGTCAGTGGATTTGAAATTACGAGAAATTGAATATTTTCAAGCTGAGCTTGTTTGTTTTTGTCGATTGACACCGGGATCCGGGGTGATGTAGTGCACGTGTAGGGCGGTACACAGCCGTCGATCTCATCAATTAACGGTTCACATTAAAAATCAATTATGACCGGTAATAAATGATTCTTACCGGTCATAATTAAAAATCATATCTCAACCATTCATTGTCAAGATCGATGGCCCGTGTGCGTCCTACAGGGTGTCTTACAGGGCCTTGCACTACAGATTTTCCCAATCCGCGCATATGTCAGGCACAAAGATTAAAAAAAAAAATGTAGCATTCACAAAACATGACGTGGGACGTTACTCTAGTGGTATTGTGAGGGGCTTGCTACCAAATATGGTGAATGTGTGCAATGTAATTTTTATTTGATTGGAATACTTACCATGTGACTTGAACACATTTTACACTTGGCTTAGAGCAAAGCTTACAAAAAGTAACCACAACAAGAGTTTGTATTTATCGATCTATAGAGAGCCCCATAATGTCCTTAAGAGCATCCTTCAAGCAAGACAAAATATGCCTTTTAGGCTAATTCAGCGAGCCAAAGGCACAAAATCGCCTCAAAATCAGCCTTAATACTCTTACTCGCTAGTCTGCAAAATTTTACAATTGCTACAGTTCCTCATCAAGGTTGACGAGCACTATTCACTCGTTACTGAATATTTACTAGTACTATATCTCCCAAAGCCAAGTTGTCTCTCACGCATCCCAAGTGCTAGTTGCTCTCTGCTTTTGCATTGAATTGGGGAGACTAACTATTCTAACCAAAAAGAAAAAGAGTAAAAAATGATATTTTAATGAGAATATAACTTGTACAGCAAGGCCAATGTAGGGGTGTCATAAAATTTACACTAGCTAAACTAAAAAAAAAAAGAGGGTTTTTGAGGTTAATTTAACTCAAATTTTTCCTTGCCTGATAAGGATGCTCTTAAGTCTTACATTTGCGCGGAATGGATTAATTGTGGATTACTATGTTAATTTAATCTAATTACTTCAAATGAGAACCTAAAAAACTGAAGTTTCAGTGGGGGCACGAGTTTTACTGAGCTCTGCATTTGTATTGATGGAGCTATGAAGCCAACGGGTCCACACAAATTTGTGCATGGTCGGTACAGGAGGCCATCTGTACCCATAGCAAATTTGGGCTTCCACATGGCCCTAGGACTTGAATGAAGTGAAATTTCAAAAAAAAAAAAAAAAATCAGCAATATTTCACTGCTGTCCCCATTCTCTCTAAATTTTTGGTACAGTACTATTTTTGTTCTTATTTTATGAATTTTTATTAAATTCACGTTATATTTTTTAGATTAATCATTCGTCTGAACAAGAAGAATCTAAAAAACAAAAAAATATGACCAAAAGTATAAACGATAAAATACCAAATAACTGGTATTTTTCGTACTTTTGTCATCTTAATTGATATTTTTTCAACTTCGGGCCACTTTTTTATACTTTTCTGATTCCTCTCGTCCAGACGAATGATAAATCTCCAAAATCACGACAAAAATAGGGAAATAATTTTAGCACTCCCCTTTTATCCATTAAATGACCCTGCACATGGGAAAAATGACTCAAGAGGCAAGGGTAATTTAGTAATTTCACATGACTAAAAAGACAAAAAAAAAGAAAAAAGAAAAGAAAGAAAGAGTGGCAATGGATAAAAAGAGGGTGTGAAAATCATTTCCCAAAAAAAAAAAAAAAAAATTAAGAGAGGATGAGGCCTCAATCAGAATGAGATCGATTAGCCTTATCTGACAGCAGCTACAACAGCATCAATATATAGTTGCAAACTGTTTCTCTTAGGACAAACGTACGTAATAGGCTAGGGGAGGCCCAAGGTTTCGGTGAGTAGTCAAACCAGCAGGCAGGAAACCATGTTATAAGATGCAAGACAAGAAGGATGGATGGATGGTAGGGGTCCAAACCACTCTCTCCCAAGAGTTAGGGTTAAAACCCAGCTTTGTGGAGTACATTTTAGTGCACCTTCGGAAGCTATAACTGCGTCTGTCTGCACCTCACAGGCACAGTTACAACCGTACTAACAACTTTTATAAATGGTGACTTTTAAGATATAGGAGTACCAGAAAAGAAACAAGCCCAAAACCAGGTTATTTATGGTTATAGAGTAGGCAACAACAGCTCAGTCTCACACTTCATTTTCTGATTGTCCTTCATTGTGAGAAAGTGCTACAACCGTACTAACAGCTTTTATAAATTGTGACTTTTAAGATATAGGAGTACCAGAAAAGAAACAAGCCCAAAACCAGGTTATTTATGGTTATAGAGTAGGCAACAACCTCAGTCTCACACTTCATTTTCTGGTTGTCCTTCATTGTGAGAAAGTGCTACAACCGTGCTAACAGCTTTTATAAATGGTGACTTTTAAGATATAGGAGTACCAGAAAAGAAACAAGCCCAAAACCAGGTTATTTATGGTTATAGAGTAGGCAACAACAGCTCAGTCTCACACTTCATTTTCTGATTGTCCTTCATTGTGAGAAAGTGAATCAAGGATTTTATCTATCGGATTTTTTAGCTTCCCACAATGAAAACAATCAAATGCCAATTTGTAGGAGAGGAGAAAGATACGAACGATAATGTTTTGGTGATCATATTCGATGGGATAGTTTGGTACCGGACAATTTGAGTACCATGTAATGGAACCAGAGGGCCTACTCTGAGTTGGGTCAAGCGTATTGATGTGACCTTCATACGGGTCATATTCTGGGCCCCAAAATATGACCTAAACCATTAATAATTTTATTCGACTTGTTGAATAATAACCCCTCTGTTTTGAAAAAAAAAAAATTTAACGGCTAGTATGATTTTGAGAATAAAGTTGCACATACACAAGTTTCGTTCATATGGTTACTAACACCGAATCAACTTAATTTTTCATAAGCATTACTTAACGACACAAACAAAATAATAGTTGATCAGATCATTTTTTTTAAGCCTAGATGGAACCTCTATTGAGGTCATAGCAGGCCATGTTGTGATTCTGTGACTCAACTCGTCCCCCATTCCCGTATAATCGTAAATGGAGAGGTATGCAGTGCATAGGCACGAATAGGGGTTTACACGCTACTCATTCCTCCACCCACTTCCACGAACTCCGACATTGGAGCTGAACGACTTTTCTTGTGTTATGTTTTGTTGTAATCTGATTAATTTTGTTTAATATAATGGGATGATCTTTCTGCTCAAAATTTAAAAAAAAAATAGTAATATTACTCACAAAACCTGTTCTCCGTGTCTTCTGCAGGTTTACCAACGTTGAAAGCAAGCCGAGGATTGCGGTAATCTTATCACGGCTTCAGCAAATAGAAAAGGAGAAAGGGGCACATTCCCATTAGTACAAGAATAAGTACTTCTTTCTGCCAGCTTATCTCAGCACAACTAGAAGGCATAACATAAGAAGTGATTTCTCATGCCAATAGGAGAAATGTAAGCACAATTAGGGCATTTTCCACAAGAGAGAAAGATGACAAATCTGGAGCCTCTGTTATGAGTGTGGCACCTGAGCATTTCAAATCAATTACAATATCCTAGTATAAATGCTTCTTTCGTTTCTTGATCAAATAGTAGTATGCTTCCTTTACCAGTCGTTTCTTCCTTGAAACAAAGAATAGCTGGGTTGTAGTTCGGTTCTAGAGTTTTCAGCTCCTGCAGAGGTATTGAGATATGTTGTTGGAATTGGTGATTGATGGTGGGTATTGATTACTAAGAAAGCGAGGTTGATATGCAGAAGCCGATGAAGCAGTGACGGGTGTTGAAGTAGAGAATCCTGATGATGCTGCAGCAGAGAAAAGTGGAAGTGGAACTGCCGCCGCACCAAATGGGCCCTGGATTTGCCATGCCCAGTTTGGTGAAGAATCAAATTCCACGCTCTTCTCCATTGCTCTTCCCTGTTGACAACAAAGAGGGTATCCTCCATAAAGTTGAGCAAAATGCAATTTTTTCAGCTTGTTTATTGAAGCCAAACTAAATATGTAACCCAGTGTTGAGGGAAAGAACCCAGAGACGGGCTTCAGTTACAGAGAAATTTGTTGCTTACCTCATAGATAGGGAAGACATTGGAACTAGTACCTCTCCAGGAAGGAGGGTGCTCAGACAACAATATGGGGCCATGAGGTGGTTTAGCTCCCATTCTTGTATCCTGCAAGAGGAAAAGATGAATCTGCTAACAAACTTTTTTAAGACTGTCCAATATTAAAACATCGCATCAGCAGGGAGAGAAAATGATTCTGAAACATCTATTCCACTTTCAGAGCAGAATGGAACTAAATAAAATCATGAGGTAAAATAATAAGATTACCCTTGTGTTCTCGTGCATGGCAATTGAGCTACAGTGGAACTGTAAACCACTAGTCAAGTCATTGTTTCCTCCTTGGCCGTCAGCATAATAATGGGTAGCAATACCCAAGTTGAGGTCTAGGTTATGGCTGCTTCCTGCGTCTAAGAGATTAGGAAAGTAATCATTCCTCAAGAATTATGGAGAAGTATAGCCGTATAGGTGAATATGGGGAAAAGAGAAAATGAAGAAAAGTTTCAAGAAAGATGAATCAGCACTACAGGCTAAACACATGAACATATAAAAAGGTGATACCCCCATTCCCAGCCTCAAAGCTTAAATCCCCCTCATATGTGCTTGGATCAAAATTGGTGAGTGCTTCCTTTCCATTGCATTTTATTGCTGCCTTGTCATAAGCCCTGATAACACAATAGATGAAGTAAGACTCCCACATAGAACGAGAAAATCCAAAAAAACAAATAGGTTAAGGAGAAGTGAGATATGATCATGTACGTAACCTGGCCGCTTCTAACTCGCTGTCGAAAAGCCCAAGATACATATACCTGCCAAATTGTGAGTTAATAAACTTGAGACAGCATATTGGACATCACGAAGAAGTTGGTGTTACATCTGACATTCTGACCAGAAAATGTTCCATAAAGTCGTAAATTAAGTTTCATTTATCTCACTTCTTGCCAAGGAACTGCCCCATTCGAGCTTCCCAACGTCCGCATTTGTGAAGTGTAACACCCCTGAATTTCGAACTTCCCCTAGAGAATCCGTTGCTATGGCGACGAAGTATATGCACAAATTCTTCCTTTGTCAAATTCTTCAACTGCATCAAGATCAAAACTATATGAGAGTACAATTACATCCCCGGCAGAATGAAAACTTATCATTCCAACTAGATATTTATCAACTCCCACCACCTGTTTAAAATCTTCATCATAGTCACTGATATTAAAGTTGATATCTGCATCAGGCCCACGAAACTTAATTGCAGCCCGATCATACACCCTGAAATCGCAAAGCATTTATGAGATAAACTTCCTCGCATCATATCAACAAAACTAGCTTAAACTAGTGCCGTTTGAACTTTCAAAACCACCAAGATTATTACCTAGCCGCAGCATGTGCAGTATCAAATCCTCCTACATGAAGAAATGTTGACGTTCGCAATATTTAGCAACAAAGCAGTAACGATATGAGGTTTCTAACGAGAGTGAAGAAGGAAACCCAATCAAAAAAAAAAACATCAAAGCTGCTTACCTAGGTACACTTGTTTTCCACAATCCCTGTTCAAAGCAAAAGAAAACAAACCATTTATCAATATAAAGAGAGCCAAGACTTCAAGATGGTATATAGTATCATTGGAGCAATACAATAGGAAAAATAGGATGCAGAATCATGAGGGCATCTCAAGCCCTTACTCAAATATTAGCTTAACACTAGACTTGAGTAAAAAAACTCCCAATCCTTCTCCTATAATTTACTCAAAAATACTCAAAACAAGTTTTACTCTTTTTTTCTTAAATCCAAATCACGAGAAACTCTTTCTTTCACTCAAATTTGAAGGCCTTTGCCACTCTGCCATTAATCAGGTCTTCCCACGACCTTATGCTTAAATCCTGGTTGCCGATTGAAGTGTGTCCCATTAGATATAGCTATCACTGATACTAATGTAAAGGTATTGAGATTGTTCAACAAAATGAGCAACCACCATGATCAACAGAAGAAATGCAAGTTCAGCATGATAAATCTATCAACAATTCTGGGTTTCTACAGATTGCCAGAGCTACAACCACTCCACGAACTGTGAGGATACACTTGTAAAATCTTACTCCTGATAAAAGAGAACCCTATCTCCACCATACAAAAATTTCGTCCAACAAACTATGCTAACCAGATACACTATGCTAGAAAGGTATAAAAAAGCTACACAAACACTATAATCTACTAACCATGCGTGCGATTCCTATCTCCCCATAAGAAAATGAGATAAAACCCAATAATCAATATCTTCAATTCTTGCACATGCGAGAAATGAAAGTTCAGCATGACAAATAAAATTAGCAACTCAAGAGGGCTACTATAAATTACACAAATCATAAGTTCATATCTACGCCTACATGGAAAAAACATACAAAATGAGAGACTGCCCTCCATATCTTCCAAATTTCTTTCCCAACAAATTACAGTAATCAAATACGCTATGCTACAAATATATATGCGCCTCTGTAGACATACAATTTGTAGCGATATACAAAATATAATATACCAACCAAACATGCCGCATGGCAAAATACATAACCCCACAAAAGATGCAGAACCGCAACCACCATGATCAACATGTCCAATAAAAGGCAGCATGACAATACAGATTCCCATAGCAACAATCTCTCCACAAACCACAAAAACTAAACAAAATGAGAGACCTCCGTCAACTCCAATACACAACAAATTCAACCAAATTGTACACACCAAAAATACAATTCCTATCACCCAGTTCTCTTATAGAACCCCTACGGTTCGACCCCGTTTGTTTGCCTGGAATTGAGCATCAGATTGTACAATATATCTTTCGGTCGGAAATATTGCCGGGACTAAATATCCGTTGTGTTAGACTTTACTCCATATCCCTCACGTAAGCCACCCAAGCTTGGTAATATAATCTAGTACAACCAATTGATTTTTGGTTGGAACCCTCTAAAGAAATCTAACGCGTTGGATATCACATCCCACAAACGCATGTGGTAGTGCATACCATGAATCCATGGGGTGAGAGATTATCCATCCATTCCCAATTAGGGGGTCATTCTCCTCACATATATCTACAATACTACAACTCGACTACTGTCATCAGCCTAAAGAAAAATACACACACACACACACACACACACACACATATATATATATATATATAGCGGAAAAGCACCCTCAAACAACCGCGACATATGCAATGCTATAACTATTAATAATTTAATATTACAGATAGCAAAGTGATCAATTTATAATATACCAAATGTGTGATTCCCATCTCCCAGTCCTCCGATAAAACGTAACTCCGCGATACTGCGAGCTCCGAGACCTAGGTCCCCTCCTGCTACTCTTCTTCACCGGCGCCGAATTCCCCGCCCTAACCGAAAGATCCAACCACTGCCGCCTCGAACTCGCCGCCGCCTCTACTACTACGCCTCCTCCGGCGTTAACCGGAAAGAGCTGTTCCGTGACCAATTGATTGCTACTATTATTGTCGATATCCTCGCATTTGGTGGGTTTTAGTATACCGAAGCTATAGCCGAAGGTGCTGTGAGTGGCGGTGGTGGTGGAGGAGGAGGAGCCTTCGTCGGCAGCGGCGTTGCTGGTGGTGTTGGAATTGATGAGGGAGCAATTTGAGGTGGCTGGATCGTCCATTTGTACCGTGGAGAGGTCTAGAAGCATCTCCGAATTGGTCGGGAAGGTGGTGAGGTTCAGGTCAAACATCACTCTTGCTACCCGAATTCGTCACTAGAGAGAGAGAGAGAGAGAGAGAGAGAGAGAGAGATTTTATCTCTTATGGAAATGGAGACGATGGAGTGGAAGTAATCATGGCAGGCTGTCTCTCCTGCAGGTTTGGGGAGAGAGAGAGAGAGAGAGGAGTGTTGGAGAGGAGAAAACAAATACTCCTGAGAAGAGCCGCCAAAGTTACCATGGTTGGTTGGGGGTTAGCTTTCTACGCAATTAATCACGTTTAATTTTGGGTTAGACCGCAGCAACAAAGTTAGATTTTGTGAATTCTCTAATTAGGACGTGAGTGACATCTCTTTGGCCGGACCAGTAAAAGGAGTTCAGGTATGTACAAGCTGAACCGAACACTGCTGACTGTAGAAACACAAACCAAACCAAACCAAACCAATCTGAGCCTTAAGTTCCAATCACTTGGGGTCGGCTACATGAATCCGTTTTCTCCATTGAGTTCTGTCGAGGGCCCCTTGTTTGTGCAAACCTATTATACTCAAATCTTTGCGCACCACAGCATCTAATGCCAATTTAGGTCTACCCCTCCCCGTAGCATTGCTATCCAAAGCTATCATATCCGCTCTTTTTACTATTGCATCTCCTGGTCTACGGTAGACATGACTGTAGAAACACAACCAAAAAAAAAAAAGAAGAGGCAAATAGAGAGAGTGGATTGCAGGGGGAATTCGAAATTGAGGAAACAGTCTAAAACTGGACCGTACATTGAAAAAATTAATTGTGATGAACATTGAAAAAATTAATTGTGATGAACCAAAGTTTTCTTTGTCGTACCAAAAATAAAAGAGAAGTCATATGGTACACACCTTTTTTTTTTATTAAGGAGTGTACCATACACACCATGATTTTTAACCCTCGAATTTAAAAGTGAATGATCCGAACCATCTATTTATTAAATCAATTAATAAAATGAAAAAAAGAACTGTGTAGGTAACTGGTTGTGCTCTCATTCCTCACTCTCTCTCCCTCTCCAAAAAATGACCATAAATTATATAATATAACCATAACTCTTATGACGACACCAAAAATTGGCATTTGCTTACCACAATGTGTCGTACCAAAAGAAATTAATCCAAATATTCTGTAGTAAGACTAAAATATGTCGTACCACAATTAACGATAGACTTTGATGCATTCGGACACGTTAAATGTCGTTTGGTTACATATTTTTCGATATCCCATGATTTCTAATTTTGGTGACAATGTTAAATATTGTAGGACTTCACATTCTAACGGTTCTAATCAATCATTTTATAAATATACTCCGTAACAATATTTAGAATTTTCCTTAAAAAAATAACATTTAGAATTTGTACATTCAATATACTTTATATGAAACTAATTTCTCTGTTATAGCTGAATGTACGGTAGACTTGTGACTGCGACACAATAATAACGATCAAAATCATTGATATCGTTATGCTTGTTGATTTAATAATTCACGTAAATTTTTTGCTCGATCAGATTTTAGAAGCTCCATCATTAGCACTCAAATTTAATAATAGAATGATATTTTCCATCTAATTAAGTGCATGTCTAGCTATAAGCGATCAAATTCATTCTTGGTACAAATAATCTAATAAATATTGTGTAAAAGATAGACGGTTCTGATAAAAAAAAACCCTTAGGTAGGGCTCGAATGGTGCATTAATATATTTTAATGTTGTATTGAACTTAAACAACTGAATTTGCCAAAGTATGAAACTTCAATGACTAACTATGTAATTTATACTAAAAAAATAAAAATAAAAATCTATAAAAAAATAGAAATAAATAAAGACAAACGATCAAATTAGAGACATATTACACATCAAACAAGACACATACTACCAAGCCATATCTTTCTCGTTTAACATTTTAATGAAATATATTTTATTTGACAAATTCAATATTAGGAGCCTATTATATGCACAAGGTCAGCCCTATACTTTTGGAAGCCCTAAGCGTACAAGCTACACGGAGCTTTTCCATTATAATTATTAAATCTGAAGCTAAATCATGAATAATTCTTGTTAGTTTTAGCTAGTCAAATATTGTGAAAAATCTTAAATGAAATATAAGGGTAAAATATTTACAAAATAGATGGAATAAAAAATACATTTGTATTTGTGTGAAAAGTATAGGTGTTAACTTGTATACCATGTACTGAGTTGTGTGTGGTGGTCTTGTGGTACAAATGCCATCGGAACTTGTTTTTTAGCTCAATAGGTGAAATTTTATGATGAGATTTTTTTTAAAAAAAGGAAGAAAGAAGAGTAAATGAAGGGCGCGAGACTTGAACCCCTGATCTTGTAGGTAAATGTCAAAACTTCAACACCTTACCGCAGCTACACAATTGAGAATTTGTAATTTTAAAGGTTAGTATTAATTATATAATACTCCATCGTACGTGGGGGGCCCATTTTTAGGCTAAGAATTTGAAAAAATTTGTACGACACGTTGTGAATAGGTAACGTTGCTTTATAATTTTCTTATAACAATTGTGGTTATATTATTTAATTTATGATATTTTATACTTGTATGGTTGAAATTTTAAATTTTGAAAAAATTATGTGGCGGAAATTGAAAATAATTAGTTTAAATTTCGTACAACACATTGTATTAAGGTAACGACAATCTATGGCATTGTTATAATATTTGTGATTATTTTATTCGGAGTATTATCCTCCCTAATTTCTCCCAAACACCAGACCAACCCTGCTGGAAGCAAGGGATCCCCCAGTACTGGTATGTTTACTACAGCCTCAGCTTATGATTTGATCAACAAGAAAGAAGCAGACTTGACTGGACGGGGCTGGTTTTGGAAACTGAAAATTTCAGCTAAGTTGAAGACTTTTTTGTGGCTGATTATAAGTAACAAACTGCCCACCAATCTTCCTTAAGTGGTATGACTGTTAATGACTTGTGTCCCAGGTGTATTCTTGTCCCTCTGAAGATTACCTTAATCATCTTTTCAGAAGACGGGGTTTATCAATGGGGGGAGCTCGACAAATCATCCTCAAAGCGTCATGATCAATGATTCCCATGCTATTCTGATGAGGACAAAGAACAATGCTAAACTACGTAATCGGGAGGCCAATCAATGTGCTGATCACCTGACAAGAATTGAAACGGAACAGAATGAAGATTTTGTGATCTCGGTGGACGCACCACTCTCAATTAGAGAGTTTATGATTAGGGCCGGACAGCCTTAACCCAAGGCAATTTCAAGATTAATAAGGTTTTCCTTTCGATATGATGGGTTGCACTCTTTCCTAATGCTCGCACTTCTGTTGCATGAACCTCTGTTCTAACTTTATATTATTCCAAAGTACCCACAAAAAAAAAAAAAAATTATTGGCTATGACAATGGTTCAGTTCGGTTATGGTAAAATCCAGAAATTCGTATATAACCAAAATCAAAACGTAACCGAAATCACTGAGCTTCGTTCTATCTAGTCCGTAACTATTAGGTGGCTAGGTGCATGTCAGGTTGGTTTGGTTTGATTTTTTTCCGAAATCGGTGGTTAACATGTCCAATCATCGAACCGATCGGAAACCGACTCGAACTCACACCAACCAAAACCTTTAAGTCGCTGCAATTTAGTCTACAAGTGGAAAATGAAGCTATTACTAGCCATTACGAATGAAAGCAAAATAGTGTACTAGCCAGCTAGTATGCTCCGTCTTTCAAATATCCCTAAATTAAGCCCCCATATACTCCGTTTTTCACTGCGTGGTTCTCTGCAAATCGTCTCTGCGGATAGCAGGGCTCTAATATTAATCAAACACTAAAATATCCTTCCTTCCTCTCATAAATCCCGGCCGCTGTATCTTTCTAGCATCACGTACTCTAGATATATCCAACAGCGTAGTAGTTCAACGATCTAGTAGATTATTAAACCAAAGGGCTAGCAATCAAACATAATATCCGAAGAGTTCACAACAAATATTAAATGAAATGCAATTAGTGCTGACTGCTATTATATATGTACATATACATGTATGCGTGTATATATAAACAATATTAGAGTATTTTCGTAATTATATTGCGTTCAGTTTCAGTTCAATTTGGTTAGATATCGGTTGGGTTATTGGAAAGTTTCGGTTGGGTTATCGGACACAAAACTTGAGCATTTTAAGTAGATTTGGGCTTATTTTTTTGAGCTCTCCTAGAAGGGCACTTTGGTCAATTCCAGGGTGCTCAGTTGCTTGGGATGTTCAATTAGGGTAAGGTTCACTTTGTTCTCTTTTGAATTGCACAGGTGTTTTGATCGTTAATATTGGGTACCTCTTTGACAGTGACGGATATATGGCCTGATCTAGCTTTAAATTAAATCAATCATCGTTTATAGTGAAAACTATTTTTAGACTTTGCCCTTATGCATGCTTAGGCGTAACCACATAAATCAGACACAGAACTAAGTTGGGGCTTATGGGGGCCAAGGCCCCGCGATGTTTCGGATTTTTTAAAAAAAAATTTAGATATTAATATTAGTTGTTTTTTTATTTTTTAAGAACGCCTAGATATTGTATTTTGTATTGGATGTTATTAAGACATTTAAATGCTTTAAGAATGTGTTCATTTTGGGTCCCAAACCCAATCTCTCCCTCTGTATCTTTCTATCTCTCTCCACTCATTATCCAAAAAATCCTCCATCAAAACCTAAACCAAACAAACTATTAAATTCTTGAACCTTGAAATTTCAAAAATTTATCATTCATAGTTCGGTCCCGCATCTACGAAATCCTGATTATGTACCCGACATAAATCATTGTGTTAATGTGTGATTGCTTGTTAGATTGTTTTTCTTACTTCGTGCTTGTCTTAACACTATTGTTATTGTTATTATCCTTAATAATTAATTACAGTACCATATAACATAGGGAAACATTTTTTAGGAGTAATAAATTGCAATATTGCATCGTCTTTTGAATCTGTGAAGTGGACTAATGATAGTTTAATTTACTCATTCAGTTTAGTATTTGTTATCCTTGATTGGAGTGCATCTGATCGTCTGAATATTTGGTGTCAACTTTGCACTTTTTTTGGTTTGAGACTCCTAATTAGATATTAAACTGTTTAAAAGTGTCGCTGTTGCGTTAGACCATACCTGGGTTAGGATGAAAGACATCAATTGCCTTGTGATTTAATCGTTTTGTATTTGTTAGACGATTAGTTTGGCTTTGTCCAAGTTCTTTATAATGATCTCCGTTTTGTAAGTGCCGCTGAACGTTTATCAATACAATTTTCTCACTTTAGACCCAAAAAAAGAAAAGAAAGAGAAGTGGACTAATGATAGTTTTGCTCATTCAGTTTAGTAGATCCAGAATCCAATTCCCATAGTAACAACCCAATCATGTTTAAGGAAAAGGAAATCCGTTCATCCCGGCCGACAAATAATTAATTAAGTAGGTATTCCTTAATTAATCAGTTCAGTGCATAATAAAAATTTTAAAAACACAAGTGCGACGTAAGCAAATTAACCCAAATTAAAATATCCCTTACGTACGTACCCAACCTCAACCTCATGCGGTCGGTGTTCTTATAACACTTATTCATCGGTACAAATCTCACACCGATGCTACATTAATATATTACTGTATTTTCTCTAGGTATTGAGAAAAGGGTATATCTCAACACGCAGGTTACAACTTCCGCTCATGACTTTCCCTCCTTGTTTCCCGTACGGAAACACTCTAATGGCAATATCAATACAAGCCTTACAATTAGCACCGGAAAGATCTCTGGTGCACTGAACGAACCCATAAAGGGTGGTCGAATTCCCAATCCCCAACTTCCCGGAAGCATAGAGTGTCGGGCTGGTATAAGCCGCTCCCTCCAAATCGGTGAGTAACTCATTGACCTTTCCGTTGAAATAAACTTGGTTGCTTGCATTTTTGGTATTCTCCTCGGAATAAAACAAAGAATCGATTTGGCCCAAGAAATCGAGGTTCGAGTATTTCAACTGGCAATAATCGTACCAGACGAATGCCGCTTCCTTGAACGGGCAAATGTTCTGAACCTGGATGATTGCACCGTCGACACAGGTCTGGCAATCTGTACTATTGATGTCGCCTCGGCAGAGAGCGAGGCCGGTGACTTGGCTCTGGTTCAGGCCCATCGAGCCGGAACCAAACCCAGTCAGCGGAGTTTGTGCGTCGAGATAACTCGTTAGGTTGTTCAAGTTCTGGTTGTAAGGGCCATTGGCACTGAAATTTCCGGAGCCGCAGGAAGAAACAGTTGGGTCTGTTGCGAGAGTGAGTTGGAGGAGGAGGAGAGAGAAACAGAGGAGAGGGAGAAGAGAGAAAAGCCTTGAGGAAGACATGGTTTGGATGAGTTTGGTGATGAGAGATGGATACATTCCTAGACACATTGTTGGGTTTTTATAGATGGAAAAAATCCTTACGATCGGAAGCAACTTCAAATTAAGGGTGGCTGGTTCCCTTTTTTTTTTTCGTTCTTCTTCTTTTACTCTATTTGAGTGGAAGTTGTCAAACTGACATAATAAGATAATGCACCGTAGATATGATACTACAGTGGACCGACCGGCGCTCGATCTGGTCCCACCTATAGTGGACCGATCGGCTCTCGATCTGGTCCCACCAAAAATATATTTTCCTTTTACTTGTATTATTAAGTACTCCCTCCGTTCCATTTTGTTTGTCCCCTTTTTGACTTTGTAATGTCCCAAATTGTTTGTCCAATTTGAATTTGACTCATGTAAGTTCCATTAATGCCCATTCTCTTTTAAAAATATTGTGCATGAAAAAGTGTGCACTCTCATTTAATGCAAAAAAGTGAGGGGTATTTTTAGAAAAATCAAGCTTTTTAAGAGTAATTATTGTGTCCTCTAAAAAAGTTGAAATCCCAAAAATAGACAAACAAATTGGGACAGAGGGAGTATAATTTTGGATGCTACTATATAGTATAGTAGTACCAAGTAGAATCTCTTTCCGATGATAAGTTTTCTTGTTTGTCCCCACGAATCAAAATCTTGGTTCCGACTGTGCTATTAGGGAAGTTGGAGGCACATTTCATCGACTTCTTCAGCATGGTGGGAATAATTCTTTTTTGATAAGTTTAGTTAAGGCCCTCCCGATGTATACATCTATATATCTAGAGAAAATAAAAGACAAGAGTACCATATTAGGCTGCGCCCGAATGTCTAATCAAAGTAGATGTATACATCTATATATCTACAGAAAATAAAAGATAGTACCATATTAGGGAGTGCCCGAACGTCTAGTCATGGTTGTAGTCGTCTTTACTCTTTAATCTTGGTGATGTTAAAATGAGTAATCTTTTGTTGTGAGAGATCAATCAGTGTTCTTAATGGCCGAAACATCCGTCACTGCCCCTGCGCATTAATTTGAATAGATTTTGCATAAATATGGATATTAAGGGTGGGTTCTTGTATACTTAACTTATTTTATTATTTTGTGTGTTTTATTCGTCTTTTTTTGAATTTTTGTTAGATTTGTGTGATATTTTTTGAATTATTCATCTGTCTCGACAACAGCATTCCAAAAAGTATAAAATTATGACCAACAACAAAAAAAAGTTTACTAAAAAAGAAAAAAGTTAAAAACTCTGTCTTATTTGTCTAAAGTGTCATCTTATTTGAATTTTTTCAACATCCGTCAATATTTTTATACTTTTCTGATGAATCTCAAAAAATTACGACGAAAAACTAATTACAAAATTACAAAAAATAAAAAATACTAAAATAAGTTTCAGATTTATAAATTTACAGAAACGCAACCTGTGATCAATGTTGTAATCATGGGAAGAAATTTTATTCTATAAATATAAATATATTTCTATTCATTGTGATCAACGTCGCTCCCCAATGATTAGTTAGGACAATATGCGCCAATCCTTCCCTTCCGTGTGACCTCTCTCTCTCTCCCCTCTGCAGGACCCCTCATATAATATCGCTCTATATTTAGCCGGCTGCCGTCACCCTATTAGCTAGCTTCCTTTAATTTTTTTTTATATATACAGTATATATTTTTGGTGACATCTGTTATCTCTTGCTCCTTTCTTTCCCTTTTTCAATTTTTTTTTTTGGTTTTTTCTCTATAGTTTTTATTAGTGTGTGTGGGCCCTACACGTATGTGAGGGGTTGTGGATGATATTGTGTATGTAGCAAAATAAGCTAATAAGTCAATTTTTTTGCCTTTATTCAAAAAAAAAAGGTTTTGATCGTAATTTTTTTACTTTTTATATATATTCCTCTCATCATAACAAAACAATAATTCTTAAAAAATTGACTAAAAACTGTCAAATGTGGAAAAAAAATTGAATAAATACAAAAAATAAGCCAAATGGCTTATTAAGCCGAACAAGCCTGGTTGAGGGATTCTTTGGTATAGGAGTTTTGTGGTCGTGATTTTGCCGAATTTGACGGCAGCGTGGCAGTTCGTGAGGGTGTTCCGTTATTTGAGATTTTGTGTCGCGAGGATGATGTGGTAGTTGTCGGTTCTATGAAGATTTGCAAAAAGTTGAGTTTTAAGAGTCCATGAGATAACCAAACCCAACAACTGAACCAACAGGATAAACAAATGTGCAAGGACATTTTCAGCATTAACAAATGTTCTTAACTTATATATCCTTGGCGGGTATTAATTATCAAAATACGTCATGGACCGTCATTTTCTCATGAATAAGCCCATCAAAGGGACCACAGTCACTATAAGCCCAACTCAACTACAAGCCCCATTAATGGGAGAAATAAGTCCAACGAATACAAAGGAAAGAACACCCACATGCAGATGCAAAAACTCGAACTCCTATCCTTGTGAGATGTAAGAGTCCTGGCCAGCTGAGCTAGCCCCGGTTCAAAAAGTTGAGTTTAGAACTTGTAAAAGAACAAACTCCTTTCATTGGTTTCATGTTCTTTTGGTATGAAGCTTGTATGTAAACTAGGATAAAGTCAGTGCTATGAATAATACGAATTACTACAGAATACTGTAGTATAGTCAGTCTAAAATCATGAAAATCATATATAACCCACTTTGCCAAGTTTTCCAAAAATTGATACCCTGTTCCAGTTTCCAAAATAAGTACCTATTTTCAAGTTTAAAAATAATGAGTTTACTGAAATAAAAAAATATGCAATATGGATCTTATTTGATAAATCTCTTGAATGATGTAAAAAAAATTGAAAAATTATTTTCGTACATATATTATTTTTAAGTTTGAAAATTAAAATAAGTACTTATTTTTTAAGAAGAGAAAGTGGAACGAGCAAATTCAAAAAAGAAACCAATAGTCAATGGTTAGAGGAATTCAACACATCTGATCATCGGAAAGATAAGTGTGGATGTTAGAATTAAGTGGCGAATCCAGAAATTTGACTTAGGAGGGGCACCAACTCATCATAATTCCTAAGTTCACATTTTCCAAAAATCAAACACAATAAGATCGGATCAACAAAAAAAAAAAAAAACACAATAAGACAAGGTGGGCGCTATTCGCAGCGTAGTTCTTGCTACTCGCAGCCGATTAAAACTTTTATCAATTATGGACAAAAATGCCCTCATGCAATTTGACCATTATACCCCTAAGATATCATGTTATTTGACCATTTTACCCTTTAAAAATATTACATAACCCCTTACATACAACCCCCAAAAATCATCTCCTGAGATTTCCCTCCCTCCAGCCCAGAACGTGTCCTCCCTCCCCCATTCAAACTCCTCCATTTTCATCCCTACCCAGCTGCCATCACCCACCACCAGGCCCTCCCGCCAGCAGCCAAGTCTACCTATCTTCCTCCCTTCCTCTTCCTCCTACATTGTGAATGGAAACCTCGATTGCTTCATCTCCCTCCATTGATAAACAAGAAATAGGTGACCCATCAATACACCATGATTTGGAGTCGGAAGATTGTGCAAAGGAAGTTGAGAAACAAGTCACAAATGTTGTAGTGACGGAGCAAAAATCGCAGCAAGAGGTAAGTCCGCTCTCCATTTTCAATTTCAGAAGCCCTCCATTTTCAATTTCAATTATGGCCCGACACAATTGGACACACAGTGCCAAAACTTTACTAATTTTTTGGATTCTAATGTCTGAATTGTGTACAACCATTCGGATATTAATATCTGAATATTGTCAACATTGTTGGACTCTTATATCCGAATTTAGTACCAGTTTTCAGATATTAATATCTAAATGAAACTGTAGAGAATCTGCACTTACAGTTGGACACACAGTGCCAAAATTTTACTAACTTTTCGGACTCTAATGTCTGATTTATGTACAACTATTTGGATATTAATATCTGAATATTGTCAACATTGTTGGACTCTTATATCCGAATTTAGTGCCAGTTTTCAGATATTAATATCTGAATGAAATTACAGAGAATCCTCCACTTACCTGGTTTGTCTTTGGGTGTTACAGGGTGATACTTCAACACTTGGTAGTTATGTAGAGCCATTGACTATACCTACTTCCACTCGTCCTCCATACGATTGTACGGAGCATTTTACAACGGAGACGGTGAGTGTTTTTTTGATAGAGTATTTATCATGTGCAATCTTATATTACGGGCTATAATTTTTTGTTATGTGTGTGTAGGTTTTTCCGTCCGATGAAGCGTTGGTAGATTGGATAAGATGCACTGGTAAACAATACGGGTTTATCATTGTCATTATGGGTTTTGAGAAATGTATTAAGAATCGCACACCTAGGATGAGGTTTTCATGTGAAAGGAGCGGTAAGTATAGGCCGTTTGTGAAGAAGGTTGATGGGAAGGAGGTAGCTGTGAAGAAGAGAGTGCGGTCCACGGGCACCAAAAAATATGAATGCCCATTTGAATTGAAAGCTGTAAAGGGCAATGATGGTTGGACTGTCTCTGTCCATAATGGCACTCACAACCATCCTTCAGCGGTGTACTTGGAGGGCCATTCGTATGCCGGGAGGTTGTCGGCAGAGCAGACTAGCACAATGGTTGATTAAAGTCCGAAAATGGTTATAAATCTCGGATATTTGTTTCTGAAATTATTGATCCAATTCGGACATTAGTATCCGAATGGTATTATGCTATCTCATAGTTTTCATTCTGTTCAGAAATTAGAATTCAATTAAAGGTGTGCAAATCAGATATTAAAGTCCGAAAAATGGTATAACTTTCGGATATTTATTTCCGAACTTAATTTTCCCCGAATGAATGGGCTGTAATGGACGAAAAAGAGTATGGATTAAAGGGGAGTTTGAAAATCAACTCCCTTATTTATTATTGGTTAAAATGGGATGTAATTATTCATCGTATAACGTGCCAACATGAAAATATATATATTTGTAGGAATTTTATTCCTTGTAAAACGTGTTCGTGTCCAAAAATTCAATGATGCTAGCATTTTTATGTACTAAAATATGGGTTATGTGGAGCGAATTTATTCCTCGAAATACGTGCCGACAGGACTATTAAATGAAACTTGAGATTTTTTCCAAATAAGGCTATAATTTTGTGTAGAAAATTTTTCGACATGACTGTTTCAATGAAATTTCAAATTCCCTAAAAAATTGCAACGGGTTATCTAGTGTACAAAATGGATGATCATGCCTGAAATGGGTCACCTCATAGCGTCCGTTTTTCAGGCGCTGGTTGTCTTCTTATCGAATCATCAATGTCTTACGTTCCTCCCACTACGATATCCGCCCCTTCCCCCTGAGAGTCGAGGTTTGATTGCGCTCGGACATGTTAACGGCGATCACTTTGTAACGGTACATTTGCGAGCAAATTCCCCCATCCCGCCTATTGCAAGGAATTGGTATATACATCACTACTCATTCGCGGATGGATGGGATACACAATATTCAAACAAGATCGAAGAGTTTAAAAACATAGTGGGGAACGATGTGGCAACGACGGACATAATCAAACTAGATTAGGTTGGCTCGAAGGACTTTTATGTAAAATTTTAGTTCATAGAATCTTATTGTAAAATATGAAATTTATGCAAACCCTTTTTCTTTGGTAGTGTTCTATGTTTGTCTAGAGCATTGTCGGTTCGTATGGCACTCCTCATTTAAATCTAAATTTTCACATACGAGTATTGTGTAGCGAATTATTTGTGCCTATGAAAGTATCAAGAATGATTCAAACCATAAAATTTACGTTTTGGTGCCCTACGCAGCATTCATATTTTCACGGTATCCAATTATCACAAATATCCTAATAGTTATCCGCAATAAAACAAAAGTCATTCCACCACGGAAAGTAGTCCATAAACCATGGCCATAAAGTGTCCAAAATAAATACAAGGCCATAAAGTCCATCAAAAACAAGTAGTAGAACACCAAGTCTCAAGTACGGTCACGGCGCCGGCACCTAGTGTAACGACTCGAGTAACGATCCGAACTAGGGCCTGCTATGCTCACTTCAGCAGCCTCTGGTCCCCTCAAAGTTCTCTGCACTTCAACAAGTGCTTGTCGTAGTTCATACGGGCAAGTTGAAGTTGTAGCCCTAGTCCCACCCAAAACACTGTCCAAAATGGCCATAGCCGTTGCATTGCGCTCTTCCGCACTCTCGATATACGGCACCTCTACGGGACGAGGTGAGACCCTGAAGTGGGAGACCGTCAAAAACCAAGGAAGGTAGTCGGGGTGTGAGTCCCACGGGACTCCAGGCTGAATCCGAACTCGTTTTTCCGCATTCATGACATGATCGCGCCAATTTTCCCATTGACCATCTGTGTACGCGTAGACCACATTGTACGAATGACTATTAGCGCCTCTACTACCTCGCAACGAGACTAACGGAGGCCCAGGGACCAACTGCACCATGCCGAACTGTCTCAATACTCTATCAGGTAGGTACAGCTCAAGGACGGCCATGGCACGGATGCAGCCCGTGTAAAAAACAACATCTGCGACTACTTGCTTGCGACCTGTGTATTGGTCAAAAATCACCTTCCAAAACAAAAACACGTTACAAAACATAATTTCGTATTTGAAGATAAGTACCCAACTCAAAACATACTTAAGCTTTCCACTAACCTGACTAGGACGTAGATTGTCTAACATCCCACGGTAGTGGTAAGTGGTCTCCATGGTAGTCTCCCGATGCGACAACCAACGTGCTGCCAGTGGTAGGTCCTCCGTGTAGGCTGGGTCCCTAGCGTGTCGAAACATAGGAAAATGCTCCCGAATCCATGCCTGCATTTTATTACACATAATACATATAATTACTAATGAATAAATGGAAGATGAATACATCACAGTTATGAATGTGTTCGAGTTCGTATCCAAGTCTCACTCATAGTTGTTAATGTCCCGTATCCGTGTTGGACACGGTGTCGTGTCCGTATCCAAGTCTCACTCATAGTTGTTAATGTCCCGTATCCGTGTTGGACACAGTGTCGTGTCCGTATCCAAGTCTTGCTCAGCCTTCCTCTTCCTTGCAGAAACGGTAGGAGGAACTCGTTTCATTTCCTGTACATTGCAGACAATACATTAGAACTGTAGTTGTCAAAATCGTACGGTTCACACAAAACGATATGAATCTATACATGAGCAATGAATGCTTCATAACAAGCAGAATTAAATCTTGTACCAACAAGAGAACACAATCAAGCCTGCAATGGAGTGTGGATATTCATATCCTGTTGTATAGACGAAGTCATATAATAGAAGACATAAATTAAAGATAGGAGGATCAGGTACTAATTTCTGAATAAAGATAAGTAAATCGGATTCTAATAACCGAAATAGAGGAGACTAATCAGACTGTAATGTCCAAATGGGGTATAAATATTTGGATATTAAAATCCGAATGAGGCAATAAATTTTGGATATTACATTCTAATGAGCTAACAATTCAACTTTCATAATATTCATATAGCATGTCTACAACCCAATCGAAATTTAATATTTACCCATTTTGAATAGTCAAATATAGACAATATGTGTATCATCGAGTTGTAACACACTTACAACTTATCAAGCAACAAACCACCATAAGCATTACAAAAACTCATTAGAGGGAACTAATCGGACTGTAATATCCGAATGGGGTATAAACTTTTGGATATTAAAGTCCAAATGAGGCAATACATTTTGGATATTAATTTCTGAAAGACCTAATAATTCAACTTTTATAATGTTCGAATAGGGGCCAATCAAAAATTAAAATCCGAATGAGGCAATCAATTTTAGATATGAAAATCCGAATAGGGGGCAAACAATCAGACTTTAATATTCGAAACTGTGGAAAACAATCGGACTCTAATGTTCGATCAAATCTGAAATATACGAAATAGCAACGTGTACTTACAGTGGGTTTCTCAAAAAAAATTCGAACAAAAATCGAACAAAAAAAAACCCGCGTAATAACAAGATTCAAAATTTTACCGATGTTCAACTTCGAAATAGTTGGTGATGCCGGCGTGTTGTGCTTTATTCTCACACCTCCTTCGCCTCAAAGTTGTATTGCTATTGTGGTGTGGTGAGAGTGGTATTGTGGTGGTTGTGGTGGTGACTGATGGAGGAGAAGAAGAAACGGGGGAGGAGCGGGGGAGAGAGAGAGAGAGAGAGACGGGAGAGAGACGGGAGGTGGGGCTGTGGGGTGGGGGTTGGTGGTGGCGGTAATGGTTCGACTGGAGAAGAGAAGAATGAACTGGACTGGAGAAGACAACCTAGGTTAGAAAAGAAAAGGGAACGAACGTATACTGAAGAAGGAATGGACTGGGTTGTATGTTTTTTGTATAGAAGGGCAAAAAGGGGAGTTCAGGGATAATTTGTTGGCTGCAAGTAGCAGTTCCTTATAAGGTGGTGGTTTGTAGGTAGCAATCGACTGCGAGTAGCAAGAAGTGGGCTGCGAATAGCGGCGACCTAAGACAATGCTAAACTTCCTCCTAAAGTACGAAAACTTATGTCTTATACTTTGATAAAGTTTCTAAAAATAGGTATAACAATTAAATACCTATCCAAGACGTTTCCACGAATATTATTACAATAACTTCTAATTTCCATGCCAACGGACTTGTTCCCCGATGACACTTCCTCACTTTTTCTACATGGAAGGTGAGAGTTCAATTCTCGCCAGAAGCGCGAGTATTTGGTATGGTAGTTGATGCCCTTTGGACTTGCCTCACTCCGCATACCACTTAGCGGTACCCATTTCCCATCCCTCTTAAGAGTAGGCCAGACATCTATCGAGTGACAAAATAAAAAAATAAAAAATCTAGTTTCCATATCTGAGTCAGCATATCTATTTAGGTAGTGATTACATTCATGTTGTGAGGCAAGCAATTTACTTCTTTTTTATTCCATCCCATTACAATTAATCAAGAAATCAATGACTAAATCATGAAGTGAATATCTGAAAATTTTGGGAATGGACGTTTGGATGCATATCTATTGAGGTTGTGATTTCATTCGTGTTGTGAGGCAAAAGCAATTAACCATTTTTATTCCATCCCATTAATGATTAAATTAATAAAGAAATCAATGACTAAATCATGAAGTGAATATCGGAAAATTTTAGGGACGGCGTTTGGATGATTTTTAAGACTTCACAATATTTGTATCTTGGATAGAATAGCCAGTAATGGTTATATTCCTACTGATTTAAATGTCTCATAGAATAAAAACAATTAAAATGATAATTATCTTCATTTCAGATTTTCGAATAGACCCTGAAGTCATGGAATTAGATTTTTAAATGTTTGCAATATGCATAGTACAAATTTGTGTATAATAGTGTAGTCTAGGTTCATCAATGTTCTGATATACTCCATAACTACTCTAAATTCATGAAATTCATATAAACACTTTGCCAAATTTTCTGAAAATTGATAAGTTTATATGATCAAATTCAAAAGAGAATCTAGTAGTCAATGATTAAAGGAATTCAACACCTTTGGTCGTCAAAAAGATAAGTGTGGATGTCAGGCGGATCAAGGAGTTTGACAGGGTCGTTTGGCCTAATTATAAGCCAAATGGCTTTTTTTTTAATCAAAAAAATTCGCATTTGTTAATTTTTCGTCATTTTTTGTGTGTGAATTACTGCTTCGTCATGATGAGAGGAACCTAAAAAGTAAAAAATTACGATCGAAATCCAATATTTTTTAATAAAGACTAAAAAATTGATTTATTGGCTTATTTTTGTCTTTATTCAAAAAATTTAGGTTTCGATCGTTATTTTTTATTTTTTAGATTTCTCTCGTCGTAACGAAGCAATAATCCACCAAAAAAAATTTGACGAAAAACTAACAAATGCAGAAAAAATTTAAATAAGGACAAAAAAAAAATCATTTGGCTTATTAGGCCAAACAACCTAGGACGAACACCCACTCATCATACAGTAATTCACAAGTTCACATTTTTCCAACAATTAAACACAATAAGACAATATTGAACTTAAACGTTCATCCCTAATAAGTAACGAAACTTATGACTTATGTTGTGATAAAGTTTTTAAAACTAAGTATAAAAATTAAAGATTTATCCCAGACATTTTCCGCGAATATTGTTACAATTAACTTCTAATTTCCATATCCGAACAATATATCGTCATTGAGAAATTAAATAATCAAATGCCTACCAATTAAAGAAATCCTAATTGCCGCATAATTGGTTTAGGATGTGTCGTTTTCCTTTCAAACTTATAAAAGTGTTTTCAGAATTATCTTCTTTTTTTTTTCTTTTTTTTTCAACGAAAGAAGCAAATTCATTAATCAAGTCATACGGTATCTACAGATAACTCCAAATAAAGAATATGACATACGGCAAGTACAGATTTCCACCCAAATACAGAGAAACAGAGACACAATACAAGAAAAGACTAAGAGACGAAACTAGTGTCTAGCGCCTATCCAAGAGCCAAATGCTCATTTCTTCACACCGTCAACATGGCCGGCTAACGTGCAGCTAGTACCCAGACACCACCGTCTCGGGATGGTGGAGCTCCGAATCAAAGATAACATTGATAACATTAAACCTGTGGAAATCAGTCACCCGATCTGGAAAAACCAGATCGGTACAAAACTACCCGGGAAGACCCACCGGGACAAAAACCGGACCCAACATCCGGACAGAAACCGGCCTCAACATCCGGACATAAACCGAACAAGAGTTCGGACAAAACAAAAATGAAACACAAAATCAAAACCCTAACTTGTCGAAACACTCAAAACAGCCACCGCAGCATCGCTGCCACAACCACCGCACCAACCACAGGAATCACGACAGCCCCTACTGCCGCCATGCCCAGTCCCAACACACCATATCCACTCACAGCATCGCCACCAACAACCCAACAAAATCTCACCATCCATCACCCGAAACGGCCAAAGCGCCGCTAGGCAAGAGACCGGCTTCCTCCAACAAGGTAGAATGGCGGTCCATACAACGGGATCCAGAAAGCCGGCGGAACGGGATATACCCAACAGAGTATCCAGCGGGATCTTATCGAAGGGGGGAGGGGGTGGAAACGAGGAAGGAGGAGGGAAGGGGAAGAGAGAGGGGGGGAACAACAGCCCACGGAAGAGATGAGCGCCGGCAAGGGAAGGGGAGAAGAAAAAAGAAGAGAGAGAGGCGCCCGGGGGAGGAGGCGGCGCCTCCCCCCCAAGCAAACAATGGCGGCTAGGATTTCTTTAGAAAAAGTTTAGAGAGAGAAAGAAGATAGGGTTTAGTGAGTCCGCATTTTGCTCACATGACTCTTCAAATATGAATTTTTTTCAGAATTATCTTAATGGAGTAGAATTATGAAAGACAGAGATAATAATGTGTTGCGGTACATGTTATCAAAAGTCGAGGGGGTCACGTGCCCACCCTAACACCAACGTGCATCTGCCTCTATCAGCGTATCTATTCAGGTAGTGATTACATTCGCGTTGTGAGGCAAGCGATTTACTTTTTTTATTCCATTCCAATTAAAATTAATCAAAAAATCAAGTACTGAATCATGATCAGGTGAAAATCTAAAAATTTTAAGAATTGACGTTTGGATGCTTTGAAGGCTTTACTATATTTCTCTAGTCACAAATTATCCAGTGAAGGATCCCTAACCAGTCATGCGGATCTCCCCTTTTCCGAGCAAATTTTGATGATCTTAGCCGTTCAAAGTGTGCAAAATGTGATTTTAAGGGAACTTGCGAGAAATTATCAAAACAAATGACCGGGAAGGGCTTGATTTGAGCAGTTTTTTATTGAACTGTTCAATGAAAACTGCTCTGATCAAGCCCTTCTTGGTCTTTTTTTTGCCGATTTCACGTGGGTACCCTTAAAATCACGTTCTGATTACTTTGAGCTGCTCGGATCATCAAAATTCGATCGGGAAGGTGAGGTCTTCACCATAAAACTGTCTGTTTGTCTAGTAGTATAGAATGACAATTAATAATGCTTGTAGTATATTCCAACTGTTTTAAATGTCTTATAGAAGGAAAAATTAAAAAGATATGTATCATCATTTCAGATTTTTAAATAGACCCTCAAGTCATGAGATCAGATTTTCAAGTGTCTGTGCAACGCACAATACAAATTCCTATAACGAATCTAAAATCATGAGATTTATATAACCACTCGCCAAATTTTCTAAAAATTGGTAAGTTTATATGATCAAATTCAAAAAAGAATCCAGTAGTCAATGATTAAAGGAATTCAACATCTTTTGTCGTCAGAAAGATAAGAGTGGATGTCAGCTTGCAGTGACCAGATCTAGGAATTTGACTTACGACGGACACCAACTGATCATAATTCATAAGTTCGCATTTTATCAACAATTAAACACAATAAGACAATACTGAACTTTGTATACACTCTAATTTGGCTTGGCAAATGTTTAACCCCTGCATTGGGCAAATCCCGATGATGAACAGATTCTTGGAGCTTTGATTGAAAGTATATATGAAGGCCCGAAAATGATATTGGTACCGATGGTACCCTGCCTTTTTCGTGTATATATATACACGTATATACATATATACACAAAAACGGGGTGCTCCGATCAAGCACTCTACACACCTCGGATGCCGTTAATTGTTGCGTAAGCCCACTCGGTTTTATTTTTTAAAATTTTTGGACGGCTCGGATCGACCGTCCGGTGGCCGGAGACGGCCGTCCGGTGGCCGTCGGTGCATTTTCCCTATGCTGTTGGTCGGTACCAATAGCATTACTCTATGAAGGCCTGCTTGAACGATGACGAGCCTAAGATTTTTGGAGTACCTTTCAAAACACCCTTCCAAGCATTTCAGCACCCCTGTCTTTATTCTATGTCGATCGCCACTTTTGCAAATGGCGATCGCCAGTCTGATTGTGTCGATTACTAGAAACACAGTCGATCGCCAACCTTTTTGTCTATCGTTACTTAGCCTCTGGTCAAGAACCACACTCGCTCTTCCAATTCTGTATATCGGCATTCTTTGTGGCGATCACCACTCTTTCTGGTGATCGCTGATCTTGATTTTCTCTGTTGAACATTAATTCCAGAACCCAGATAACTTTGATGAGTATGTCTCGATCTCTTCCTCCTTTTCCCGGTTACTCGCATTTGGATTGAGTCAACTCTTCTTTGATAGAGTTATAGCTCGAATTAACTCTATTATTCAAATTTATTTAATCAAAGTGATAATTATAGGTATTTATCTCTTAATTAAACCCTATAAATTGAGGCCTTCACCCCGAATTTAATTACTTTCTCTCACATCCAATCATATTCAATCACACCAAACCTCTGCAAAATCACCCACGCACACCTCTGAAGTTCAGCAAGCAAACCCTAACCTACAAATCTCTCAAAACCGAAGTCAAGAACACTCTGTTTATGTAGACACCCCATTTGATAATCTGTAACGCTTAGGCTTTTTACCATGCCGCTGCCCGATTATGAGAATGTTGCTATTGATTATGATCGCTCACAAGAGGTCGACTCGATGCGTAGATGTCCGAAGATAGCCTTTAAGTATAAGTCACCAATTAACTACTGCAAAATTAATATATCTTTTTGGCAAGGTCCCATTAAAATGCGACAAAACCTCTTCAAATCGTGTCTGCAATTAATACAATTTTTGTAGAACTTCTGATGGGGGGTGTTGGTTTAGAGAACTTTCCAGAAATGAAATCTGATGACAAAACTGGGGCGTTATATACTATAACAAAAAAAATCAAGCTAGCTGGCTTAGAGGGGAAGCCAAAGAAGCAATCGCTTCGGTCCCTAAATTTTGGCCCGAGGATGGCCACAAAAAATATAGTCTATACTGAACTATTAAATAGTAAGGAGTTCCGATATTCTTCAAATAACTTCTACTTGGCTATGTGGTAGTTCAAACTCTTTCATTGCTTAAAGATTAAGGATTTGGGTTTGAATCTCGGCCCCTTTTCTCAACCTTTTTCAGCAAAGGACCCCTTCTCACAATCAATATGGACTGAGTTGAAGAGTATGCAGTAGACACAACTTTTTTCCTTTTTTTTTTTGTCTCAACTAACTCAACTATATTTTGTCACTAATTAAATTTTGTTAAATTTTGAAGCAGAAGACATTGAATTTTTTTTCTTTAAGTTTCTTTCATTAGAGCTTTAGTTTCTCTATAAAAATGCGGGTCTTTCTATAATAAACTTTGCTCTGAAATTTGAATTCTAGATTGATTTTTGTAAATTTTCGTTCAAAGATGTATATAGGACCTCATATTAGGGCTTCGCTTCGGGCCCCAATATATTTGAGACGACACTGTGAAAAATGACGTATTAGCTTACACAAATGAATAAAAGGTAAATGAATACAGAACCCGCGATGGAGCTGACTCCATATCAATACCAAAGTTCAAAACCTCCACATGCCTCAAAAACAGAAAGTTTGTTCACACATACTATTAGTGCATAGATTGTGTACAGATTTTGTTGTGGGGCCCACCACGGGCTCTACACAAATGATCCGAATCGTTCATTAAATGTAAAATATATTTCTAAGGGTTTCAGGATAATGAAAAGTTGGACTATTGGATCGAGCATCTATAGGTATCGGATTGAGCTGATTTTTCGTGAGGACCCTCAAAAATTATTTTACATTTAATGAACAGCAAGAATGTAGACACCCCAATCCGGATCTCGAAGGGTCTTTGTCCACCCCAATGATGAAATAAAAGAAACGGAACCTTTGCGAGTTTGAATGAAGGATTCCTTCAGCCTAAACAAATCCTCAGCCTAAATAAACCGAAAGCCCAAAAGCCCAGAGAAAGCCCAAAAGCCCTGGACCGAACCTGTAATGCCGCACATGACACTTCTACACCGCACGGTGTATCGAAAGTCAATACGCCGCACGCGGTCACGAGGTTAACCGCACGGCATTTTGGGTAAAGTTCTGATTGACTCAGAAAGCTGTCGGCCACGCTTATTTGAGCCACAGCTGCAAAATGGCTCAGCCGAAAGCACACTTCTGGCCCGCCCAGAAAATACCTCCAACATTTGAAATTCAAAATCCATGGCTCTTGCCTATAAATACACCCATCCAGTCAAGGGAAAAGGGCCATTGATCACTATTATACCATTTCTCTCTCTTCTTGCTTTCACATCCATTTTCCTATTTTCAAGTCTTGAGAATGTTGCTCTCAAAAGACATTCTCTAGGCCTTTTACTCCATTTTACTCCTCACCACTGAAGTTAGTCCATTACTAACTTTGAGACCCCAACCACCCAATACACCCATCCACTACACACACACATACTTCTATTTTCTTTTCCAACATTCCTACGTCCATCCACTATCATCAATACTCATTCAAGCTCAAGATCAAAGGTAAAAACCAAGTTTCCTTGGGCTAGGCTCTGTCCTAGCCCTGAGGGGACCCTTCTGTCTTCAGGCCTAACCCTTTTGGTTAGGATCTGACTCAAAAATCCTTTTACAAAGCAAAACTAGTTTTCTGTGCTGGGTACACTACGCCGCGCGGCGCTTTGAAGCGTCGCACGGCGTAGTGGACTCACACGCGCGGCGTTTCAGTTAGCTACTGTTTTCTTGTTTAAACTGTCTGGATCACGATCGTCTGTTGTTGGATCTGTTTCTATACACCAAAAACAGTCTCAAAACGAGATCATATCTACAAGTCATGTTTTAAACTCTATAGATCTTTTCAAACGAACAAATGCATCAAAAATGGTTTTCTACTTGTGACTTGGAAGAATGGTACAGTCCTGAGATGATCTGATGGCTGTGGGCTTTCTGAAGTTTTAAAAACAGCACCGTGCGTCATACTAGGTATACCGTGCGAGGCTTTATAAAATGACAAAAGTCTAAGGACAAGGTCAAAACCACGCACGGCATATCAGAAGGCCGTGCGCCATAAAACAGTATGCCGCGAGGCAGAGGATGGTGATCCAGACAGCTTATTTAGACGTTTTTCTTATTTGATGTCATCGTCATAACATCCTCTATCATTTCTGTACATTAAGCACCACTAGCACGGCAATGTGACATACTTAATCTTGTTCCTCTTTCCCGTATGTGTTTTTAAGGTTTTCCGAATGGTATTAAATCCCCCATTTAAAATATTTAGTAGAGACCGGTTTTCACCGGGCGAGCGGGGTGCTTTTTTCAACAAAACATTCTCCGCTCGTAACGTGGCCCCCGGATCCAAAATCTCAACGTTTTCGCTAGATCAAAAGCCTTTTCCAAACAAACTCTCGGTTTCTCGGATCACCCATCTCAAAATCTGGGTGGCGACTCTTCGAGTGCGCTTTGGGGGCGGGAGCCCACAACGGATTATTTTTGTGGGACCCGTAGTGAGCCCCACAACGAAATCTGCGTACAATTTATGTGTAGCAGGGTTTGCCTCAAAATGCATATACCATGTCCCAATAGAACATATAAACTCAATTCATATTCGAGATGAGTTTTTTTTTTTAGGAACACAAACATATATTATGTTTGTGCTTAAGAGTTTTCAATCTCCACAAAATAAGTTAGAGTTTAATATATATAACAACTCCGAAATACTATGCAATACAAGAGACAAAAATGTAGGCACGACTTATGTTTTTTCAACCTTGAAGTTTTCCTCATTACCAGAAAATCTTGGATTATAAAACGTGAGTCAAAACTCAATAAAAAATGTGCTAAAGACGAAGATAAGAGAACATAAGCAAAATTCACTAAACACAAATATAATTTGCTTCTTCTTCTTTTTGAATAAGTAGGTTCGTAATTGAGATCGAGAACATAAGTCGACCAAGTGGTTTTGGCCTGGGATTTAAGTGTTTGCTCCATCCTTAAGTCTTAGGTTCGATTCTTTTTGCCAATAACTCTTGGGGCCACCTCACTCCACGTGGAAGCATGTGAAATGGTTGGGGGAGAGACTATAGGGATTAGTCCAAGGTGCGCGTAAATTGGCCTGGGACACTATTGAATACATGGTAACTTTTTACAAAAATAAACAAAACAATCCCATACAATAAAACTCCAGATCTTCAAATACCAAGTCATAGCCAAACCGAACCTAAGCTTATCTCATATATCCAGAATCATAAAATGTAGACCAACACACTCACCCTGGGTAGCCATCCTAAGATGCGTCCCAAACCTCACAACCCATTTCTCAGGCTACTAAACCGAAGCCATAAGAATTAAGGACACATACCTCGCGCGGATTTTCGGACTTTCACCACCTGTGATCCCTCAGAACCACCACCATTCTCACAGAATTACAACTCTAAAAATGATAAATTAATCATATGAAACTCATAATCTGAGTGTCCAAACCAAATATACTAGAATGTCTCTTTGAAATATACTCATCCATAACTTCAAGAAGAATAGTCTAATATAATCGTAGTCTCAACACAGTCACAATCTAGAATCCGCTTCCACATTAGTAAAACTATCAGCAAATCGTAATATGTTATCAAGTAAGAAAGTAAATATAAGTTCAATCATTGTTAAGTGTGGTGTCTAGTTATAAGAACTAGTTTGTAGAGACCCGTAAATTATTCTATTTTCTTTAATCGTTTAAGTATGTGGAAGACTGTATTTTGATGTTGTAATGATGATTGGAGGTGTTGGTAGCAAGCGGGGTTCGATTTAATGACCATTGGTAAAAATTTCATTTTTTTCCTCCAATCAGTACCGGTACTGCATTTTTCCCAGTACCGGTACCCGTTGTCCAGAAGTTGAGTTATTTTGGCATTTTGGGGTTCTAGTACCGGTACTGGGAATCGCCCAGTACCGGTACCCGCTGTGAAATTTCTAAAAATGCAGCACGCATTTCAGACTTCTATAAATACCCCCTTTACCATTTTTCACACCCAAACCCACGAAATAACCCTAGAAACACCCCAGCCCACCTACCCCACTCCAATCTCACTCAAATCCTTTGATTTCTACCTCAAATCTTCAAGATCCAAGGGATTCCTACCTCAAATTCATTTGATTCTTGCATTTGGTGAACAAGGGTAAGTTTTGTGTTCTTGCTCTCACTCTTTGGCTCTCAATCACGTCTTTCTCTCTCTCCTCTCAATCACTTGTTGATCCATGCTTGTTTATCTTATTTTTGGGATTATATCTACTCTAGATCTTGTGGTAAAGCTTGAGAGGAGCTTATCTTGGAAGATTTGGGTTTAATCCACTTGGTAGGCTTAGGGTTTTGCTCAAAATCCACTTTGGTAGGGATTTCTTTCTTTCTCTACATGTTATGTGGTGGTTTCATGCGATATTATTGTTTGATTGCTACATATGGTTCGAGTGGAACGCCTTAGGGTTTGAGGATTTCATATTCTTATGAATGATGTATTTTTGTCTTGATACTTGAGATCCATAATTGTTCGTGACATGTTGGATAATGTTGGTATGTGTGGAATGAGTATATGATAATGCGGATCAAAAAAAAAAGTATATGATAATGTGATTGTCGTGGTGAAGCTGAATGTGGAATTTACTGTAACGCAAGGGGTGGAGTTTATTGTGACACAGGGGGTGGAAACACAAAATCGCAAGGGGTGGAAATTTGGTAGGAAGAGTGCGTGCGTGGGCATGTGCATGTGTGTGAGAATGCCTCTATACTAGTAAACGATGTTAGTGCGTATCGTTATTGGATTTATCATTACATGCCAAGTTCATTGTATTCATATGACTAATAATCATTGTTAGTTCTCATCTTGCAAACAAGGACTTGTCATTTAGCTTGATTCACTATGTCCATGTTTATCATCTCATTTACATATAGATTTCGTAGAGATATTCCTACTGGGCTAGTGTAGCTCAACTCAATCTTTCTTTTCTGGTTCGAATGTTGGACAATAACTTACTTGCATCGTATGCTTGGAAGTGAAAGACATTTTGGAAGCTAACCATATTTAGTTACTTAATCATCTTTGTAATTGACTTTCTTTTTGATAAAGATGGGTTTGTAATTATTCATTCAAGAATTTCCTTTTGACTAAACCGTTTGTAAGTTATCAACTTGTTCGTATTCGTACTTAAGTTTATTTTGGGGTCGGTGTGCCAATGTTGTATAATTCTAAACTTGGGGATTTGAATTGCAAATTCAACAGGAGGGAACTCTTTTGGGTATTATTTATGATATGCAAGGATCTTTTGTTAAAATTGAATATTTATTTATGATGAAATCGAGGGCGTGACATAGTTCAACTTTTATAATAGGCATTATATCAAACATCTTATATGCATGTAACAATGATCCACATATCCCATCTTCATTTAGTAAATCATACTATCCTTGAAACAAATTCAACAAACCAAAAATCACATGCTCTAGTAAATAACCATCAAAGGCCTATCGATCATGAAAGATGACAGTCATGAACAATACGCATATATCATTTGCATTTAGAACAAGTTAGGGTTTACTTACAAATATGGGGAAAAAAACACTTAAAATTATGAATTTAAGGTGTATCTCATGACCTTTTTCATTTTTAAGCATTTAGCAAGAATTCTACCTCTTTTAAGTAAAATTCCCAAATTGCTAAATTCGTGAAAGTTGTTCAAGTGAGACTTCAATTGGATTAAATCGTTGCCCTTTTCACGTAAACCATTTTTCCTCCTCGCCCTTTTGTGAAATACTCGAGCCTTGGCCTTCAAGTTTTGAAGAGAACAATGAGGGTTTGGAGGGAGAGAGAGAGAAGCACCAGGAGAACAAATTGTTCACTGACCTTTAAGCCTTTGTTCAGTTTGAGTTTTGAGACCCAAAGCAAATACAGTCTAAGAGTCCAAGTGTAAAGATTACACTTTACCCCTCCATGTATTTACTTATAACTCATCTTCCTATAATGTTATAGTAAAGCTTTAGATTAAGACCCTTAAAGTAATCAATCATGAAAACAAGTAACTCTAAAAAAATTTAACCTTATTGCACAACGGTGCACAGACTGAGGCCCAATCAACTAAACTTATTTACACATGGGTATGCATGTGTGTGCGTGTGTATATATACAGTATCCTTCTATTGCGGGCGTCCGCATATAAGGAAATCCAACGGCTGGGATTTTAAAGGAGAAACTCGCAGGTTAAAAGAGACATGGGTCGGATAATATCCACACGCGGGTCATCCGGAAGCCGCACACGGGTCATAACCCCCCAAACTTCCACAGAACGCCTCATTCTCCACGTTTGAACGAAGAGAGAGAAAAAAGAGGCGATTCAGAGAGAGAAGACGAGAAACGAAGAACGGATCTAAGAACAAAGAACAACGGATCACTCCAGGTCTCGCTCTCTCTCTCTGTTCGTCTTCCCCCTTTCGTTCGTTCTCAGCGCAAAAACCCTAACCCTTTGTATGTCCGTTTTTCCAGCTCTGAATGAAGACAGAAGAGGAACGACAGCCCTTGTTCTTCTTCAAATCCGTTCAAAACCTCCAGGTATATCTCTCTCTCGCTCTCTCTCTCTCTCTCTCTCTCGCTGACTCTCTCTATCTCTTTGAAGTTTGAACGATAGATATAAAGGGTTTTTTTATTGACTGTGAAATTAGGGATTTTTTTATTGAACGCCAAATTAGGGTTGTGGGTGTATGGATCTGATTTTGATTCTGATTTGGGGCAATAAAGGTGGAGATTTGGGTGTTTTGAGGGCTAGGGTTGTTTGTAATTTTGCGATTTTCCATATGTATGCGCCGTAGGTAGATTTATGTATGTAGTCATATTCTTTTCGGAGTTCAGATGGGATGACATTTTCCTGAAGTTAGGAATGTGCCATGTTTGGTTTTTTTTTCGAGTCACCTTCTTGTCCAAAGCTGACTGTGAGAAGTGATTGCCATAGCTATTGGACAAGTATTGAATTTCTTACTTGTGACTCTTTTCACTTGTCACGCTGATTTTTTATGGATAAGTTTGATTATGGCATTGTTTTGGATTCTAGTTTGAAGATGATCTAATGCCTTCCATTCTATGCTTGGTGCTGGTTTTTTTTACTGATACTAGTCTGAATGTGCTGGTTCTTTTGCTGATCTTATTTACAGGTACTGGAGTTGGAAAGCTCACAAGCTTAGCTAATTTGTAGGTGTTGGAGTTGGAAAGCTCACTGACCAAGGCCACGAAATCCCAAAGAATTTGTTTTGTTGATTCATAGCAAAATTGGTGGGGAAAAAACATTGTACTACATTAGGGAACCAGTTAAAATCTAGATTTGATTTTTGTAACTACGCTAGTTCAAGCTTTTGAACTCTTTCTTTTGTGCTGATGGGCAATGTTCCCACTTGAACTTTGTTATTTTGTTGTGTAATTTGAAACGAGGCAGTGGCTACTTGAGTTTACTATTTTTTTTTCTTTTGACAAGGCTACTTGAGTTTACTATAGAGTATACAGTTCTCATTAATTTTTATGGAACTCTTATGCGTATCGCAAGTGTGTCGAACAATATCGTGTCCTATCCTATATCTGTATCGGTACCATTGCATGCCTACATTATTTTATGGCTGCTAAAACAATCTGAGTCCACACATTTCTAGTTACCAACCAACATCAACAGAACCAATTTTTGCTTTTACCCACAATAGTCGCGTGTCTTTGTTTTGATGATCAAGACATGAAAAAACAGGGGAAGAGAGAGGCAAGCCTCTAGAACCGCCTGAATGCCACAACAAAACAAGGGAAGAGAGGCAACCCTCTGTTCCGTGGTGTAATATATGACAAAACAAACCTTCCTCAGATCAAAGCATAAATAGACATGTAAACTGCTGTTGGCCTTACACTCCCAAGACAAGTGAACTCGGTCATGGTTCTCACTTCATATAATTTTACAACTATATATATTTCTTATGCAAGTAATTAATTTATTAAGTTACCATTCACAAAACAAGAGCTTGAATGGGAAAGGGAAAGGGACCAAGATATACAACTCAACAAAAACCACGAGCATTTGACAAATAGCAGTACAATAATCATATGCAACTGTTTATTTAATACACCACAAAATAAAGTTCTCATTAAAATCTGTGAACAGCAGTTCCAAACAGTGAACAACACCCACAAATCAAGTCTTCTAAACATGCCACCAATTCAGCCTCCAAAAGAACAGACAGCAAGTCTCCAAAACTGAAAAACAAACCACCAAACAATTCCACAGAGCAGTTCCAAACAGCAACGCCAATTCATCCTGCAAGCCGAATAGGTAAATATTAGATGTACCACACAATCTCATGGGAAACAACGGTGCAAGAAATATTTGAAGCATTTTATAATAAACACTTACAATCATCGGCATCGGCATAGTTAATGTCGTCGTCATCTTCGTCATTCATCCTACTATTTTGCGAAGAGCTAACAAAAAAAAGAAAGCAATTATAATGCAAACAATGAAACAATTAAATTTAGATTACAAACCAGTGAACAGATTCTATCCTGCAACCCGAATAAGTAATAACATCAATACAAGAAAAAATAGGCAAGAACAACTAAAGAAATAAACATAGATGTACCACAAACACTTACACTCATCGTCAACGTCGTTGTCGGCCTCCTCGTCGTCCTCGTCATCACTCATCATAACATCTTGCGAAGAACTAAGAAACAAATACGACTATTAACATTTCAACAACTAAACAATCAAATTTAGGACAAGTGTAGAATTAAGAAACAAATACACGTACATGTTGCGAAGTTTTGGACAATTTCTTTTGTCATGTGACTGTCCTGTTAACCCACAACCATTACAACGCCTACTCTTCTTGACCGCCTTCTCTTTTCCTCCAATCAATCGCTTACCACAACCCTTTGCCCTAACTTAAAGCGGTTCTGTAAAAAGATGTTCACAAGGAATAGACACATGGCTAGCACTAACACTCAATTGCCCACCTTCGCTTCCAAGATTCATGGCACATAACTTATTCCGAACTGAACACAAAGCTTCTTCCAAAAGCTCACTTCCGTCTTCAGTTAATACGGCGTCATCAATAACACTAGAAGCAAGTTTGAAGAGCTTATTTCGCCTTTCGAACACAGAAGTGTCACATATTTGTTGGACAGACCCACCCACGTCATTTACAACTGTTTTAATTCTTGCCGATTTAGTCCACCTCGCCAAAATTAACTCATGAGGCAAATCAAGAATCTGCATTCTATTGAAGTAAGCCAACAAATGCCGACATGGAATCTCGTCAAATTCGAACAGCTTACAACTGCAACTTACATGTTCTGATAACTTATTTACCAAAAGATTACAAACCCTCGCACCACTCACCTTTGCCCTCTCAACAGTGTAGTAACGATAGTGTTCATCCTCATGGGTCATCTTAACCATGTATCCCAAAATTTGAAAGAGTTCATTTTGAAACTTGTGAAATATGGCCAATGTATACAACTCACTCATTGTAGACTCCATGGGAAATGATGTTATCAGTTGTGGCTTCTCATTGAGATCTTTATGATCCAAGTCCAATTCATTATGCCGTATGTGAGCAAGCCCCCTAGCAAACCGCGTGACAAAGTCATACAATGAATTATTTAACGAAACATACTTCTTGAAGAAAGAATGAGAAATCTCAGCCCTTTGACTACTAGTCATGTGGGCGGAAAACATGTGTTTCATGTATGCTGGAATCCATCTCTCACGGATTTCGTACATGGCTTTCAACCATTCATTGGAGGATAGGTTGGCTTTGTGTACGACATCTGCCCATTTAGCCTCAAACTCTTTAGGGCTCTCAGAATTCCATATGCATTGTTTGAACTCGTCATAATGATCTTTATAAGATAATGCACTTATCTTTTCAGAAAATTTACTCACAATATGCCAAATGCAATATCTATGGTGTGTAGTTGGAAGAACATTAGCAAATGCCTTTGTCATCGCCGGATCCTGATCAGTTATGATCATTTTGGGCGGGCCTCCTGACATTGCTTTCAACCATTCTTTGAATAGCCACTCAAAAAATTCACTCGATTCACCACTTAAAAGCCCACACCCAAATAGCGTAGTCTACCTGTGGTGATTAACCCCTAGTATAGGTGCAAAGATCATATGGTATCAGTTTGTGTTGTACATTGTATCAAAAACCACTACGTCCCCAAAATATTGGTACGACTTCCTAGCCGCGGCATCCGCCCAACAACAATGAGTCAACCTCATTTCATCGTCTTTCTCCATTGTAAACATAAACCCTGAGTTCTTTTGTTGTTGAATTTGGAAATACTCATACAACATATTGGCGTCCTGCCCTAGTAACATAGTCCTTATATCCCTTTGACTGTTATAGAGATCTTGCAGTCTGAACCCAACATTTTCCAAACCTCCGGATTGCACCTCGAAAATACTCATTTGTTGGCAAGTTGGCACATTTGCTTGTGATAGTTGTTCTACCAAAGCTCTTTTGGCAGATGTCACTTTGCGATGAGATCGCAATAAATGAGTCCTCCCTGGAGACGTAAGAGAGTGGTTATGTGCCTCAACAAATTGGGAGACAACATACTTGTCACCGGACTTGGATCTCACAACATCTAATTTCGCACCACAACCCTCTCTACTTATCCCCCGACGCCGTTTAGAGGTTCCAATATTTCGTACAGGTTTTTTGGGCACCGTGTGACCTTGTTTGCAGCAAACATACTCTTTCCTAACGACTACTTTATCCCCATTCTTCCTGCTAGGCCATTCTCTCGTACCAAATCCTGACTCTTTACCATAATTGTTGTAAAACTTATAAACGGCGTCTAAAGAGACAAACTCTTGATTAATTTTCGGTTTCACGTCATTCTTAACTTGAGGAATGTAAGATATTTGGGAAGAATTGGCAGATGATTGAAACGTTTGAGATGGTAATGGTGAGACTACATCCATTTCTTCCAAATTTTCCAAACACTGCATTCTACAAATCAATACACAAAACACATGGTCCTTTGAGAAAATAGTCAAATCCACACAAGTCAAATTCTAGAAAAACAGCATACCTTTCAAGTAATTAGAATGCAAAAACTAACTCCAAAAAAAACAGTGAGGTCTCACTAATTCACAAGCCATGAAAACAGGGGAGGAGAGAAGGACTCCTCTGGATCCTAACTAGTGAGTACTCACATTAGCAGGAAAATAGCTACTGAGTACTAAAACAGTGGAACTAAAGATCCTCTGAAAATATTTAACCCCTAATTTCGCAGTCAATAAAAAAACCCCTTATATCTATCGTTCAAACTTCAAAAAGATAGAGAGAGTCAGCGAGAGAGTAAGAGAGAGATATACCTGGAGGTTTTGAATGGATCTGAAGAAGAACAAGGGCTGTCGTTCCTCTTCTATCTTTGTTCGGAGCTGGAAAAAAGGACATACAGAGGGTTAGGGTTTTTGCGTTGAGAACGAACGAAAGGGGGAAGACGAATAGAGAGAGAGAGAGAGAGAGAGAGACCTGAAGTGATCCGTTGTTCTTCGTTCTTAGATCCGTTCTTCGTTTCTCGTCTTCTCTCTCTGAATCGCCTCTTTTTTCTCTCTCTTCGTTTAAACGTGGAGAATGTGGCGTTCTGTGGAAGTTTGGGGGGTTATGACCCGCGTGTGGATATTACCCGACCCATGTCTCTTTTAACCCGCGGGTTTCTCCTTTAAAATCCCACCCGTTGGATGAGATCCAACGGCTCAAAAAAGAAGTCCGCATTTTCCTTATATATATATATATATATATATATATATATATATATATTAGTCAGTCTCTTATGAGGACCACCTCATTTAAATAAAATGCGGACCTCCCATTTCCCGATCGAATTTCGTGATCCGAGCCGCTCAATGTGTTCAGAACGTGATTTGAAGGATACCCTTGGGAAATCAGCAAAAAAAAAGACCGGGAAGGGCTTCATTCGAGCAGTTTTTGTTTATTTTTTATCGAATGGTTCAAATAAAAACTGCTCAAATGAAGCTCTTCCCAATCTTTTTTTTTTGCTGATTTCTCGCGGGTACCCTTAAAATCACGTTCTGAACACATTGAGCAGCTTGGATCATCGAAATTCGATCGGAAAATGAAAGAAATGAGGAGGTCCGCATTTTAACTAAAATGAGGACTCCCTCATTTGAGACTGACTGTATGTATGTGTATGTATATATATATATATATATATTCATGGCTCACAGAATTATTTTAGACACTCCATTTTGGGACCTCCAGATAAAGTCTCTAAGTTGATATTCCGGATGTCTCTCCAATGAGGAAAAAAATCCTCAAGTGAGCAAATAGAATTATTGTGAATCCTTTCGAAGCTTTAAAGAATCAGTGCATTAGGTCTAGAGACATGAGAGCAGTGTTAGCGAAAATGAGTGGCCTACGCCGCATTGGACGCTGGCGCACACCATAAACGAATCACCAGGGACATACACTTGATTAGACAGGGCATGTCATGCCGTGACAGGTGGCGTGCACCGTGTTGAAATGACGTCCGCCATGATAGGCTGGAAAGTACAGCTCTTTGCAAACTCGATTGGTGGCCTAAGAGAGCTCGTTCGCCTATAAAACAGAACAGAAAACTCCTAAACAAGGGTTGGCAGGTATTGTAAGAAAGTTGGTATGAAAGCAAAAGTGCACAGTGTGAATAGTGTTGCCATTAAGAGTGTTGTTTAGTTGGTAGTTAGGAGGTGAAGATCTCAAATAATGGTGGATCAAAGCTTTGGTTATGTAATGAGTGAAGCGCACACCTATACACACAACAACATGCAAGGAAGTAGTTCATGAAAGCTCAAAGAAGGAAAACAAAGGGTCTAGTTGCCTGTAAATAGGGCCGGCTCTGAGATTTCGAAGGCCTAAGACGATTTTCGAAAATGAGGCCCTAAATATCTCTATCACTTAACATGTAATTTCTTCTTCGTCAGTTTGTTGGGTTTGTTTGCAATGGGAATTATCGTTTAAGAGAAAAATATGCATCCATGTTAATGATGCACTCACCACACTGAATAATTTTCCCAGAGATCGTGATTAGGGATGGCCATCTCGGTCGATCCGTCTGTTTCCGATCCATTATTCTTCCCGAACGGATCGGATTTTTCGGTTATCGGAGCGGATTTAGATTTATTTTTCAAAAAAAATTCGAAGATTGGATCGGATTCGGAGGTAAGTCTGTCCCTGCCCCGATCCGCCCCAATCTGTCTCCGAACACCCAAAAAATCTATTTTTTTAATCAAAAATCTGCCTTCGATCTATCCCTGAATCTCTGTTTGATAAAAAATTTAGTTTATTTTTTTTTTCAAATTCGGATATCCAAATTTCTGATCGGATCTCCGTTCTCCGTTCAGAACGGAGATGGAGGACCGAAAATATATCCGATCGGGGATCGGAGCGGATTCGGAGGTTGGGTGGAGGGTTCGGATTCGGATATGTCAATATCCGCCTCCAATCTGCCCCATTGCCATCCCTAAATTCGTGATCCAACTTTATTCTCGTTTTTTTTTGTTTTTTTCCTTTGTTCCATTTTTACTGGGCCATTGGATCCTATGTAAAACATATTCATGGATTAAAAAATGGGCCCTATAGCAACACATATATACTAGATACTAAAAACAAGTAGAGACCCTAGTTTTTGTACATTTTTGGGGGGCTTAAAGCTTGCGCCTCATGGGCCTTAGCCCAGAGCCGGCTATGCCCGTAAAGAGGTATGATCTACCTCGTATTCTTGATGTAGACCCAAGGGGAAATGTCTGGGCCATGACAGCAACTTGTGTTGCTCCCTAAGAGCATCCCCAATGGGGATGTAAAAGTGGGTTGTATACTTATAATAGCACCAGATGCCAAAAAAAACCCCTCCAATGGGGATGTAAAATAGAAAAAAACAGGTGCTAAAATGGCAGAGATGGAAAAGGGGATGGATATTTCCATCCCCATTTAACTACAGCTATAATAGACAGGTCACACCCAACTGAAAATACCAGAATTTTGGACAGCCGGAGGTTACCTGGTATCGTCGGAAAGTCGTCGGAAAGTCGTCGGAAATGGGAAGAACTCGCCGGAATCTGGTAGAACATGCTGGAATCCGGAGATGACCGTCTCCTACCCCGATTCTTGACGATCCATGGACGGCACAGATGCATGCCGCCGGCCTGCCCTTCTGAAACTCTCGCCGGTTGTGCTCTTTCGGCTGTGAGTTCCCTTCGGTTCAGAGAGAGAGAGAGAGAGGGAGGTCTGCTTGAGAGAGAGAGAGAGAGAGAGAGATGGGTCTGCTTGAGAGAGAGAGAGAGAGAGAGAGAGGTGTCGTATGGTTTTGAGAGGAGGGGCGAGGGTTTCTCCGTTGTTCTTCGTAGAGAGAGAGAGAGAGAACAGATGAAAGAGTAAAGTTAATTGGGTGTTGGGTTGGATTGGGTTGAAAGCCAATCCGACCGTTGGTGTCCTGTTTTTTTTTTTTTTTTTTTTTAAGATCGGACCGTTGGTGACCCAACGGGTCTTTTGGTGATGAAATTTTTTTGCAACGGCACAATTTTTTCTCCTGCCTATAAATGTGTGTTAATAGGATTTGAGACAACAAAAATTTTCTTCAATCTCCACAAATATCCTCCAAAAAAAATAGTGTATCAACTATGGCAGAAGGAAGTCGTAGTGTGAGAGGAAAATCGTTCAACTCCGATCAAGATGAAGCAATTTGTAATGCTTACTTGTGCGTTAGTCAAGACCCAATTGTCGGTACCAATCAAGCACGATCTAAATTATGGGATCGGGTTGCAAAAAAATACACCGAATTCACAGGAGGCGATGTACGTTCGGATGCTTCTATCAAGTCTCGATGGCAAATCATCCAGCAGGCTTGCAACAAATATCGTGGAATTTTAAGACAAATTCAAAGGCAACATCAAAGTGGAATGACAGAACAAAATGAGGTATTATTATTTTGTTAATATTATTATTTTGTTTTCATAAGAATTTATTTGTATAACAAAATGATGAATTATTTTGGTTCTATCAAGTTTTTGTTTTCATAAGAATTTTGTTAATATTATTATTTTGATAATTAATTAAAGAATTTTTTTATCATGTGTATAGATTGATCTAGCGAAGAGGCAGTACAAAGACACTGAGAAAAAACCTTTCGCCAATTTGGATTGTTGTTGGGCAATCTTAGAACACAGTATGAAGTGGGCAGATTTAACCCCACCCCGGTCCGACCCAAGATCTTCACAAATGGATACGAGTTCGGTCCCTCTATCTCCTGATTTCTCTCAAAATCCAAACGAGTCTCCTGATTTCTCTCAAGTTCCAAACACAGCGACTTCATTGGAAGATAGCAATCCTACGAGTGGAGGTAGTGTTCAGTCTCCAAGAAAGAGGCCTCTTGGATGTAAAGCATCAAAGGCAAAATTATTGAAGACCAAAAAAACAGATAATGAGGAACGTGAATGGATAAACTTGATGGAAAAATTCAACCAAACTACATCTGACAAGGAAGATAGGAGAGCTGAAATGGAAGCAAGAAGACTCGCGGCTTTGGAAAAGACTACGGCAAATGATGAGAGGAGGGTGGCGCTTGAGGAGAGGAAGGCAGCAATAAAAGAAAAAGAGATGGAAGATAGGATTATGCAAATGGACTTGAATTTGGTTCAAGACCCCCAAATGAAGGCTTATTACCAGTATCGCAAGGGTGAAATCTTGGCTAAATGGACGGCTAGCTCAAGTTCGAACGGTTATTTTCCTAGTTTTCCCGATTATTGATTGTAATAAAGTTTTATTATCATATGTAATAGTCTTTAGCAATTATGACTTTGATGTAATCGTTAGGTACTATTCGATAATAAAATGCATTTTATTTAGCTAATGAAGTACAAGACTCGAAAATGAAGTACAAGACTAGATAATGAAGTACAAGACTCGATAATGAAGTACAAGACTCGATAATAAAATGCATTTTATTTAGCTAATGTCCACGACACGGGAACCTCAGTCTTCATCTCCATTACGGGCCCATAGGTGTTCAATAAGATCGTTGCGAAGCGAATGATGTGCCTCATTTGATCGAATCCTGCGGTTATTTGTAAAGAAATCAACCAATGCAGGTGTCACATCTCTCGAGACTTGAATTGGGCTGGAAGAAAGAAGTTCAGTAATTTCATCACTAACATCGTGATCACGTTGGTCTTCAATTATCATGTTATGCAAAATGACACATGTTTTCATGATGTAGCCTAGATCCTCCTCATTCCAGAATCGCGCCGGTCCTCTCACAATTGCCCAGCGTGCTTGGAGTACGCCAAATGCCCTTTCAACATCCTTGCGACATGCCTCCTGCATCCTCGCAAAGTGTTGCTTCTTTCTTCCTTGTGGTTGAGAAATGGTTTGAACAAGAGTCGCCCATTTTGGATAGATACCATCAGCAAGGTAGTACCCCATGTCGTACTAACTACCGTTAACGACAAAAAGGGCTGGAGGGGCACGACCGGCACTGAGATCATCAAAGAGATGAGATTGATCAAGTACGTTGATGTCGTTGAATGACCCAGGCATGCCAAAGAAAGCATGCCAAATCCACAAATCATACAATGCAACTGCTTCAAGTACGATAGTTGGTTTTCCGCTGCGGCCGCTGAAGAATCCATGATAAGCAGTTGGACATTTGTCCCACTGCCAATGCATACAATCCAAGCTGCCTAGCATTCCAGGAAAACCACGTTGATTTCCCACATGTAAGAGCCTTGCAGTATCTGCTTCATTTGGTTTTCTCAGGTATTCTGCTTCAAAAATGGAGATAACGCCTCTACAAAAACTTTGAAGAGAGTCAACTACTGTACCTTCCTCAATCTTGAGATACTCATCAAGACTATCAGCAGGCGTCCCGTATGCCAGCATCCTCAGAGCTGCTGTCATCTTTTGGATACCAGAAAGACCTGCAGCTCCCGTCGCATCATTCCTTTGGACAAACGTCACGTCATGTTGTTGGAGTTTACCCAAGATCTTGTGAAATAAGGGTCGACTCATTCGAAAACGTTGCTGAAACAAGTTTTCGTCATAGAGCGGATACTCACAAAAGTAATCAGCATTGAGTCGTTGGTCGGCACCAACTCTGTCACGGGGGATCCAGGCTCGACCGCTTGTAGAACCAACATGACCTCCTTGTTGGCGTCTTTTATGAAATTTTCGGTACTGCCTCATCATGATCAATTGCGCCATTGCAATCTCATCATCATCGGAGGAAGATCCGTCAAATTCTCCCAATAATATTCTTTGGGTTAAACTGCTCATGACGATTTTTTTTTTGAAAGAGGAGACTGTATGTATATTTGAGTGTGAGAATGAATAATGGGGAGGATAGGTCTATATATAGATGGTAAGTAAATGTTGTAGTTGAGAGTGGGTGAGAGTAAATGCTGTAGTTGAGAGTGGGTGAGAGTAAATGCTGTAGTTGAGAGTGGGTGAGAGTAAATGCTGTAGTTCAGAGTAAATGACTAAATTAAATGGTGTAGTTGGGAGTAGATGACTGAAATAAATGGTGTAGTTGAGAGGGGAGTAAATGGATCAGGTAAATGATGTGGTTGAGAGTTTGATGAGAGTAAATGGATGAAGTAAATGGTGTAATTGAAGTGGATGAGAAGTAAAAAAAAAAAAATTAGAACGGAAATTTTTTTTTTTTCGGAATAATTTTTTTTTTAAGTCCTCGATTACCGGATACGGCAAATTATTTTTCAACGGAAGTAATACTTGAATTAGGGTTAAGAAAGTTAGGGAAAATTAAGGAGGAGTGAAAGTTAGTTAATTATCCATCTCTTTTTTACATCTCACCATTGGATGGAGGTGGGTTCTATTTTACATCCAACTAACTTTTAACCACTTTTTACATCTAAAATAACTATCCAACCACTTCTATTTTACAACCCCATTGGGGTTGCTCTAAGCCCAAACAACATGTGATAACCAAGAGTTGAAGTTTTAATCGAGAAGGATGTAGTGTGTGCAACATTGTTCCTTGCGTACGCCACATGATTATGGCGCACGCCATTTTATTATAAGGCATGTCCACATCTGCTGAAAGTGCGGGGTATTCGTATATTATGGGTTTTTTATGCTTCATATGGTTCGCATAAGCTTGCTGGTTCTCACACTCTGACTCCTCTTAAGCCTGAAAAGATGTTAGCACACGTTAGATTGACATAGCGCGTGCTGGTTTGATCTTGGCGCACGCCAATGGAATCGCGCGTACGCGCGTATGTGTTATATTGTTCACTTTGTTACAAAAATGGCCAACGTATTCGATCCTACCATTCTTATGAACTATGAGTAGAGACTAATCGAAAGATTAGGTGAGATGGGTGCTTAAAACCTTCCCATCTCGTAACCTAGCTCCCGAGCCTAGAAACGAACTCTGGCAAAAGCAGACTGATTGCCTCGCGTCTCGCCATTGAAAAATGGCGGTTTCTAGGGCTAACCTCAAACCCGAGTGCCGCTTGATAAATGGCGGTAAGAATGGTGGTTTCTAGGGCTAGTCTTAAATCCGGGTGCCGCTTGATGGTGGTTGGTCTAAGCCGTATGATGAGCCCCGTTAACGCTTGAGACACTTGACGGGGAAACTATTAAACAAGCGCGACTAACTTAAGTCATCCAGTAAGACCCTTCGCTCTCACTCTCAATTCTTACTCTTACAAATTTTTAGCAGTTGAAATAGTTTAATAGTCACCTACTCACGGATTATCTCTCATTCTTGCTCTAACAAAGTTTTAGTAGTTGAAATATTTTCAAAGTCGCTTGCTCGCGGATTACGTGACTAAGGATGAGTTCAAGCTTTATTTTTTGTCTTTGGATAGGTGTCAAAATACCACTCATTTCCATTAGAAATACCAAAAATACCATTTAGACAACAAAGTTAAGGAAATGAGTTGTCTTGAATAATGCATTTATTTGGACTAATGGGGGATTTGGATTGAAAAGTCAAATAGTAACTTAATTTTTGTCTTTATTCAAAAAAATTCGCATTTCTTAGTTTTGCGTCAAACTTTTGTAATTTATTGATTCGTCTCGGCGAGGGGAATTGAAAAGTATAAAGTTTTGATTGAAACTCATAATTTTTTTTTGAACGGATCAGGCGACTGTTGACTCGATCGTTCAACAATTATCCCGCGGTTTAATTCGTTGTAGCCTCCGTTACTTTAAAAAATTATTCAATACCTTTGGTGCAGAACGTGCCTCAAGCCTAAAACGGTAAACGAACACAGTTGCTTGCGAGCAGCTCGAGGGTGGACAATGCCACCTTAAATTGTTTTTTTTGGTGTTCATTACTTACTCCCCTTTATTTTAGTAGGCGCCAGTCCGTAAGATCAATATCGCAATCAATGAGGTCTGCAAGTTTCAGAGAGCCTTAGAGACAAAATTTGATTATGTCTCTTTAGAATAATATGATCAGAATAATAAGATCTTCACACCCGTTCAAACGAATTAAAAATTGAAGCACTTAATTTTTTAATCATATTTTTTAATATATTAACGGTATTATATAATTTAGTGCTCATATTTTCTCTCCGTTTTGAATCAGTAGAAAGTGCTCATAAAAAATTAAGTGCTCAGAATCACATTTCTGCTCCATAGGGTCCTAAATAAAGAACACATACTTAATATGAGAGCCTTATAGATAAAAATCGACACTTTAGAATAATATGATAAGAATAAAAAGATCTTTGCACCGATTCGAACGGAGTGAAAATTTGAACTTAATTTTTGAGACCGTTTATATATTAGTAAAAATATGGTTAAAAATCAAGCGTTCTAATTTATTTTATTATTATGATCATAAAGTTCAGGGGTTTTTTTGAATTTTTCCCAAAAAAGTTATAAAAAAAAAAGGGTTGTCTTTTTGACTTATTTTTGTCTCTATTTAAAAAATTATGAGTTTCGATCAAAAATTTTTACTTTTCCGATTCCACACGTCGAGACGAATCAATGTCACAAAAATTTGACGCAAAACAAACAAATGCAAAAAAATTCAAAAAAAGATTATGTCACGCCCTCGATTTTCAACATAAATATAGATAACTTTTCGTAATTAACAATCCTTCCATAACATACATCATACCCCAAAAGAGTTTTACTCAAGGCACATCGGCCCAAAGACTTGCAATTACAAAGAGTGAAAGAAGAGTTAAATAGTTTACAATTATCCATTTGACAAGATAGCTTAGATAAAGATACAATTACATCCTTCAAAGAAAATCATACGAGTGTCAATGCAATTTCCCCATGTCAGCTTTCAAAAGATTTTCAATCAATGCATGCACTGCACTCCATGCTACAGCCCCGAGTACACACCTGAAAAATGAAGGGTTGAGCAAACACGTGCCCAGCAAGAAAATCTCTACAAACCTTGTATGCATAAGAGAAGATTTTGACATAAAAGAATGAAACCTGAGACGACGAAAGAGAACGTAACCAATGCAACTTCATGAAGGGAACTCAAGACTCAAAAGTATTTCACTTGTCATTTATCAATCTATTAGCCATCTTTTAATACGCCGATAGTGGTCAAACTTCTTCTCACACACTCCTGCATTGAAAGACTTACATTCCGGGTCTTAAGGACCCCGTATATCTCTATTATGAGCTCAAGTAGCTCTTTCTCCGATAACACGTCGAACGATTTGTTTAAGAAACTTTCCGGGTTTCAGGGCCCCATATACCCATAATGCATTTCCGGGTGCTCAAGACCCCGTACATCCACTTTACATTCCGGGCACTCATGACCCCGTACATCCAATTTCAGTTCCGGGTATCAAGACCCCGTATGCCGACTACAAACCGTTGGTGTTGCATTTCGTCATATATGTTCCTAAAGCTCTGATTTCATGATTTGAAGATAAAGAGAAAGAGAGATTGATATTAAGTAAAAGGTTCACTCATCAATTCGTATTCCCATTTTGTTTCCAAACTCGTTATCCCAACTCACTCCTCGTACTACATGGCTTCTAGTGTTAAGTTATCGCGTCACATTTATGATTCATCCAACCTCCTATCTAACAATCAACCTTATCGACATACACATTTAGCATGAACAAGTTCACTCCATCTATCCTAACATTTCACGTTATCACCATTGGTTAAACGAATGCTCTAATAGAACATTAGGACGACAATCCATTCCGTACGATATTCTTGTTTGACGCAACGAGAGCCAACGAATGGGGTTGACCAAGGAATCATTGGAGCGCAAGCAACCATGTTTGGAAGTGGTTTGGAATGGCCAAAAGTGTTCGGAGGTCAAAACAATGGGTTTCGAAGCAAAACAGTGAAAACTGGGTATAAGCTCACTGTATCGATACGGGTAAAATCCGTATCGATACGGGTTGACTACGAGTTTGTCCAGCTTGTAGGGTATCGATACGGGTTTACAGCCGTATCGATACAGATGCTGTTCGAGCGGATTTGCAGCAGATTTTTGAAACTTCGACTACGACAACTACAACAACAACAACCAAGCACGATTTCATGTACAATACCAACTCAATAACATACAAAAAGAGAGAGAAATCCCTACCTCGAACTTGGTGAACAAGCTCCAAACAAGAGATCGGGCCTCGGCCTCCAAAATCAACCCCGAACCAAATACGAACCACCGAGCTCCTACGAACACGATTCGAGCTCCAAAGCACGTAAGGATGAAAGATTGGAAGGTGTATTGTATGGGTTTTGTGTTGGTTTGGATGAGTTTTGAGGGAGAGAGCATGAGAGAGAGAGAGAGGGATCGGGAGAAGAGAGAGAGAGGTGGGAGATTTTTAATCTCCTACAACTAACACACCCCTATATATATACTAGCACACACATAATTACACATGCACCCCTCTACAAACAACTCTCTCACATTAACCCCAAATCATATAATTCGACAAATCTCACATTTTCTTCCAATTTCCAACATCGAATAATCCTTTAAATAATTTCCGAAAATTACGGGTCCTTACAGATTAAAAAAAATAAGTTACTTAACTTTTCAATCCAAACCCACCCTAAAATACTCACTCCGTCCCATTTTGATAGTCCCGTATGAAACGACATGCAATTTTCGAATAAAAAAATAAAGTATTTTTGTTCATAGTTTTTTGAATATTTGTACACTAAATTAAAGAATCAATCAAGATGTTTAATTTGGTTGGAAGAAACTCAAAAATTTGTGCACATAAGTAGTTTATGTTATTATCCAAAAATTATACGTCTTTTCGCAAAGAACTACTTTTTGAAATAGAGGGGTACCAAAAATATGATTGAGACAATAGCGTAAACTCACCCTGAGCCTCTCGAATCGAATCCTCTCGCTTCTCAAACCCTATAAAGACCCACCAGAAAAATGTTCCAACAGAAAAAACGGTTGGCCAGTAATGAAAGACTTACTGGTCATCCTAGCCTCCTCCTCCTCCTCCTCCTCCTTCCTCCACCCTCCAAACCACCACCGCCGCCAGAACTCCACTCCCTTCCCCAAATCCAAACCCTCCCCTCTCCCTCCCCCCACCCCCACCAAAAAAATCACCCCTCCTCCTAATCCTAATCCTAATCCGAAACCACCCCCTCCTCCTCCCCCTCTCCTCTTCACCGTCAGATGGGACCCCTCCTCCGCCTCCCTCCACGACAGCCGCATCAAGTACTACGCCGACCTCGCCTCCAAGCTCGCCGCGTCCGGGAGGTTCCAGCACTTCCTCCTGGTCGCGGAGAGCGTTGTAGCCTCAGGAATCGAGCCCTCGGGGTTTCTAGGGTTGCTGAGCGCGGAGCTCGTTTCGGCTGGGATGGCACGGCTACTTGGCCAGGAGGGGATGGTTTGGAGCCTCGTCGAGGTTTTGAGGGGTTTGGACAGGCTAGGGTTTGGTGCACTGAAAGTGCTTGATGGAGTGAGTCGAGAGACTGTGACGAAGGAGGTTGCGCGAGAGTGTAGGAGGATTTTGAAACACGGGGATGTGGAGGAGGCGGTGGAATTGATGGAAACTCTTTCAGGTGAAATGTTGATGGTGTAATTGAGTTGATGGAAACAATTGCATTGTGTGTTGTTTGATGTATCTGTCGAATAGCTTAATATACATTGTTGGGCCCATTTTCTAATAGTTTAAGCTTTTGGGACAATCGGTAACTTAACATGGTATCAGATGTAAAGTTCCAAGAGGTATTGGGTTCAAGTCTCTTTGTTTTCATTTGTTCCCTGTTTGTATTACGTTTCCTCATTTCATTCTTTCACCGTATGGATGTTTCCATCTTTGCGTGCAAGACAAGGTTGCACGTGAGGGAGAGAGTGTGTTGTATAGCTTGATATACATTGTTGGGTCATTTTCCTAATAGATTAAGCTTTTGGACAATAGGTAACTTAACACTCGCAGTAGATGCTTAACGGTCAATGTGGGTTATATTGCATGTAACAATAGCTACTTGTGATCAGATTGATTGCGTTGACCTGGAACACGTTCAGATTCTCCGTCCAACTATCCAACTTTTTGTCCCATCCTTATTATTGTTGCCATGTCGCCACAATGTGAATTCAATGCTAATCTTGTCACTTTTCTTGAACATAGGTCCTGTTTTTGATTAGTCAGGCTATGAAAGGGTTATGCAACCTAATGAGTAATCCATGAGACAAATAGTGAGAGGATTACCAATTCTACATCCCAAGATGGTGTGTATCCCATGATTTGTGGGATTAGTAGTCCAAGTTATTCGTAATAAATCCACCAATAGTTGCATTCAAATGCCTGGGGTCACGTTGTTGATGTAACCCAATGCCATGTCTGATCTGACCAATACCTTAGATAACTGTGTCAATTGATGTTTGTTAAAGCTGAATACTCTTCTTAATAATCAAAAGAAAAAGACTGATGGACTGGAATTATGGTGATGTGGCAGAACAATATGGTGGGACAGAGGATGGAGGCAAAGTATCCTAAGCCACTCTGTTAATTTTGGCTGTTCTACAGACTTCATGCCTTCTATAAATCTACTTAGATAACACAAAGATATCGGTCTCGGGTAGCATTGACATAAAGCAGATAGTATTAGGGATGTTTCCTATTGGATGATAAGTTTTTTTTTTGTGTGTGTGTGTGTTCAGGCTTCCATTTCCCGATTAGAGAACTGGTGGAGCCATCTGAGATTGTAGGACTTTGCGTGAGAAAACGTGACCCAGATTTAGCTATAAGGTATAAATCCGGTCTTCTATTGTTTGCAAGGTTGTGTCATTGAGACCTCCTTTCTTGTTGCCTTGTTGGTGCAATTCCTGGTTCCGGTGTGCATAACTAGATAATCTTATTGTTTATGTCAGTTTTTCTCCTTGGTTTAATGAATTTGTAGCCATGAGATAAATGCATTAGCTTGACAGCAATTGACTTTTTGGTAAGTTCATAGAGATGCGCATCAACTTCTTTCAGATGTTCATCATATATATTACTATGTCAAAGGCTTTATCAAATGTAAGCAGCAATAGATATGATAATCAGGATTTAGAAGCTAGCTGTATTTTGCAGACAGATTTTGTTATGTAAGAGCACACAATCTAGGACAAGCTATTTTGCAGACAGATTTGTTTATGTAAGAATCTAGGACAAGCTATTTTGCAGACAGCTATGGTATGTAAGATCACACAATCTAGGATAGTATTCGCCATCACCTGCATAAATGCTTTCGATTTTTCCCTTTATCTGGCCTATCACAGTATGCCATATGTTCCAAATTCACTTTTCAACTATATTCTTTGTCATTCTTATCTTTTGGCAAGCTCTTCCTACTAGAGCTTTCAATATAAACCACCTGGCTTATTCCTAATAGTCCTATCAAGCATGCTTGTTAACTCTTCCCTCATGTTATTAGCTTATTGAGGCTGCTAGATTTTGTCAAATGTCTTCCCCAATCTCATTGTTCTTAGCCTTTCAAGTCAACATCACAAGTTTTAAATATTAGGTTATAGTTTTGGGAATACTCCTTTTCTTCAACTAGTTCGAAGTACCAACTTGTGCTGATGTCCTTCAGGTTTGTGGAGGTTTCACTGGCTACACACTGTTTGAGTAGAACCAATATTTTGCAGGACCGAGTTTTGATCAAAGTTAGATGAATATCATGTACTGTAATTTTAAACAGAGTACGTCTGAGACTCTGAGTCATTGTTTTAAAGCTGAAATAAACTAAGAAAGTAAGAGTGTAGTTCCTTTTTCTTAAAGAGCGGTGTAACTGTGTCAAGGCAACTGTAGGCTTAGGACAATGAAGTGCAGCTACTGAACCACCAATCATCCCCGGCCCGCATGATTTTGCTATGTCTCTGTCATATACCCATGGAGTGAAATATTTTGTTCTGTTCATGAATTGTAATTGGCCCCTACAAAAGCACTGTTGGATTGCTATTCTAATTGTGTATTTTTTTGAAACTTTAATATGTGTTGTTAAAGTATGTAGTAGAAATGTAGGGTTGGGTGTTCATTAAAATGTAGGCTATTTCCTTTCATTATAACCTGTTTAAATATGCTTATTTTTTGCAGGAAGGTGTTAACTGTTAAGCAATAGCTCGAGTTACTATTTTAATCATTCTTTACTGTGTTTTGTCGTATTTTGTAGGTATGCGTGTATTCATCCTCATGGTCATATAGTTTTCTGTACCATTATTCATGAGTTTGGGAAGAAAGGGGATATGATGTCTGCATTGACTGTATTTGAAGCCTCCAAGCAGAAGTTGAGTGGTCCTAATATGTATGCTTACCGCACAATAATTGATGTTTGTGGTCTTTGTGGGGACTACCTCAAATCTAGGTCCGTCTATGAGGTACTGGCCTGGTAATCTTTCAAAAAATTAATTTCATTCGCGAAATTTCATTTTCGGGTTCCTTTTGGGCATTATCTGCAATTTGTTGATCCATGTACTACTGTGTAAGTGTAGTAATTGGTATGTGGAAATTTGAAGTTTCAATTGGCTATGGTCCTTGTATTGCTGCTTTTGCAGTCTTTGTCATTTTTGACTCCTAAATTATTTGGCCTTGGGCAAATTTTGGTTCACAATCACATTGTAGAGTTTCTTAATGATGATGATCAGTACGGTTTGGTCCCTCGTGTTCTGTAGAGTGATTGCATTGTGTTTATGTAGGTGCCAACTGCCTATATATACTATTGCGGGTTTAGGGTGGCTTGTATCTTGTATTCTTGTTTCCTCACTTATTGTTGTTCTGACAAACTTACCAAATAGAAAAATGGTCATGAATCCTGATGATGCTTAACATTTATATGCTTTGATGTAAACATTGTCAGTCCATGTGCATAAGTTAACTAATCATACGATGTGAGCATGAGCTGTTTCTGCAACCATTAGCAGCAGAGATCCAGATGTACATCTTTAGTTCTTTCAAAGTTGTCTGTGTAGTTTGGAAGATAATTTTTTTGTTTCAGCCCCAATCTTCTAGCTATATAGAAGATCAAGAGCTGGTTAATTTAAAGTAGTGTTTAGTTACGATATTGACATGATCAACATAAACGAATTGGAGGTAGGTCTTACACGCAGATTAAAAAGGAGGGACCAAAGCCTAATGAAAATTTGGGCACGATGGAGCCATTCCAGGCTTTTATTTACTCTGCATAACTATACATTTAATTCCTGCAGAACTGCTTTTATGCCACCATATAAATTCCTGACAACGTGTGACCTTTTGAATTGTTTACTTTCATACGTGACAGTGATTTCATTAATCTAAATTAAATGATCCCACAATATCCCGTTCTCTTGTGACAATCTACACAAAAGATACTTGACTTGCATTTTGATTGGTTCATGAAGGGTTAGTACTCTACATCTCGGTCAACACTTGGGGTGATTATTCTAAGAGCAAATATATGCATAGGAAGGTGTTCTTAGATATTTATGCTGCCATTACATTTAATTTCTGCTGCAGGAGTTACTTGCTAAAAAGGTCACCCCAAACGTTTATGTCTTCAACAGCCTCATGAATGTGAATGCCTGTGACTTGAGCTACGCAATGCATGTTTACAAGCATATGCGAGTAATCTCTCTCTCTCTCTCTCTCTCTCATGCGCGCTGCACACACACAAAGGTCAACCCCCACTTGGCTGCGAGCACACAAAAAGGTTCATGATCAACCCCCACTTGGCTACTCTGTGGATGAGTTGGTCAAGTTTTTTGTATTTTGCTTTTTTATTGTACCATAGTAGAAGTGTGCTATAGTATGTTTTATCTGATGAGTGGACTTTCATGTTACAACTAGAATCTATACAGAATGGTAGGGAATATGTCATAAAGTTGTTGTCTTTGCATATCTTTGATGATAGAATATAAGGATTGAATGCCCTAGGGATCACCATTGTCCCATCATTTCTCTTTCTTTCTGTTATTTTTCTCACTTTATGGCTTAGTAAATAATAACCCTTTTTTTTCTTTTCCCAATTGTCATTTGATGGAGGTACATGACTGACTGACATGTGGGTGAATTTTCTCAAAATTCTTTTACTTTAATCATTTTATGTTTTTCTCTTCATCTACACACAGACTATTGCCCTGTAGTCTCATCTTCAAGATGATTTTACTCACTTTATCCCAATATCCAGACTCTCGGTGTCACAGGTGATATGACATCTTATAATATCCTTCTGAAATCATGCTGTCTTGCTGCAAGAGTTGATTTAGCCCAAGACATTTATCGCGAAGTCCAACATTTGGAATCAACAGGAGTTCTAAAATTGGACGTCTTCACATACAGCACGATCATAAAGGTACATTCCACCGTAACTCTATTAACATAAAAAGTTCAGTTTCTCCTTAACCATTCATTGTTTTCCATTCCTTTTTGCTCCTCTGATCCTGCTAGTTTCACGTCTTGGTATTAATTAGGTTAAAGAATTAATGTGGCGTCTTGGTATTAATTAGGTTAAAAAATTAATGTGGTTTGTTGTTTTCAAGCTGATGCATCAATGCTCCAGGTCTTTGCAGATGCAAAATTATGGCGAATGGCATTGAAAATCAAAGGAGATATGCTATCAGCTGGTTTCACTCCCAATGTGGTTATATGGTCGTCACTAATCAGTGCATGTGCAAATGCAGGCCTTGTAGAGCAGGCAATTCAGTTATTTAATGACATGCTTCTGGCTGGTTGTGTACCTAATTCACAGTGTTGCAATGCGCTTCTTTATGCTTGTGTTGAGGGTCGCCAGTACGACAAGGCTTTTCGTCTTTTCCGGTCGTGGAAAGAAAGTGGGTTTGATGTCAATGTATGTAGTAATGCAGGTGTGGAGCATGCACATGGAAATTCCAGTCATACCATGTCAAATTCCACATCCACGTCACATAATTTAAACAACTCTAGGAAAGTTCCCTTTACACCTACGACTGCAACATATAACATCTTGATGAAGGCTTGTGGTACAAATTACCTCCGTGCGAAAGCTTTAATTGACGAGATGAATGCAGTAGGCCTTTCTCCTAATTATATAAGCTGGACAACTCTAATCAATGTATGTGGGGGCTCAAGGAGTGTTGAAGGTGCTGTGCAGGTAAATACGTTGTAGCAATTTTTCCTATATTTGATTACCATGTCAAAGGTGTATTTGGCCTTTCAAATTTTGTAGACTAAGAAGCGCAGATACGGATCTTGGACACAGATACAACATGACACAACACAGATATGCAAGCATGTGACTTTTCCTAAAATTAGGACAAGGACACGTTGAGGGTACATTAAATACATAAATAAAGAGATGTTTATATTCATTTTATGTACATATGAAATTCATCTATAAAATAAAGATATTATTCTTTTTGGAGTAAAGACTAAAAAGTCCAATGGAAAAAAATGAGATAGCAGATTGTGGTTGATACGTGTCCGGCATGTGTCGGAGTGTGTCCAAAACGTGTCCGACTCAGAAGAAAATAATTTAATTCTCGGACACATATTTTCACGTGTCGGGAACGTGTCCAACACGTCTGCGATATGAATACAAAAGGCCGGGAGACGTGTTCATGCTTCATAGGTTGTAGATATAACAACCACTACATGCATTTATGCTGGGGGCAGAGAGTGAACCTTTTTTTGCCCTTTTAGTAAGAGAAGATATTTGCAACTCAATCATTTGCTTTGGTGATATTTTATTTAACCACGTCTTTTTGTTTCCAAGTGGCTTATGGTAGTTATAATTTTGTTTTTGGATTAACAATGCGTGGTAGTCTTGTTTGCTAGGACCAATCTGTACTCTCTGTTTTTCTCGTTTCGTTAATATTTAGTATGGTGGACTTTAACAAGATAACGTGACACTAGAGCTATTCTGGAGAATTCCGACATTGCTGTAGTTCAATTGTATTACATGTTTACAACATCAGGAATGGCGAAGACTCGGTAAAATGTGGAGGATGCTTTGTGATTAGAAGGTTTAGGATAACTGGATAAGCCTCACTAATAGGACACACCCAGTATTAGAGGATAGGGAATGTTGAGATGATAGTCAAACAGAAGCAAACCGCCGTTTTGATTATCGTTGTTTAGAATGTGGGAGAAGAGGGATCTAAAAGCACTCTTCCATAGCATCAGAATGGGGATGAGTAGAAACAGAAAAAAGGACCAACCACCCCAACTTCCTCTGCATCGCAAACCACCACAATGCACCCCAACCTCCACATCTGCCCCTCTCTCTTTACCACCACACTTTGTCATTTCATGCCAGCACAACCATCCTTTGTATGTGACCACTGATCCACCATGGCACTATTCTCACATGCCATTTAACCAGTTCACTCCACCATCAATGGTGGCCACAACCACCACAATCACGAAATCTCAATCACCACATCTCCAATATTGTTCTTGCAAAAAGATCCCAATAATCAATTCTCCAGAAATGCTGAGTCAATTCTTCTGAAAAACTCCGTAATCAATTCTTCGAAACCCTATTCCATTCCTACATCGATATGGTGGTTTCTCTTGGTAATTATGGTGGGTTGCAAAAGGCATGGGGAAGGAAGAGGTGGGGATAGATATAGCAGCAGAGTATGTAAGTGGGGAGAAGTGTGAAAAGATGATAGGGTGAGGTGGGTTACCTCCAACTTCTCATCATCTTTCTTTCCCGGTTTATCTCACAACCACCATGTCGTACACTAGCCCGATGCTAACCATAACTGTTACTTATGATCATTCCACATTTCTTTTCAGCTCTTTCGTGCTATGGAGCAGCAATGTCTTTCTTTCTCACTTACGCAAGCCACCAAATCCTCATCATCGTCATTCGGGAGAAGTTCATGTTATGGTTTGTTTGTATGGTTGTTTCAGGAGAAACTGCATTGAAGGGGATTCAATCTGTTTGTCCCATTTATTGAGAGCTTATCACTCTGCTAATATTCCAATTGGTCGCTAACCCAAATCTCCACACATACAGGATAGAACTTCAGATTTGCACGCGCATATCCATGGAGAGAGAGTATAGTGAGTTGTGGGTGAAGGGTGGGGGCACAAAGGTGGTGAAGATGAGTTTTTGTGTGGTTGTTGCGATGTGTTGGTCCCATTCTATTTAGAGCCTATCACTTTGACAACATTCCAATTGGTTGCTAACCCAAATCCCCCAATACCATTACACTAGGCACGCATACAGGACAGAACTTCAGACTTGCACATGGATATCCATGGAGAGAGAATATACTAAATTGTGGGTTAAAGGTGGGGGCACAATGGTGGTGAAGATGAGTTTTGTGTATTGGGTTGGGGGTGCAATGAAGGTGAGAATGAATTTTGGGTTTTGGGCGGTTGTTGATCAGTTGTTCTGATCACTTAATGAAGGTTTTCTAAATAACTGACCCGTCATTTGTGCATTTTGTAAGTGAGGTTCTTAATTGGGTAAAGTAAGCATCTTCAGTTTTTCTTTTCTTTTTTCTTCCCTGATGTAACGCTTTTCTAAGTGGTCAGCAAAAAATGGGACACCAATTTCTAAAGTGAAGGGAACCACTGGCATCCAGTAATTCACAAGTAAAAGGACTAGGGAGTGTCAGTTATCGTAAGACATAATATCCTGCCCAAGATACAAGGTGAGGTGGTCTAGACTCTAGTCCAACAACAAATTTGAACTCAATTTGAATGTGTTAAGGTTCACAGAAGCCAGGAGTAATGTGGTGTATGTTTCTTATCTGAGGACCTACTACCCAACCGAGGTAAACGGTCATGAAAACAATAAGTGAAAGCAATAGTGTAATAGGAGAGGTTGACTTCAAATTAGTTTATGAGGATATTGTCTGTATTCGGTAAATCTTGTTGCCCATATGGTGATATAAATTCTCTAATAACCCTGTTTTTTTCTTCCAGTGCAGATTTTGAGTTCAATGCATGATGCTGCTGGTCAACCTGATGTCATTGCATATACGACAGTCATCAAGGTTCAAGCTTTTTAGTAATAGTATAAAATTTACTTGTTCCAGTGATGCCATCTCTTAACATGCACACTTTATGAGATGCTTCATGCAATGCATTATTATGGATTATTTTGGCCCTGTATGTTGATGTACCTTGTCATTGGTTTACAGGTTTGTGTGAAAAGGAAATTTCTAAACACAGCATTCATCTTGTTTGAAGAAATGAAAAGATATCAAATAAGACCGAATTTGGTAAGTGCTATGAATTCTTAACAGGTGCTTTCCCAGTTGCATTTGTGGAAGTTAGATGTAGCATTGGTTGAAGATAGTATTAGACAAAGTTGAGATACTTTGTCGGCATGCAACTTCGAGAGAAAAATGAAACTAGGTAGTGACCCCAGGAACTTGGACTGGGTCTTGTAAAGTTTGACCACTTTCCATTTCTTTAGGTCACTTTGATAGTTCAAATAAATTGAGTCAAATGCAGACCATGACTTTGGAGATAGGATGCACCCATTCACTGATTCCGGCTCCAGCCACTAGTAATAAACATTACTACATCTACCACAACAAGGACGTCATCTGATTTTCAAAAGAGAGCTTGCTCTGCTTCCCACCAAGTCCTTATGGTTATTTACAGGACAATTGGAATATTGGCAGTCTGAAATTTGAATCTCATTCTGTTTTTGTTTCTCACTATTTTCTTAAGATTAGTAACTGGAATGATGGCAATTTTTTTCCCTCCCACATGTGGCTGCATGTAATTATTAGAAGCAATAAAACTCCATCACAGATGTATGAATTCTGTAATTTGTTATGGTTATTGTTTCAGGTGACCTACAAAACGCTTTTAAGAGCTCGAAGCAGATATGGTTCCCTGCAAGAAGTCCAACAATGCCTGGAAATATATCAGGATATGCGCAAAGCAGGGCAAGTTCTCCAGTAAACTAGTCATTGATTTTTCACGTTGGTTTTTTTGGTTACCTATGGGTATTTTAACTTTGTGGCACTTATTCCAAGTATATATGGTTAACAGGCCATTTCTCTCTTTTGTCGCTTGCCCAGTTCACTTTCTGTTTTGTTTACACAGTGTAATGTTAATCCTTGGGAGTGGAATCTCCACTAGAAATGAAATTTAAGTTCCAGTTGGCATGAAGTTATTTAGTCATTACACATCTAAAATTTGTCGTGTGGAGAGATTACCTATTCTTCACTATCTATTTGTCACGAAAATCTTCCTATGTAGCAGGCTAGTGGCTATTCTGATTTCTGAATAACTGAAAGCATGCAAACTCAATATTCTGAAAACGTTCTCCTAAATTGGCATGTTGTCAATCAACTGTCTATTTAGAGCTGGGACTTCCTCTGAAGCTAAACATTTATGTCCTACACTGTACTTATCAGTTATTACTATCAAGGCAGGTTCAGTGATTTCATATCTGTGGAAAAATAAATTGATTCAGATGGAATGAATGCGAACCAGTTGATTGACTCCCTTGTTTGTTCTTTTAGTTTCAGCGATATCACTTTACATAACTGCAGTCCCAATATAGCCCTCTATCTTTTAAATTATAAGATGAAGGTAAATATATCTTGATACGGTAAAATCCCATTTAATGACATATACAGCAACAAAACTACGGTAGCTAGTGTCTTCTCTATCTTCTGATAACTGTTGCAGTTGCAATGTGGCCATATCTGATTCTGTAGCAGGCTTGCTCTCCTATACCACGGTCCACATGGACTAGTCATCTATGCCACAAGGTGATCTCCAGAATGAAATTTTCAGCCTAACCCATCATGTACTTGACGGTATGCACACCACATTTAGTAAATATGTTTGATGAAGGGATCATGACTATACACCATATGGTTACGGAAGTATTGGTTGCTCTTGTTGCTTGCTGAACCGTTGTTTTACTTCGTAAACTCATGCTGCTCGTTAAATTTATACACGAATTATAAGTTTCCTACGAGTACTTGTATACTCTAGATATGAAGGTGAGCTCCATTTTCGTTTATTACTTTATTCCAATGCAGTTGCTGTCTGTATGATGCATTACCAATTTTGCAGGTACAAGCCCAACGACTACTATCTTAAGCAACTCATAGAAGAGTGGTGTGAAGGAGTAATACAGAATGACAATCAGATTGAGAGCAAGTTCACTTCTTTCAAGAAAGCCGACTTAGGGGGACCTTATCTTCTTGAGAAGGTTGCAACACACTTGGAAAAGAGAAATACTGAAAGCGTGGTGATTGATCTGCAGGGTCTCACAAAGGTACAAGGATCATAGTCAATTGACTAGATGCCTTTTCAACATTGTTATACACTTATACCTGGTATTGCCGGCGATGGAAAATTAATTAATGCCCACCAATGTACCTTCAAAGCTTCCTTATTAAAGCAGAAGCTCCACAGTAAGTCTGGCAGACTCAGAGGTCATGTTTTGTGGATTGCTCGATATACTTTATTTGGCCTATTTTCTAACAGCTTAAGCTTTTAAGCTAACTTGTTATGCGTTCAGAGCTTTAGTTATGGAAGGGTTTAGGTTCAAGTTTCTCCGTTTGCATTTATTCTCTGTTGCATCTCTTCTCCTTTTCGCATTGTGTTTCCCTCTATGTTTAGATGTCTGCATCCCCATGGGCAAGACGAGGTTGCACGTGTGGGAAGATTTTGGATAACTTGATATACATTATTGGCATGTTTCTTAATGGCTTTAACTTTTGGGAGATCTAGTGAATTGACATCTGACGATGTTACCACTTAACAGAGTTGTTTTAAAATACCCCAAGTCACTCAATCTACTCTTCTTTCTCGTAGGCAACTGACCTTATCACCATTTATTGTGTTTCTAATTGTCAAATGTGGGTAATTTTGCGCTTTGATAGGTTGAAGCTCGAATCGTCGTTCTTGCGGTTCTGCGTATGATCAAAGAAAACTATGCCCAAGGTGCAAATGCTCATTTTACATGAGATTCTGGAAACATAGATGTTTTACATGTAGTTTTTACGCATCGTAAAGGAGCAAATCTATTGTTGACAATGTTCTGAGAATTGTTGTGTTCCACTGTTTCATGGTTGCAGGATGTCCACTAAAAGACGACTTGTTCATCATCGTAGGAGTCAAAAAAGCAGATACGATGAATGTCAAAGACGAATCCGAAGTTGAAGATGCTATAATCAAACTTCTGAGGAATGAATTCAGGCTTGAAGTAATTTTGGGGGGACCTAAACAAGACTATTTGGGTGCCTCTTTCAATTCATGTGCAAATGAGCAAAAAATGGTAGGAAGTGAGAGGCGCCCAACAGAGCTGCAATTTTATCCTCGGAGACCTGAAGTTTTACGAAGGTTGAAGGTTACAAGGAAATCATTGCTTTATTGGTTACAAAAACGAGTAGCTAATTAGAAGGTGATGTTATTTAATTTTTAGCAACCCCAGATTTCGCATATAAAATGGTGGATAGCTTTATTGTTATCTTCAGCCTTCCACCTGAAGCAGGAATAATGCATCTGATGCCATGTAAATTGTGTAGTTTGCATTTTTATGAAATGAAAATGCTCTTCCCATCTCCTCCTTTCTTTCTTGTACACAGTGAATTTTTCAATTGGCATCTTACCTGTGAATTGTGATGGCAACCATCCCTCGTCTCATACCAACTGTGTTGCCAAACACCACTCATCTCTATTTGGCGCGACTTACAAATTTCAAATTCTGTTTGATAGGAGTCAAGTCCGTCGTCTGTCCGACCTGTGCAACCACTTATTTCTGTCCGGACGTGACTGTCGGATTGGTTGACTTATTTTACTATTACTTTCCTATATAAAGGGATGTTATGGAGTTCTATGTTTAGTTCCTTTGGAGAGCTCTTTGTTCGGTGGCTCTTGGAAACCACTTACTTCTGTCCGGACGTGACTGTCGGATTGACTTGTTTTAATACTTCCCTATAGAAAGGATGTTATGGAGAGCTCTGTGTTTGGTGGCTCTTGGAGAGTCAGCTTATCAATGTATCTTAGTTGTACAAAGTGGGAGCGGATGCGGGGGCAGGGGAATACAAAAGCTATCAAGGTTGGGAGCGTGTACATATATTCCGAAAGTCTATTCACACAAACCTTTTTAAAACAGATCGTTCACAGATTACGATGTGGGGACCACTCTGGGTCCTACACAACCGATCCGACCCATTTATTAAATGTAATACACTTTTTTCAAGGGCCCATGCAAAAAAATTAGCTCAATCTGATACCTATAGATACTCGATCCAATCATCTAACTTTTCATTCTCAATCCGATACCTATAGATGATTGGATCGAGCATCTATAGGTATCGGATTGAGCTGATTTTTCGCGAAAACTCTTGAAAAATTATTTTACATTTAATAAATGGATCGGATCGTTTGTGTGGGACCTGTAGTGGGCTCCATATCGTGATCTGTGCAGGATGTATTTTAAAAAGGTCTCTCACATATACTCCCTCCGTCCCTTTATTACGGTCCAGTATTCCATTTTGGGCTGTCCCTTAATAAGTGTCCATTTTGTAAAGTTAGTGGGTAAAAGTTGGTGAATTGTCTATTTTGTCCCTAAAAGTAGATTCCATTTTGAAAAGTTAGTGAGTAAAAGTGTAATGATAATGGGTAAGTAAAGGAAAGTGGAGGAAAAAGTTGATGTGAAAGGTACAATGATGATGTCTTTTTAATAAGTTGGAATTACGAAGCAGGACATTTAAAAAGGGACGGAGGGAGTATTATGAAAATAATATAGTATAGAGTATTCACTTTGAAAGTCCAATCATTTTAGGAAGTAAAAATATAGGCCAAGTTCTTGTAGGTTGCTTGTTTGCTTTCACAAATAGGGTTGCGGTTATTCACTGAAGGATAGGAACGACCGACTATTGTATGGGTATCTTATGAACTTTTCATTGTTGTTCTACTTCTATCCAACTTTCCTTTAAGATTATCAGTTTCTTCAATGTATTTAAGTTATTCTAGGACCATAACAAGTGGAGTAGTAAGCATAAAAAGCTTTGGTGGGGTTCATACAAAGAGGTCACGGAAATTTGGTAATTTTACATGGTTGGAAGTTATGTCCTTATGGACTGGATGGCTCTAATGTCCTAGCCTTAATTTGGCACATGTGGGATGAATAGGGCCAACTTGGGATATTCGTTACACAAGAGTTGGATTCTTAGAAGTGTCTTTTGGATTCTAGTCAAATGAAAATGTCTCTTTAAATTCTAGTCAAAATCTTTACAGTCAATTAGTTGATCAAAGAGTCGTTTGGTTTTTTTATGTCATTAATGTTAAATGTAGTCGAAAAGACAATTAGTTGATCAAAGAGTCATTAATTTTTCCATGTCATTAATGCAATCAAAGAGTCTGTTCAATGTGTCTTTGGGAGTATAAAGTTCGTTGAAGGTTATTTATTTTGGAGAGTTCTAGAGTCAAGTTGAAAGTTGTATAAATGAGATTGTAAGCCTTATGACAAATCATGATTGAATGAATGTAAATTTAGCTTTAAGCTTTTATGATTATGTGATGCAATCCCATTCTTTGGTGTGATGCTAAAGAGGCCTTAGGTATGATGCCTTGCCTTTGGTAACCTAAGTGTGAGGCCTAGATCTATCTTCTTAAATTATTCTTCCTTCTCTTCTCTTTTACAGTTCACATCTACTATTCACAGCCCAAAAACCAGCCATTTTTCTTGAGTCTGATCATATTTAGACCAATTCCAAATCTGTCCTACATCAAGCTCAACAAACACTTCATCATAGTTACAGAACCCCCCATAAATTGCAACAAAGGAGCAACAACAAAAATTATTCTCCCCAGCTTCCAGATACCTTTTAGTTCTTATTTATGTCTTTTTTGACTCATAAGCTGCAACTAGCTATTTCACCCCTTGAAAAAAGCTCATCCATGTTACTGATATTAGATTTTCCAAGCGGAAAGAATTGGTAAGGCTCAATACAGTGTTAAAATTTCCAAATAACAATCTGCTTCCCTTGGGGACAAACGCGAACATCCCCGAACCCAGAAGATGCTATATATTTACATTACAAAATAAAGGGCTATGGAACAACAACTACCTTCTAATTGTTTAAATTAGGGTGCATGCAAATAATATTAGCTATAAAAAAAAATACATGCGAGTGTTATTATACGGACAGTTGAAGGCACACTTCGTCTGGTTACCCTAGGAGCAACACGCTTGCAATATATCTTCTATAGCTGGATCATCTCCCGCTTCTTTATCCTGTAATACAATCAACAGTGTAAGGATGATAGCATTGTGTGAATATGACCTAAGGGAAAAGAATCGTCAACTGGCTTGTGCTCTTTAAAGGATACATGCTTTCTGACTAATGCTCGTTTTGAGTCGGAGCTTATAAGTGAGCACAGCCGTATCAGTTTATCATTATAAGGCTAACGCATTCCAAAGAGGAAAAGATGAGGGGAAAAGAAAACAGAAAAACGGTGGGGTTCTAACCTTGTGGATGTATGAAATGTTACTTTTCCCAGGACCTGCAACAATGATTCCACCTTGTTGCCTGAAAAAATAACCAGCAAAGTTGAGCATTTCATGTCTGTTTACTAAATGTTCATAAAAGCATAAGCATCAAATACTATAACCCCCCTCCCTGCCAGAAAAAATAACCAAACATACATGGTCATTACAAGTGCGTTGATGATTCTGCATCCATGCATCACTTAGTTCAGTAATGAGTAATTAGGGATATCAAGAATCTCTTGTCGTTCAGCTTATTGCCACAACTGCCGCTACCCGGAAGTTTTAGCTTTCATTTTGTTGGCATGCACCCAAAAATCATATCCTTTTCAAACTTACGGAAACAGTTAAAAATCAATGCCCAACCACCAGTCAGATTCTTGCTTCTTTTTTTGTCCAACCTAGTTCAATTGCATTGTTATTTTTAATCCATGTATGCTTTTTTAGGCATTGCAACCATGAAGGGTTGAGATGAGGATCACAGTTTAAGCACCACATAATTATGCTCACTTAATCAGTAGATATCATATTGCGGAAAATTCAGTTAAGTTGGTATCCTCAAAACAATTGATATCTCAGGGGAAACCATTTTAATACTATGGTTCTTAGTTTACAAGTCAAAAGGCAGAAATTCCAAGAGACGTGGCGCGGAACCATCCCATTGAGCCAATTATGTGTGCGTTTGAAACAAATGACCAGATTACGCAAGGAAAAGGACCTTAGCCATTTATATTACAGACAAACTGTGTCTGCTGTTTCTGTTTGGAGGTCTAAGGTTTCGCTATCATCCTCTTTGAATACAACAAAGATCAGATCAGAGCAAGTAGTAGTCAACAATTATCAATTCAATTTTGTGTCTTTTAGATTTTTTTGCCACTTTTTACTCATTTACTTCTCTGTTCTAACAAAAGTTTTTTCTCTGCCTCTTCTATGAGTTCATAACATTTTTTGTTTTTTGAACAGTCATTCATAATACTTGAGTACTGTAGAAAATTTGGCCTATAAAAAGTACTTGTTTAGCAATATTGGTAAGGTTAAAATCACAACTTCTACAGTGTGATGACTACTGACTCAAATCATATAACATATTCAGTAAATGGTTCAAATACCAGCCGCCTCTTGTCCTGGTGTCCTTTTCAAATGAAAGCGCCCAGTCCTGTCGGTAACCTTCCATGTATGCCTCTATAATCTTCAGACCCGCCTAGAATGTTTAAAAAGGAAGATGAATGAACCTCGTTGCGGTACAATATCCTATCTTCACACCAAATTCACAAATTTATTTATTTCTTTGGAATTCACAAATTAATATTAGTACTGATTTATAAATGGATATGCGGGAAGATATACAATGCACAAGATCTCTTACATACCCCAGGAGTAAATGTAGTTGATACCCCAGAAACAAATCTCAACACCTCATATGATGAGTAGCTGGGATCTGCATACACTTCTACAACCAAAAATAAAACCAGTATTATTCTGCAAGAAAATTCCACAATTAACAATATAACCTGGTTTTTTGAGAAGCGAAGCATTGTTTGCAACTCATGTGATTACAAGCAATTTTCCAGCTAGTTTTGTTAGTGGTTGTTTCCTGTCAATAGACTCATAGCCACGAAATAGAAGATTTAACTGTTCGTGCTTTGTGAAACATACCTCCTTTGAATTTTGTTTGCTCAGAGAATGCTTTAGCCTATATTAAAAGAAATTGCAATAGTCATCAACTAATTTAACAAAAACAAAATATCATTCTCTTGGCCAACTTTGATGCCATAAGTTATAAATCTCTCGCAGAAATTCCATGATAGATTCACTTAAAGAGAACACCTAAAATACGTTTGTCAACACACAATTACATCCGACTGAAAAGCATAACCACTAATGCATCAACAAGTTACTGCTGTAAGCTTCATAAGCATGTTAAGCACATACCTGATCTACGCTACCCGGTCCAATTAAAACAAGTGCCACACCAGCTGCATCCATTATGTCCTGTTTACAAAATAAGCATTTCTATGTTAATCCCAAAATGACCCATTTCCTACTACGGAAACTAGATTCTCATGCCAATCTTTTCAGTTGGTATACTTGTGAGTGTGGGATCTATCCTCCTCGAGCAATGATGTGCAAAGTGCATTTCCTTATCTACAAAACCAAGGTAGTGAGATCAACTCTAATACAATAAATGGAGGCCCCTGCTGCTCATGTCTAAGAGCATCTCCATTCTAATCTCAATTTCTATTTCAGTGTATCAAAGATTCAAAATAATATATCTTATAGAAAGAGTGGTTTTGAAGGACACTCTACTCAAGCCAACTCCAACCCCATACTACATTTTCCGAAAAATTTACTCCATATCTCAAACATTCAAAACGTTCCCTCCACAATTCAAATTGTAAAAATTCAAAATTTTCGTTAAATATTAGTAATATATTAAAGGTTTTGCGAATATATTTTGGATGATACTAAGTTTATGAAATATAAATGTGCATATAGACTTATGGTGAATTAAATAGGCTTGATAAATGTGAATAATGAATTGGAGAACATGCTCTATAGTATTTTTATACTCTATATCTAGAGTATGAAATTCCCCCCTTTGAAATGGAGGAAAAAGTAAAGGGTGGGTTGGAGATGTTGTTTCCTCCAAAATATGGGTTGGAGGTGCCCTAAGGGTGAGAAAATTGCAGAGCGGAAGTGTTTTGTATGAAACATTTCATAAACGTGCTGGTGGTGCATTAAGTGGAGGTAGGTTTGCAGACGTATAACAAGGATGCAGGTTTTGAGACATCAGAGTGTCCCATTTACTAGTGGTAATACTACTCTTGGACCAAATAAGCATATTAACTTTTGACTCCACTATTTGACAGTACAATACAACAATTGCCTACGCAGACAAGAAAAGTTCAGCCCTTAAATGTTTGCATATGTTCTAAGAAGGCATATTAAATAGTGCCATGTGTATTGGCTGCGCGAAAGACTGGAATTTCACGCGGCCATGCAGTAAACCAGTGTAGGTTTTCAAGCTGACAAGTTTTTGACTAACTAAGTTCACGAAAAAAATTCTCCAATCAAATTTAACAACATAAGTTTAGATTTTACTACTGTAAAACTGAGAAAATAAAGAGCTAATCATCAAGAGGATAGAATCTTGGCATGATTCGGATTCACATATAAAAAATGATTAGGGTTGTCTTCCCACACAATGGTGCATCTAAAAATCAAGTGGAGATGCCAAAGCTTACAGAACATCCTGATAACTTCCGCCTAAGCCGTCGTAGTAATTACAACAAGAATGCTCTGTGTTGTCGTACGCACTTTATTTTGTATTTATGTATTATTTCACGTCACAGAAAGTTTCTGTCTATATTTCCAGACTGGAAATTGGAAGATGGACAGCCAATCAAAACTATCCCCTTCATAATTTATAAGCTTAATTGACATGGAAAAGAATAAATCACCTATCAATATAAAATTAGAACTTGAAAGATCCGGATATTGCCAACAGCCAACACACACACACACAAAAAACCTTACCGTCCCTTGATGAACTAAAACAGGATTTCAAATTTTAGAACAAACATAAAAGCAAAATTTCCAACATGAGTGGGATTGCAGTACATCGTTACCTTTTTAGCAGCAAGATAATCAGCACGTTTGCGACAAAGAACACATCTGCATATCAGAAATACAAACAAAACCGTTTATATGATTGATCAGCAAAATTATTACACCACACATTGTATAAATTCAGTTATAAGTACCCAAAATGGCGAGCAAATGCAACAATAGCTTTCCTCTCTTTCCACAAATCAGAAATCGGTATACCCTGCCCGTTCAAATCAAACACTGTTACTCTATCCAATAAGCTTGTTGTGTCTTTGCTCACCTCAGAAGAAGCAAATCCTGTTCCACATCAAGCAGCACAATTCACATTCACATTCTTCTTAGGTTGGAATTTTGACGTAAACCTGTTGGGTTACTTGGGTAGCAATCTAGGTACTGTATTTTTCTTTACCCAATACCGGTTAGTCACTCCTTTTTCATTTACTACTTCAAGGGCCCGATTGTTTGAGGGGTACGAATGTCGTATGGAATTAAATATTCAAAGTGACCAAATATCCGTTGTTGAGTTATAATATTAACAATGCGGATTAAAAATGCCTCAAATATAAAACCTCACAAAATCGTGTGACATATAATACCATTGGTGTGGACCATCAATAGTCCAATTACTTTCAATCCAGTGGGATTATACAGTATATTTAAAGAGATTGTATATCATCTCTCTACTAACCCGAAGGGGTTGGCCTAGTGGTTAACTGGTTATGTCTTGAGACTTGGAATTTAAGGATTTGCTCCCTCCAAAGGTCACAGGTTCAAAACCTCTCAGCCAATCCATACGGGGACTATGCCCCGACTTTAAATGGATTTTTCACTAGGGGAGGGTAGAATTGGTCCCCAGAATTAGTCTATAATTAGTTTAGATGCGCGTAAACTTGACACCATTAGCCAAAAAAAAATCGCTTCACCATTAGTCCCGTGGAGGTGGAACAAACCAGCCCAATGAGTAAAATCTAATTGTCTATCAGACAAACGTAACAAATTACGAGTTCAGATGCACTATTGTTTTAACTTGGGAGAAATTGAACAGAGTTGGAAGTGAATGAAATTCATTTTGAAGAGTCTCTTCCATGGAAGAAAATTCCTGAAGTAGTCACACAAACCGATAAACATATGTATAAGTAAGTATACACACAGTGTCGGCGGGGCCTATCCGACTAGATCCGACTAATTGTTATGTGCCGATTAATCGCCGATTACTAATTGCTATGGACCAATTAATCGCCGATCACTAGGCCCTCGAAGGTGGCCGACTGCCCAATTAGTGCCTAGCGACTTTTAGAACATTACACACTACGTAAGTATGTACACATACAGGAGAGAGGAGTAACGGGAACTTGCCTGGAGAGCCAGAGACTGCAGAAACTGCGATTTTTGGGTGGTGAGGCGATGAGCGATTGATGTTTCTGATTATAGACTTGGTGAGGAGAGAGAAACTGAGATTATGGTTATCGTAGTATACTCCTACTATATTGGATGAAGAGTGGTGATGGGGGGGGAGTTTGATTGGTTGGAATGTGGTGGTGCTGGAGGGAAAAGTGGTAGAGAGAGAAATCGCCATGGGAGGCTCAAATAGCAAATGTAGTGGGAGAGAGAACAAGGAGCAGAGGGAAGAGGAAGATGCAACAAGAATTGGAATTGGGGAAGGAGAGAAGTGAGGGAAGCTAAAAGTTACACGTGGCAACGAAAACCGTGGGATTTCGGTTCGGTTTTCGCTATCGCTATTGTGGATTCCATCGTGCACGTGTTGTTCATCTAAAACGTTCACCTTGTAAAGGTCATAGAATAGTATACTCACACTCGAAAATCAACTTGATCGGATATCGATAAGTATATCAAAAGTTGAATTTTGGTTTGATGGGCAGTTCAACGTTAAAAAGTATTGACAGAATCAGGTCATCTATTTTAAAAACAAGAATTGATTTTTAAATATCTATCAATGTCCAATGAGGCTGAGTATTCGTGTGGAAATAGTACTAGGGGTGAGCAAAAAATCCGTCAAATCGCGAATCCAGTCCAAACCAATCCAAACCGAAATGTTTGGTTCGGTTTTTTAGTAGTATGGTTTGGTCATGGTTTAAAAAAATTAAAAACCGCGTTATGTGGTTTGGTTTGTGGATTCACGTTTACGGTTATGGTTTCAAACCGATCCGAACTGTATAATACATAATACATATATATAATTTTATTATGATTCACCAAATAAATAAGGGAGCCTTAGTCAACTAATTTCTTAATATTTTGATCCTATTAAATCCACCGCAATATTTAGTTTTTCTTTTCTGCCAAGATAATTTAGACTAAACTTTTATATCTCACAACTCATTCCTAATTTCCTATGATTATTAATCTTGTTGTGGAGTGATTATCATAAGTTGGTTGCTACCATACTGCTGCTACTGCCCTTCGCTACCTCATTTCTTTTTCTTTTTTTTTTGTCAAACGAAAACTTAGCTACATCATTACAATTCAATAGTTTTAGGAATTATCTTTGTCTTTTTATTTGGTTAAACTATCTTAAGATGTTTAGTAGTTGGTTCATTGTAGTGGCTTATCAATATTTCATTTTCTTAGTTTAAGACTTGAGGTAATTGTTGGTATTCTACTCTTAATTAGTTGGTTGAAAATGATAACTTAGTTCAAGACAAACCGTGGTTTAAAACCGAAACCGATCCGTATTTTAATGGTTTGGATTGGTTTGGTTCAATGCATTTTGTGGATTGGCTTGGTTCTCCAAATTCATAATCCGTAGATATTGGTTTGGTTCTTGGTTTACCATAAAATCGAACCAATTCAGACCATGCTCACCCCTATGAAATACTACATAGTGTGTCAACAAGATGAACAATTTCTCAAGCCGTGCTTGGAGGTTGCTCCGACGGCCTTAGGCGGCCGTCAGTGCGATCTTGTGGATTTGCAGCGACAGAGGCTCTCGGACCGGAGTTTGGTGGATCTATTTCTCGACCAAGGTGGTTTCTCGGTGGTGGTTTGTCCTTGCATGGTGGCGGCCAGTGGTGGGATGGCAGCGGAAGGGTTAGGTTTTCTTGGTTTAGTTGAGGTTTTGGGTTATTGGGATAGCTTGGGTTTTTTTTGGTCCATTCTTTGATTTTAGGTTTTTGGGCTTTGGCCCATTTGGATGTAGCCAACTTTTGTTTTGTAATTGGTATCTCCTCCCCTTCCCCCAACATCTTTTCAAAAAAATATTTTTCGTTGACTATAAAAAAAAAAAAACAAGATGGAACGATTTAGAGTATAACAATAAATGAGAGGTAGGGCGGTGGCGGAAAACTAATAATTTCCACCGCCAACGAAAAGAACTTTCTCTTTCAGTTTTTTCAATGGTTCATTTTCAGAAATGTTGCCACATATTCACGAAAGTAACAGGATGCTCCTGCTCTGTTCATTTGTGAAATGTTTTCCAAGCTCCATGATTGCCACTATTTTGTACTTCAATAATTCTATAACCACACACATTTATACAACCGCGATTCACATTCACGCTCGTATAAGAGCCCCACAATGAGACTTCCTTTCCCCAAATCCAACAACGTGAGTTTGAAAGGCTAGCTCTACAAGTAGTCAAGTACAACCAAATAGTAAAGTATGCAATTCTATGTTTTGATTTCACTTTTTGGTTGAGGTTATATTGAATAAAGTTTGTATCACGCATTCAAGTTTACCAGTAACGCATAAACAGGTGTAAGTGTTTTTGGCTGAAACGATAGTCGTAGCTGTTCGGCTAAATAAGCCAGATGGGTTTTTTTTTTTTTTTTTTCTTATTCAAATTTTTTCTGTATTTGTTAGTTTTTTGTCATTTTTTTGGGGATTATTCTATCTTCATGACAAGAGGAATCCGAAAAGTAAAAAATTATGATCTAAACCTAATTTTTTTGAATAAAAACAAAAATAAGCCAATAAGCCAATTTTTTCGTCTTTATTAAAAAAAATTGGATTTCGATCATAATTTTTTACTTTTTAAATTCCTCTCGTCATGAAGATGCAATAATCCCCAAAAAATTGACAAAAAACTAACAAATACGAAAAAAAAAAATTGAATAAGGATAAAAAAATAAGTCACTTAACTTATTTAGCCGAATACGATGGGTTGCAAGGATTTGATGGAACATAATCCACCTACATAGGATCGGCCCAAAAGAACCCCTAAAAATAAACTCGGCTCCATCCGAAGCCCATCGAGCCTAAACAGGGCCTGCTTGACATTTTGGCAGCCCAATAAACCTTTTTTTTTTTTTTATCAGCGGCAGCCCAATAAACCTCGAAGACTGCTCTTTACAATCAGGAGAACTCCCCTTTTTTAATCCTTTTGTCTCATACTAATAGTGGAATTGCACGTGGGAATTTTTTTCGTTATTTTTCTTGAAAAGCATTTTCTATTTACACGTGAATGTGAGTCTATTACAACCACACATATTTATACAAGCATTTTTTAATAAATACTCAAATTTTATGTTGGGACCGCCACACTATACCTCCATTGTATGCAGCTCCACCCCCGAATGAATGCGAGTCTCCACAAATTCAAAAACCATACTAATCATATGAATTAATCTACCACTCCGTCCATATTCACACACACACGTAAGTGTTGGGGTCTTACACACACTACTACTAGCATGCGTGAGACCCCGATACTTATGCGAGTGTATGTATAAATGAATGTACTTGTAGAATGATTGCTGATCATATTAGCACTTGGGCTTGTGCGTTAGAGGAGGTTAAAGGAGCGATGAAACCTTCTACTGTCATTCGAATTTCTCTTGTGGAAATTAGGAAAGGCTTAGTCCTTGCCTATAGTTTTAATCGCCAATCAAAGGTCGGAGAAACACCTGATGGGAACAAAGCCTAAAACACGGGACAAGTTCACACCTAAAAGGACAAAAGCCCATACAAAAATGGGTCAAGTCCAACCCAGGAAAATTCCAAAACCTAATCTCCTAACCAACTGTTACTCCTCAGCCACCACAGCCACCCATCTGATTAATTCATTCATGAAACCTACAAATTGAGCACTGGATATACCGCACCACTTTATCTTAATTGCTTGGCCACCATTTGCTCTTAATCCTCGTTATCGAGTTACATCAGACAAACGTGATTAATAGCAAATGGAATGGTAGCTGGAGTTTCAATTGATTTGTTTCACATGTACAACAGCGTCAATGAAGGCAAGAGAAATACATACATAGTTACATACGGTAACCCAAGGCGCGCCTAGTGGGTCAAAGCATGAGACTTAGACAGTTAGATGCTTGCTCCTTCCTAATTAGGTCTCGGGTTTAAAATTTCTCAGGTGTTATCAACTCATTCGAGTCTAGTTTATACAGAGTTTTGCTCCGATTTTAATTGGGACTTCTGTAAGTGTGCGGTGGTATTGGTCACCCAAAATTAGGCGAGATGTGCGTAAACTGCCTTGACAGCTGAGTTTTAAGAAAAAATGACACTCACTATTAAAAAAAAATCATGTGACACGACAAAATATGGTGTTTGGATCAAACACCCTACACACATCGGATGTCATTGATTCCCGCGCAGGCCTCCTCATTTTTTTTTTTTATAGAATTTTTGGATATCTCGGATCGGCCGTCCGGTGGCCGGAGATGGCCCGGCGCGGCTGTCGATACGATTTCGGTAGGGGACCGGTCGGTCCCTATAGCTTTATGGTATACGAGAATGGCCGAAGAAACATAGATACGAAAAACAAACTTTACGTATCAAACTTATTGACGTTTGAAGTAAAAAAAACAGTTGCATTATGTAAACCTCGATGGAGATAGATATTGGGAATAAAATGGAGTAGGTTGGATTTCGCTATCGAAAAAACTACCGAAGGAGCACATACGGTCCGTGGGGCCCATTCTAGAAGATCCGAGTCGTTCAGTAATTTTTTTCGATCAAGGACTTAGAGATATCCAATTGAGCTGATATTTGGCAAGACTGTTCAAAATTTTAAAATTTTTAAACGGCTCGGATCATTGGTGTGGGACTCCGGAGTGAACCCTGCACACCGTATGTGCACCGTCGGTAGCCATTTCATCGATACTATAGGTCTCTTTCGCTGTATGTGCGTATAATAAATGCAAAAGATATTTTTGTGGTGGTAGTCACGTGGGGAAGAATTTCACCGCCAAGGCACCAACTACCAGTCCCCGTCCAGAGGCGGTACCCCCCACGTGCCTGCATCTGCCCAACTAACTTTCCAAACTCCGGAGATCCAACGGAATTCATCCGCAATGTCTATACTACTTTCTCACAAAAGAGTAGGGCTACGGGTTCGTATTCAGACACATATGTGTTCGCAGTCGTTAAAAATTTCGGGACTTGCGTGTGATTTGAATCGATCATCTCGACAGTTGATGGTCCAGATTACATTTTGGCTCCTGCAGATCTACGTTGTCTGTTGTCAAGATGAAATCCAGACCATTGATAGCTGAGAAAGGAAGGCTCAGATTCTGCACTACACCTCTGCACTACCGGGAGATTCCGAATACACGTGGGCTTCACATTATGCACGTATAATTCACACGTATCAAACGGCTACTGACACACTTTCGGGAAATATACGGAGTACATCTTTTTTCCAAAGAATTTTCTCCTCATGCCATGGTAATTAGTTTTTGGTTCATATTACTAATGCCTAATGCTAAGAGTACCGACGAAGGGAGGTACATTCGGCGGACATCGCTATGTGAGGCCCACTACGGGTTCCACACGAATAAACGGATCTGTTGAAAAATTTTAAAATATTTTTTCAAGTGGCTCAGTGGGAAATCAACCCAATTAAATATGTGTAAGTACTCGATCCGATCCAATCTTCTAACCCTTCCATGCAATGCGATTGAAGTGGTTGTTTTGGATAGATTTTTTCAGGATGATAGCGAATCTATTACTTGTGCAATTTATTTTAGAGTGCAATTTTTTTTTTAAATGAAATGATACACTACGCTATTATGTAATCTATTTCGAATTTCTATCAAAATCTTTTTTCAATTTTCGATTAAAGTAACAAGTATAACATGCAATCCTGATTCTAAAATCTACATGAAAATTTTTCCCAATGAAAAAATATGATTACTGTTTAACATATTTTGGAACAAAGAATCAAAATAAGTTGGGTGCAGAATACTTCGAGTTTAGAGTTTCACCGTAGGGTTTATTCCAAGCCGACCTCGAAACCCATCCATATTTTTTGGCAAGGGGGGATAAAATGGAGAGGGGGATGAGCTAATCCGGGTGGGAATTACCCAGCCAAATCTGTTCCATCAAAACCTCATCCGGGTGAATGAAATAATACCCGGCCCCTTGCTATGGCTGCATCCAATCGACGCCTAAAAGTTAAAATTAATTCTTTTGATGTGCTTTGAGAAAAGAAGTTCATTAACTTCCCCATATCTATCATCTACGGAGTATTATTTTTAGAATCACATGGTACTATAAATATTTCAAGACCTAGTTCGGTAGTAATTATTATATACATCATAATTTATTATTTTTCTGCATAACATAAGAATTTACTGCTCTGGCTCTTGACTTGTACAATTGTACTACTCTATTCCGTGGGCCCCAAAGAAATTTAACTAAGTTTTTTTTCTAATTTTTTTTTGGGTTTCAGGGTGTTCCAGATCAGTTTGCGCATACCTCAAACTAATCTTTACAGTTCCTTCTATAGCCGTTTTGCAGTTGCACGCTTATACTATGAGAATGAGATAGTCTCAAGAGTTACTGACAATGAACGTTGAACATGAAATTTTAAAAGGGAGCAAATCCCTTCTCTTCACCACCGGAGGACCCACTAGGACTAATTTTCTAAGTTTTTTTGTTTTTCATCATACATAAATCAGTTGAATTAATTTAGTCCAAAATTAAGACAAATCACGAAAGGAATAATAAATCCAAAACTAAAAAATATTTAAAAAGACAAAAATAAATCAGTTGAATTGATTTAGTCCAAAATTTCGCTAATTTCGCTTATAGCAAAGCCATCCTGCCCGATTTACAAAGTAACTTTACTACTTTTGGTATTTTCTCATTTTATTTGGCTTTGGTTGTTTTTTCTTTCTCATTTTTAGCTTCAATGTTGTAGTTATGTTGCATCTAATTCACAAATATGGCTTATAAAAAAAAATATCACAAATAACAGAAAGTAAAATTAATGTTTGGGAACAAGTCGACAATAGACTGAACTTATTACATGTTTTACGTTAGAGATTATTCAATACACTAGGACACCGCCACGTAAAGCCTCAGGCTCCTTTTTTTTTTTTTTTTTTTTAATCATAAAGTGATGTTTACACATTGTTGGGAGTCTAATCCGCCTGAGATTTTTCCGTTTGCGCCTAGGCCCAATCTATTAGGGATCGAGTATCCACGCATGGATCCAATATACATTGAATGACTTATATCCACTTAAAAAGCTAAGCCCTATAAGTGGTGAGTCACTCAATTGCATATTAAGGTCCAACCATTTTTCTATTTATCCGATGTGTGGAACTCAATACTTCACACATGTTTCCATCACACACTTTGTCTTGGGTCTTGGACCCACTCTGGTCTGGTGTGTGGTGGACAAGGAGTCTAAAACATTAATTGACTCTTCCTATGATGTTATTCATATATCTGTCATATACAACTAATAATGACAATGTACAAACATCACATTGTTTATTTAATTCAGTAAAGAATTGTACATCAACTTGATGATCTCAATAATGACAATGCCTTGTATGAATCGAGAAAAGTATTAGTGCTCCATATTTACCATGGGGTGTAGGTCGTATGGTGCTTCATATTCCCGCTTCGTTAAGGAAAATAAGTACTTAGTTTTTGAATTAAAAGTAATGTATTGTGAGAGAATAACATGTTTCGTAAAGTGAAAAATAAGTACTTAAAAATAAGAACCTTCGTAGAACGGGGCCTTATTTTTTCGAATTAAAAAGAGAATGACCTATTTCGTAAAACAGAAAATAAATACTTAAAAAATCAAAAACATTAGTGGAAACATGGTCATGGTCTAAGCACTCCACAAACTCGGATTTTTTAGAGCTTGCAAAGTGACGAAGTTCTTAATTTGGAACACCATATGTGGGATCAGGGGACGCTACCAAGCGTCCCCTGCCAAGCAAAAAAACGGCACCGTTTCATGACAAAAACAAAGGGATGCTGGCTGCTGGTTTGTGTATGTGACTTATGTTTACCATTACGTTGTTGTTTGAGATCATTGTTTAAACTTCTCCTTGAATCATGTTTAATTTTGTTGATGTTTATATATAAATTGAGATAGGAAGAGAATAGGCCAAGAAGAAGCGCATTGCCTCGCTAACTTTCAAAGTGAAGCATCGCACAAGGTAATTAAGAGGGAGACTCGTTTGTCTTCCTTGAGTCATTTGTTACTCACGCACGGTACGTATTTCTTTGAATGTATGCATTTAACGACAGCTCTATGTATCTCTTCCCTATTTATATATTTGTCTGTGTGTTCCGTGTTTGTGGATGATTTTAGATATTTAGGACTCTTTTGTTCACCTACTTGTTTTGTTGAGTTCACTTGTATTTTTTTCCCCTTTGGAATACTTTCTCTTACAAAAAAAAATGTCTTAAAAAAATAGAAAATAATTTCTGCACTCTCTTCTTATTCATTGGTACTCACTTTTTTTGTATTTTATTCATTTGCAATTAATAAAACTACCCTTATCTTTTGAGTCAATTGTTTATACGAAGGGTAAGTCGGTAATTTCACGTGAATAAAGTCAAAAAAAAGAAGAAGAGAGGGTCAAAATCATTTCAACAAATGATAATTTCACTTTGTTTGGTTTAACTTTTAGGAAGTTATTTTTGAGAGTTGAGTGGTAATGAGTGGAAAGAGATAGAGAGAAAGATTTATTGGAAACTGTGCCGAGAGTTGAAAGTTACTCTCAAAAAGGCCATCCAAACACAGTGAATATAAAGAAAGGGAAGAAGCAATAGGAACCGAAACGTAACTTTGGAGTAGCAGTGAGGTGAACCCATCGAAAAGACTCTACCTTAATAAAGGGAAAAAAAATCAATCAATTAACCCAAAAAAGGTAGGTAAGGGTAAAGATGTGGTCACTCCATCAGGAAATCAGACATCAATTGGAGGATAAAGCTGGGCCAATCACATACTCACAACTTTCATTTTCAATCCAAAGACTTATCCCAATGTCCTGGCCTATTGCCTCCACAAATACCCAAGGGCCAAGGGGCTTCGATTTGTCTAATTGTCACCCAATTTTATACGTGGAGTATGTATTTATCTATGTTTGTATTTAGGAAATTGATTTTGGCACTCACCATTGATACTTTATTTTTCGTCTTTTCTCTGTTTGAAATTACAATAATACCATTTAAAGCAGATGAACACTAATAAAATAAAAGGGTAATTTGGTAATTTCACTTAAGACATGGACAAAAAAGTGGGGTGACAATGACTAAAGGTAGAATGTCAAAATCACTTTCCTTGTATCTATCAGATTACAATTAAAAAAAATACTGGTTTTTCTCTCCCCTTTCCCTACCCGCACTCATTTTGTATTCATGTTAGTTTACCATATTAACCTTTCAACAGTTTCACTTTTTCACACATCGTAGGTAATATGGTAAATTCACATTAATAATAGTTCAAATGGAGGGCAGATGGTGAAGATGAGGTAATGATTCAGTGGTTTAGGGCACCTTTCCGTGGTATCGTAACACCCTTTTTTTTTAATCACATATTCGTATGGGGTCCATACATTGGAACATGTGGAAAAAAAAAAGAGAAAGGAAGGAAAATTTTAAAAAAAATTCTCCCATTGTTTGGTTTGAAAAGAAAGAGAATATGAATAAAAAATCTAAATTTTTGTACAGTACAGTTTCCCTCTCATTTTCTTTTCTCCCGTTTTCCTCATGTTCCAAACACATCATTAGTATTGAGCCCGACAAAAATGTGTTGGGAATAATGTATTGGCAGTGGCAGAGCCAGAATTCTGGCCCGAGAGGTACCAACTTTATAGACATTTTCATTTACACTTAACCTTATTAGTATATCATATAGTTTTTTTTTATTTCCAATATAATATAATTGTACATTAAAACTATTCTAGCTTAAAAAGTATGTAAATTATTTTGTTCCCTTTATTTAGGCTACGACAATACTCACATGCTTGGGTGTATGTTTTTGAACGAAATTAAGAAATGAGAATGTAAAATAATTTTTTTTTACTAAATCAAACTAAAATTATTAAGATCATAAAAAACTATTACACTAATAATATTCATAGTAGTCTAAAATTAGATGTAATTTTTAGAATATTTTAAAATCGTAGGGGCCGAGGCCCTACCCGGCCCCAAAGCAGCTCCGCCCTTGGGTATCGACAGAGCCGGCTTATGGCCAAGGCCGGGGAAGCCCACGCTTTCGGCCCCCCAAAAAAGTTAAAAACGAGAGCACTCAAAATTTTATGATCCCTATATATATATATACAGTCAAGATCCTATGAGGGATACCGTAAATGACTCCCCTTTCTTGATCGAATTGCAACGATCCGAGCCGCTCAATGTGTTCAGAACGTGATTTTAAGGGTACCCTTCAAAAAATCGCCCAAAAAAATGACCGGGAAGGGCTTGATCCGAACAGTTTTGTATAAAATGCATTTATAGTGTTTTTATGAAAAACTGCTCGGATCAAGCCATTCCCTATCATTTTTTTGGGCAATTTCTCGCGATTACCCTTAAAATCACGTTCTGAACACATTGAGCGGCTCGGATCGTTGCAATTCGATCGGAAAAGGGGAGTCCCTTACGATAAGGCCGTAAGGGATCCCTTATAGGATCCTGACTAGCATCCTTTACACTAGCATCCTTTATACAAAATAGGCTCAATTGAAATTTATGAGCCACAAAATAGACCCAAATGATGGAATTACTCATTAGTAACACTAAGGCCTCGTTCAATTACCAGGAAAGAATGGGAAAATCAACTTTCCCATAACTTTTGTTGTGTTCAGTTAGCAGGAAAGTGGTGGGAAACATGTTTTTAAATTTTTCTGCAAGATTTACTTTCTTGCAAAAGTGATCCGGCCAAAAGTATAGGATTTTGCATCACGGAAAAAGTTTTCTCCATTGTGGGGCCAAAATAATTGACGGGTAAGAAAAAAAGTGAATGGCGCCAATACCAAAAACGAATTAGGTTCTTAGAAAGACACTTTGAGATTTACGTGAGCAACAACAATTTCAACTACTATGGCGCTTTCTGAGATAATTGTTGTGGAAAAAGATTGGTAGTTTATTTTTTTTGGAAGTATTTATTTATCTTGTCATTAGTTTTCAATTTTGTTTTGTCCTAACTAATTTTCAGTGAGTTTTTGCATCGGCAACTAATCAAGCACGGTTGTTTAATATTTATTTATTTAGTTATCATCTACTTATTTTTTAAACTTTATTTGTATGGTTGATTATCAGAAAATGTCAATTTAAATGGGGGATTTGCATGACCATTGAATAAAGAATTGCAAGTTGATTTTTTCATTTCATGTTAAGGTTTTGCATTAGATAAAATACATTTTCCGTATGTGTTAATTTTTGAAATATGATATCCTATTATTTAGCTCTCAAAGTTACTTTTATGTAAAATTAGCCATGAGAAAAAAAATAAAGAAGTTTCTCATAAGTGTCTTTTCCCGGCAAATGAATCACTAAACTTTAGTTTTTCTGCAAAAAAAAAAAATTGTCAAATGAACACTCACAAGAAAATAGATTTCTTTTTCTTTTACTTCACTTTACCTAATTTTTCCTGAGAATAATTTTCCGGTACAACATTACTGGTAACTGAACAGAGCCTAAGGCGTTCAAAAAAAAAAACGGCTAAAGCTTGGAAGATATTTTCAGCACGGTGATTGCAAAGTACTCAATCAGGCCCCATTTCCTACGCTACCATCTATGTTAGATTATCAAAATTTTTATAGTTAGAGGGAATTAGAGAGAAAAAGAACTTCTAAAAGAAAAGCCACGCAACCGATCAAAAAAAGAAGAAGAAAGAAATGCAGACACTTGAGGAGTCGAAGGGGAGGAAAGATTTAGGGAGGTCTCATTCAAGAGGTTCGCTTCCGGCCTCTAAAACTTTTGAGCCGGCCCTGGGTATCGGAGCACCACATAAAACTGCTCCGTGACCATTGAATAATTTTCATGGACCAGAGAGTCAACGAGGAAACAGAGACAGTTAGTTGGGCCGTACTATCAATCAATTCGGCCATACCCAATCACACATTTTTTCCTTGACAAAAACAAAAGACAAGATAATTCAAAATGGACAAAATTACAATTTTTCTGGGTAGTAAACTAATAAGTAAAGTATTGCAGCAGTTACAAGGAACGATGCTCATTGGATTTCCAATGTTTATTTTCCTGAAATACTTTTCAACGATTCAACTGTAAACCCACCTCAAATTTTAGCTGCTGGCTCGTTCTCTCTCTCCAAATGGTACTGTTTGAAAATCCCTGGAACTCATCACAAAGCAAACCCAAATGAAACCTTTTTTTTTTTAATTCTTTTGCTGAAAATCTGGGGTGAAGTTTTGATTGTCTTGTTTCTTTGTATGTATCTGTATGTAGTATTATTTATGTCCTTTCGATTTTTTATTTTATTTTACTTTGGTCTGATTAAAATTCTGGATTGTGGATGCAGGTTGAGTTGACTGTTCTTGGATGTAATGAAAGCAAATCAGTTTAGTAGATGGGTATTTTTCACCATTCTGGTTAGTTGCTAGTACTTGTTTATGCCACTTTTTCTCCAACTTGTGAATGTTCTTGGATTTGATCTGTGGTTTCTTTCTCTTTTCTTTTCCTTTTAACTCTAGGTTCTCTAACTTTCTCACTCTATCTGCTCATGCAATTTCTTCTGCATTTTTTTTGCTTCAATTGCACAAGTCCATTATAGTATTTGATACTAAAATATGGGTTTCTATGACTTTTCATCCCAATTTGCTCTTCAAGGTCTGGGTTAGGCAGTTTCTCTGAAATGAAGTTTTCAGATGCGAAAGCGCAAGGCGAGGCGGTTGACCTCTCATGAGGCGAGGCGTGAAGTTCAATAGCTGAATTATACTCCCAAAATAACTTAAGTTCCAACAAAAGAAAAGTGATTGCTCAACTAAGTCATCCTTAAACTATGATATCGTCATCTTCGTCCATGCATTTGCGTGAATATAATGTCAGGAAACATTCCATCTACTCGATGTACTTCCTCCAACTATGTCTTCATCTACAAGGTTTACTCTTGCTGCCTTGCCCTTGCCTTTGTTAGGAGCCCAGTCGACAAAGGTTCTCCCATGTGCGCAGAGGCCCAATCCGTTTGGGGTATCCACATAGTCCACACCACAGGACCCAATATATATTGAATGACCCAAGCCACCTAAAAGCTTAAGCCTTGCAAGTGGTGAGCCACCCAGTTGTATATTGAGGTCCAGTCCTTTTTCTATTTATCTGTTGTGAGATTCAAATCCTTCACACATTTCCAACAGCCTTTGCCTTTATCTTTGAAGAAGACAATAGCTCTCCACGAAGGCATCTCGTAAATACGCTGGAACATGCTCCAATTATAATGAACCAACTCTTCACTTATGAAACGGTAACTCATCTCTTCTGACGTGTTCGACTCTATCGTCTGGGCAAAAATGGCATGAAAAGCATACGCTTCCGTATGACTACAACAGATGGGTCATCACCTTTGTGGTTCTAGGCTAAAAAATAAACGCCTAGGAGCATTTTATGTATGCCTTGCCTCAAGGTGAGCTTCAACGCGTGCCCTAGAATTGCCTGTGAAAACATTGCTGTGAACTAAAAGTTATTAGGCTAATGAATATGTGATCCTCTCTAGAGTGTTGTTCTCGAATAAGCCAAACCAAGCCTTGATTCCCAATCAACTGGGGTTGGATAAAAATAAACCCAAATGCCACTTCATTCTATTTTCTACCTTACTTCTTCGAGGATGGTATGCTCACGAGTCACGTCAGATTCATGATATTAAGGTGTCTTGCTAGTGAGTAGTGGCTGACAGTTTTAAGGCAAGATTTTGTTGGACAAAATTTGAAATCCTGTTTCTTAGGCTTTTTTTTTTTGGTGGTATTCAGTTCTCATAGGCCTAGGAATCAGCAAAGAGTATCTTCTTTTCTGTACTTTGAGAAGGAAGAGATCATGCCAAAGGCAAAGAATCTCTGTATTGGTGGAGAGATTGTTTCTTGGACAAAACTATGTCTGAATGCCACCTTCTGTGGTATCTAATGCAATGCATAAACAATGATGACATCAAACACATGAGAAGAAGTAAGACATTTCCTCTGGCCATCTCTGCAGTGTTGCCTTTCTGATGCCCGAACTCTATTTCAAATGTTTGTTTGGTTGGAAAAAGAAGAAATATTGTTTGCAATTAGGAGCATATCGTGAAAGTATTCCATCATGCACATAGCCAACCATAAAAGCAGTCTGACAATTATTTATCATCCTGATTCGCCAAACTTGGGCTTCCACTTCAAAGGTGTAGTTGGAGAAATCCCAGTTGTCCATTGGATAATGGAAGATTAGGATGAAAGAGATTGGTGAACCAGTTGAATTCCTCACAAAAAAAGGGAGAGTGTGATCTGTTCTATTCAAAGTTTCACATAGGCTGAGATTCTCCAACTACACTGCTGAAGCTGGAACACCAAATTCCCTAGATATTCTTCTTTGTTAATATATAAAAGGCTGCTTAACACTTCAAGTTGCTGAGAACCTTCCAAATAGGTCTGGTTTCAATTTAAAGGCATTTCTATTCTTCGTTCAGTTTCTAGTTGATATGTGAAGTGAAGTCCCACATCACCAGGGTACCACATTAATATGAAGTATATAAGCATGAGGGCACCCTCACTTCTACAACTAGCTTTTGGGGTTGAGTTCTACCCAAGATCTTGTAACATGGTATCAGAGCTAGGAGAGATGGGTAGAGCGAGTGAGCACGGTACACATGAGGGAGGGTGTGAAGCGAAGTCCCACATTATTTGGGTACCAAATTAATATGAAGTATATAAGCATGAGGCCACCCTCACTTCAACAGTTAGCTTTTGGGGTTGAGTTCTACCCAAGATCTTGTAAAAGATAAAGTGGTAAAAAGTTCTAGTATACTAATAAGTTATATATAATCAATGTATTGATAGAGAATCGCCTTGTAGGACCCCAAGCTTGGCACATATGCATGAGAACTGTTTTGTGGGTGTTTTTAGTTATACTGATCCATATGAGGGCCCTTAATTGGTCAAATAGGAAATCTGTTAGCTACCAAGCAAGTTCTTTATGGATAAAACAAAAAATATAGTAGCTGCTAGGTTAGAAGGCATGCTATGAATTCTTTAAAAGGAAATGCACATTGCAGTTTAGGAGTGATGAAGCGGGTTTAGGCTCCTCGACCGTCAACCAATACCCCTCTGATGCCTAAGTGAGTCGAATTTGTGGGTAGAAGAAGGTGGGAAGCTTAAGAGCTTGAGTATTAGGGGTATCCTATCTTAGACAGGGTTGAGTCACTTTGTTAGATAGCATGGGGGGTGGAATCTCATTAGGATTGGGTGTGTTTCAGTTTGGGGATGTTCATAAGGTCGATCTTGGAAGAGCCAATGGCCTTGGCAATCTCAGTAATTCAGTATCTTTAGGAGAAGTAATCGCATTCCCGCAGGGGGAATATAGGTTAGCATGAGTCCTAAACAATGTAGAAGCCCCTTGGCCCCACCTCTTCTGTTGTGGGCTTTGTGCTTATCAAGGAGCTAGGTTTCAATTTGTGTAGTAACATCAACACAACCCGAGAGGAGAAAGGTCAATTTGTGTAGTGTCATGTAACAGCCCGAGGGGAGCATATTACGATAAAGATGAAGAGGATAATCAAGCATTTTTTGAAATATATCAGAAGATATACAGGTGTTGCTTAACATAGGTTGAGTTTGATGCTAGTGAAGGGGCTCATCAATGAGAAACTTCGATAATACCTTGCGACTTCACCTAGTAGGAAGCATTTTTTGTTCATGTAGCAAAATGGGCTCCAAGGACCACAGAGATAATGCTTAGGTGGGAAGAGGTAACGTGAGGTATAGGTGCCCTATATCCAAATCATAATCCTTATGATTAGATTACTTTCAATGTGGTCACGTACTTCAACATTCTAATTACCTAGATACATGCAGGCACCAATATGCTATTTCGGTAATTCAAGGTTGTTCTTGAGAGTTGATGCCTGTCTAAAACTGAAAGTGGAGAAGGTCTTGATTGGAATCAAGGCGGGGTTACTGAAGAATGGAGATCTTCATAAAGCACCACAAACTTGGAAATAATAACACATAAAGTGTACCTACAGAATGCATGTCAAAACTTCATGCAATTTTCATGTAATGAATGCTGCTAGTTTTTTCCCCCATGAACAAGGGGCATTTGCATGTTGAAACTTTGACTGCATCTTTTCCTTGGTGAGTTTGTTCTTTACTCTTACACTGCGTGTGTGTCATTGTATTCTAGTTAGTATATCATTTATTAACTTCGATACCAATATTATGCAGGTTTAAAAAAGTTGATTTTCACTCTTTCAGCAGCTAAAGCCACCAGTAGCTAGGAGCTGATCATACTGTTTATTCACCTCATCTTCAAACTTCTTTCAGCTCTTTCATCAGCTATTCAAAGACGGGATTTTGAAATAGGTCATTATAAGATGATTGGAATACCAAATCACAACATGTGATTATGGCAAAGACTTGACTAGTGCTTCCAGAAGTGACTTATAAAATGGAGGTTAATGAGGCGGAGAGGATTGTTATAGCTAAACCGGTTCCTTCAAGACCTACTTGTTCCAATTTTAGGTCCTTCTCAGATCTCCTTGCTGGTGCCATTGATTCCTCTCCATCTAATGAATGCTCCAAAACAGCAGTCACCGCCATTAGACCAAAGACTTTGAGGCTCAAGCCAATGGCAAATCAGGTTCTTGGTGGGACAGTTTCTTCCCAGGTAATTGTTCTCTTTGTTTTTTTATTTCCCTTTTAGGTCCTTTGATTTTGAAACTGTCGAACTTCTCTTTTGATATTAATTTGTTCTTCCCAAACAATTTAGGCTGAGATATCTGGAGCTGCTGCAGTTTGTTGTCCATCTGATAAGGTGGATAAGGTTTCAAATTCAGATGGAAAATCCACAGTAGTATATAAACCCTTGGCAAAGGTTGTATCAAAGACGACATTTTCTCTCTTGGCAAATATGGTTAGTATCAAAACTAAGTGTTTAGCATGTAATTCTTGTAAGGGATGCTTTTTCTTTTAGTCTGTTAGAATTATGGGTTTGTGGAGAGATCTTGGAGGAAAAGAAAAGGATAGGGAGAAATAGGAGGATAATGAAATGACCCAATCATTTTTCCTTGGTAAGTCTCTCCACAAATCAATGGTCTGAACTCAGCCTTATCGTCTACTGTCAAATAATTGATCTCATCCCAAACCAACAAAGCTCTTCCAAATGCATAAACAAAAGCTCTTGAATTTGTCGTATATCTCTATACATCTGCGGTCTAAAAATTTGAGATGCTTTCTTGTTTTGTTTTTTCAGGGAAATTGCAACATTAGTCATCTACAAGCTCTAGCTCAGGTTGAGGCCCATGTTCAACCTGCAAACCAACTTAAATACCATTCCAAACCAAGTCTTACTTCGAACCTTCATCAGAACACTTCATCACAAACAGAAAGACAGAAGACTAATGAGCCTCCAAAAATTGCATCAGAAAACATAGAAGATGATCAAAAATCTCTGCCGCCCCCTAGTGCTGACCGAACTTCATACGATGGATACAATTGGAGGAAATATGGGCAAAAGCAAGTTAAAGGAAGCGAGTACCCACGAAGTTACTATAAGTGCACACACCCTAATTGCCCTGTGAAAAAGAAGGTTGAGAGATCATTAGATGGCCAAATAGCTGAAATCGTATACAATGGGGAGCACAACCATTCAAAGCCTCAGCCACCTAAGCGCAATACATCAGGTGGACAGGGGCAAGGATTTGTATCTGATGGGACTGGTTTAGAAACAAACAACCCCTCATTGGTTAACCAAGTTAATGACAGAAATGAAGGTCTTGAAGGGAGAGTGGAAAATCGGAATAAAGTTGGATTATTAGCCCATTCACCTTATTTGGCAAAAGCTCCATCGTTGTATGATCATGTTGCTGTTGGAGCGGTCAATGCAGGTCTTGGAACGCCGGAGAATTCTTGTGGCATTAGTGGGGAGTGTGAGGAAGGAAGCAAGGGGTTGGAAGCAGAAGATGATGAACCAAAGAGTAAGAGAAGGTAAGAGATTATTGACTTAAGATAAAGAAAGATAGATTTGTTTCAAACTGGACACAAGATAAATTAAGCTTCTGCCTATCTAGTTGTGTTTGGATCATGGATTTATGGAGTAATTCGTGAAAGAGAAGAAAACCAAAGAAAAAGATAAGAACGTAACAAAGTGAAGAATTTAAGTGCAGAGCTTGTTGAAAGTACAAGAAACGGAGGGAAAATAATGGAGATTGAGATTCTACAGAAAGTTTTGTTATTTTCCTAGTTTTGAGTTTTGGCTTTGCAATGGAAGGAGAATGAAAACAACTTTTTCTTGTATGATTGTGAAGATAAAGATGAAAGAAATAGAGTAAGGAAAAATAAAGGAAAACTATCAAGAAAACCGATTTCTTTCTAGTTTCTCATGAATTTTTTCATCTTTTGTTTCCACATAAAGTAGGAATCAAACGTAAAGGAGGAAGGAAATTTTTTATTTTGTTTCCTGAGTTCCAAAGACGCTCTAAGTTTATGCCTTCCCCTGAATTCCCAGTCCCATTAGATTCCTCCCCAAAATCCGTGATCCATCGAAGCCTTAGATTTCTGATTTCTATTCCTTTGTTGCCATCATTCCAAAATGTATTGCTATTCTTCAGATCAAAGGCTGTTAATAATGTTGATTTGTTCTTTTCTATTTTTTCCTGCAGGAAAAATGAGAATGAACAAGGCCTATCAGGGCTAGTAGTACAAGAGCCAACTGTTGGGGTCCAGGGTTCCACGGATTCTGAGATTGTAGGCGATGGCTTCCGGTGGAGAAAATATGGTCAGAAAGTTGTGAAGGGAAATCCATATCCCAGGTTAGTATCCCTGACTTTATGGTCTATATTATAAGTTCAAAAGCTGATGATGAATATTGCCTCTTCATATGCTCTTAAAATATGCTTTACCTTTTTAACATGTTTTTCACAGTTTTAAGGTTTAATAACAATTTTATGATTTTAGCAGATTACTTGACACAGTGTGGCCTTAAACCTGTGGAAGTATCAAATTCAATGGTTTTTGTTTGTCCTTTATTATTCTTCCCACTGGAATTATTTTTGTTCCTGAAAATCACACGAATCTGTCGTAGGTTTTAGAGTAGTTGAAGCCTATGGACCCCTACCTATTTTCATTATCATCACAACTATTACTAGGTAATGAGGGAGTGTTATTTTGAAAATAAAAACCAGGTTTAGCTAATTTTGCTCTTTTGGGTTTGTTAACTGTGGCATTACTGCTCTGCTAGTAGTAGACACCATGTACTCACATGCATTTGACAGGAATTCAAATCTCACTAACTACAACTAACTATGCTTGACTTTCGCCGAGAAAAAAGAAAAGAAAGTAAAAGGAAGTCTGGCATTACTGCGATTTTGCCTTGTAGGAATAGTACACCACCATAAAATGCTGATAATTAGGAACAATTATTGTTTGCCTGTTTCTATTGCAACTGTAGCTAACATGTCTCTAGACAATCAGCTCTGTCTCACCAAAAGGCTTAAACGGTCGTGCAGAAGTTACTACAGATGCACCAATCTCAAGTGCAACGTGCGCAAGCACGTCGAGAGAACTTCAGATGATCCGGCGGCCTTTATCACGACATACGAGGGAAAACACAACCACGGCGTGCCCATCAAAAACCCAAATCCAGCAGCATGTGAACCGGATTCACAGGCTTCAACTTCGAAGGGCAAGCCATGATCCGTATTAAATTGCTATGGCAGAAAGCGTCAGAGAGAGTTGAAGAGCATCTAGAAAAAAAGGCCCTGACTACTTCTCACACGCGCTGCGATGGTGACCTTTTCTAATATGTTGCACTACTTGTGAATTTTTGTAACAGATGTTAGTCCATGGATGTATAATTTCTTTCAGAAAAATGCACCGAATGCAATATTTCATTTGTGATGATAGAGCATTCTGTGTATTTTTCTGTAGAAAGTTTTTGGCCCGTTGCATTTGAATTCAAAAGGCATGCTTTCCAGTATGTCTCCAGATCGGGCATTTCTTTTTCGGGGATAATAAGAATGATTAAAGGTGCGATTTTCGTTGCCTTTACATGTGCTGCTTGTTCTTTTAGCTGATGCGCCGTGCACATACTATTCATCCCTTGTAGTTGCTTGATATCTGAAGAGAATGGCTATGCCGACTATTAGCTTGTACAACTGGATATAACCATTGGATTGCTTGGTAACATTCTCACGGATCAGATTAAACATCTACCGATTGTAGAATCTGTTGGGTCCGGAGTGCCCCCATGGATTTGGTTACACAATGTTACTCCATGCGACCGCTCTAAAAACAGACTTGCGGGTGCGATATCGAATGCCATAAAAAACTTAATTGAAACCCTTCCTACAACCAATTGGTTTTAGGAGAGATGGTGGAAAAGCGGTCCGACAAGTGGTATCAGAGCCAGGAAGTCATGGGTTCAAGTCGCGGGAGCCTCATCGTGAGGGAGGGATTGTTGGGTCCGGAGTGCCCCCATGGATTTGATTACACAATGCTACTCCCTGGGACTGCTCTAAAAACAGATCCCGTCACTGTTAATTTCATAAAACTACATATTTACACGTCTAGTAAGATTATATATTTCCCTTCACTGTTAATCCGGTCAAACAATATTTTCAACCTTTCGGCTCTCGACCTCCATGTCTTAGAGTGATTACAAGAAGAGGCCACTGTTGAATCACTCTGAACTATAGAACAGATACGGTGGCTTGGCCAAAGTTCATTATCCTTCTCTGAATGCGCTTCCTAATCTCACGATTGCGAGTCTAAATTCGTGTGCTTGAGATGCTGCCAACATCGTATGGATGAGGGGATAACTAGGACATGAGAATATGGGATTTTATGGCACTTGAGAGGCAAGTCATGCCATAAGTTCAATTTTAACCAAGTTTTTGGTTTCCTAGAACAATGGGTTTGGATAAGTTTACGTATGTATAGGACCTGGATTCTCTCCGGTCTAGCAAATGGAATGGAGGGTCCAGTTCAATCAGTTTTTTGGGCTTTTTTCCTAGGGCCGCTAAGTGATTAAACTCGTTCTGGTTTTAGCACTTGTCAAAAGCTTTAATTACGCCATAAAACACCTTAATCTGATTAAGGTTGATATAAATTTAGAGCACATTTATCTTGAGATGAATTGGATAAATGGCTTTTGATTCAGTGTTGCAATTCATTGTTGTTCAAGATAAATGTGCTTCGAAATCATGGCAAACGAAGTTTTTTTTTTTTTTTTTTGTCATAGTTTATATATCAACGGGGTATGGGGAAGTTAGTGAGTTAATAGATTAGTTCACAGGCAGGGCCAGCTTTGAGATTTCGGAAGCCTAAGACGATCCTAAAAAATGAGGCCCTTAGTATCCTATCACTTAACGTGAAATTCCTTCTTTGTTAGTTCGATGGGTTTGTTTGCAATGTGAATTATCGTTTAAGAGAAAAGGATGCATCCATGATAATGATGCACTCACCACACTGAATAATTTTCTCAAAGATCAGCAATCCCGACATGGCGTGATCCAACTTTATTCTCGTTTTTTGTTTTTTCCCGTTCCATTTTTACTGGGCCATTGGGCCTTATGTAAAATATATTCATGAGTTAAAAAATGGGTCTTATATACTAGGTACTAAAAACAAGTGGAGGCCCTAATTTTTGGACATTTTTGGGGGCTTAAGGCTTGCGCCTCATGGGCCTTAGCCTAGAGCCGACCATGTTCACAGGGGCCCAAAGGTTGTTCATATCCCTGAACCCCACCCTCGCCCCTCGCGGGGCTCAAACTCCTGCCTCCACTAAGGGAGGAAGGTGAGCTTACCAACTTGACAAGCTTGGTTTGCTCTGGCAAACGATGTTTGATCAACGTCGTTTTTTGCGTAATTGAGTTCTTAAAATTGAATAGATCCAATCATTGATGTGAGCCCCGATGAAGACCCAAAAATACTTATTAAACTAGACCCTTCAGTATATATAGTTGTGCATGTAGGTGGCAGGGTATTATTGCCAGAAGCCAAGATCTGGTATTAAATCTCCACCCATACGAATATGAGATTCTTGTAAAGAGCCAACGGTTGTATAGCTAAGGGAGGAATATGAGATTCTTGTAAAGAGCCAACGGTTGAAATTGTAGATTTAATTCCTCTGGCAAATGTTGCTAACCACCAAAATTCCATCTTCGTGAGAGAATATTTTTTTAGCCAGCAGAAACTCTTTGTTAGACGATTCATATGTTTGATCAGCAAATCCCTGGTGTTGGTAATGATGTGGCAGAGGGAACACTGGTAGTCGTGGTAGAGGTTAGGACGAACCGAACCAAGCGGAGTAGCTTGAGTTTTTTAGACGTCATAAGTTGAAGAAGCTGAGTAACTTGTTCAAGCTTAGTTTGGAAGCTTGATTAGCATCAAAAAATATTAAAGCTTGATTTGTTCATCTAAGATACCGATCTTGAACGAGATTTTATCGAACTAACACGAGCTCAAACTCAAATAGCTTGGTTTATTTATCCACCCTACCTATATATATATCCTACCTGAACACTGGCAATAACAGCCAGATGTGACTTGCAGAATACATTTTCGATTATGGCTCCATATAGAGATTAGAGAGGGACATATACTTTACTGCACTGCCTTCATAAGAACCCACAAAAAATATGGAAGTTCTGCTTTGTTTTTTTCTTTTTTAGAGAAAATCGCAAACAAAAACTAACCCATGTAACTAACCATCCCCAGAGAGAGAGAGAGAGAGAACTGCAACTCATTTTATACTCGAGCCAACTCATTGCAATTGTGAGTGTATTTCCCTCGCCTTGGGGATTCGTCCTAGGATAACCCGGTCGTTGAGGTCTGTGTACCCAACTACGGGCTCTGGTGCTTGGGAGTCTGTAGCCTCACGCGGGCAATTTTCTGTACTTTCATGAGCAATGAAATTGTCTGTTTATCAAAAAAAAAAATTGAGCCTACTGTGAAAGGTACATACATCGTACGCAAGCAACAGAAAAAATCAAAGTAATTCACCGACTCCTCATTCAATTTACATCACACTTCACAACAATCGCGCGACTAGGCAAGATGTAGTAAACGGTCACAGCTAAGTTTCAAGTGAATCCTAATCTGCGATAATGTTATACAGCTAAATCAAATGGCCCTCAACCTTACGAGTTTTAAATTTGATCCGAGTGAGTGTCTATATATACTTTTTGGTATGTTTAGAATGTGTTAATTGTATAAAAATTACAACCCACAATACGTATTGGACAACTTGTCATATGTGACACATCTTCAAATGAATCTCGGGAAAAAAATATTCGTGGTTTCTAGATAGGCGGAGATACTAAGTTTAAAAGAAAGACATAAAGGAATTAATAACTATTTCGACATGGCTGCTGATTTTGCCACTCCCTTGTTTTGTTAACGCCACTCCCCTGCAAGTGTATTTTTGCACCAAAAATACACTTGCAGGGGATTGGCGTTAACAAAAAAGGGAGTGGCAAAATCATTTTCCTTTCGACATATACAATCATATAGATCAAGTAAAATGCAAGCAATCTAATGAACTTTATTAGTGCTTCGACATTATGAATCTATGATGCAAGCTTCATTATATGAACATGGCCAGAATACATCTTAATTACCAATTCCCACATCATGATTCATATCCTATTTGTCCCAACACCTTGCCATACCTAGGGAAAAAGCATAAATGATCACACAGTTGGTGCATTGGCTATCGGTTTACACTCTGATGCTTAAATCAATTTTAGATAAAGGAGAGGAAGAATACAAAACTGAAAAATAAACAAAATATTGGGGAAGTTTTCTTCTATTGATTATCAGTACATTGTACAAACGAGAAAGAGGACAATTTATACTAACTACAGCTAACCTATTCTTGGTAAGCTATTTACAGAGAATCAATTACAATCACTAATTGAATCAATCACAATTCCTAATTTTATGATCTCATTATCTATCAAATCTTCACTCCTTTCCATTAATACTCCCCCTCAAGTTGGAGCGTGTATGTCAAGAACGCCGAACTTGCTAAGGAGGGAACGAAAGGTCGGTTGACCAAGTGGCTTGGTGAACATATCGGCAAGTTGACAAGCTGAGGAAACATGAGCGGTCACAATATCACCTGATTGGATCCGTTCGCGAATAACGTGGCAGTCAATTTCTATGTGCTTCGTTCGCTCATGGTAAACCGGGTTGGCTGCAATGTGAAGTGCTGCTTGGCTATCACAGAACAACTTGGCTGGTTGTGAGTGCTCAATCCATAAGTCATGCAGTAAATACTTGAGCCAAGTAAGCTCACATGTAATGGAGGCCATGGCTCGATATTCAGATTCAGCTGAGGACCTTGACACTGTCGTTTGTTTCTTAGTTCTCCATGAGATAAGAGCCCCTCCGAGAAATACACAATAACCAGTCACAGATCGTCTCGTGATGGAGCATCGAGCCCAATCTGCGTCACAAAAACCAGTCAATAGTAAATTTCCCTTGGCTGGAAAATATAAACCTTGTCCGGGTGCTCCTTTTAGATACCGCAAAAGATGATGGACAGCATCTAGATGAGGTTTTCTCGGTTCCTGCATAAATTGACTTAGGATGTGAACCGAATAAGTGATTTCTGGCCGTGTGATTGTGAGGTAAATGAGTCGTCCAACCAGTCTTCTATAGGTAGATGGATTCTTCAATAAGTCTCCTTCTGTGGGCAAAAGTTTAATGTTTTCTTCCATAGGTGTTGGTGATGGTTTGGCCCCAAGCAATCCTGCTTCATCCAAGATATCAAGAGTGTATTTTCGTTGAGATACCGAAATTCCATCGGTAGAACGAGCAACTTCAACACCCAAGAAGTATCGCAACTGGCCAAGGTCTTTGATGCGAAATTTGGTGCGTAGAGAATTTTTAAGGGCTGCAATGGCATTGTTGTCGTTGCCGGTAATAATCATGTCGTCTACATAAATGAGCACGACTGTGAAAGAATTGCTAGAAACCTTAGTAAACAAGGAATAATCAGCCCTTGATTGATGAAAACCATCTTCTTGAATGGCAGTAGAGAACTTGTGAAACCAGCTACGAGAGGCTTGTTTGAGTCCGTAGAGTGACTTGTTGAGTCGACATACCATAGATTTCTCCTCCTGTCGACGAAAACCAGGAGGTAGTTGCATATACACCTCCTCAAGTAAATCACCATGAAGAAATGCATTTTGAACATCCATTTGGTGAAGAGACCAATTGCGAACAGCGGCCACGGCAAGTAAACAACGGACAGTAGTCAATTTTGCAACAGGAGCAAATGTCTCTGTATAATCAATCCCTTCGCGTTGAGTGAAACCTTTTGCCACCAACCGGGCTTTGTACCGTTCAACTGTGCCATCCGAGTTGTATTTAATCTTGTATACCCATTTGCATCCGATAGGACGATGCCCGGTGGGGAGAGACGTAAGTGTCCAGGTCTGATTTTGTTCAAGTGCACTCAGTTCCACAGCCATGGCCTTTTGCCAATTAGGATCCAAAACAGCCTGTTCATATGTTACAGGCTCCACAAGAGTAGTGATATTACATATGAAACTTCGATAATTAGGTGAAAGTTGTGCATAAGAAAGATACCGAGGTAATGGATGACGCGTACCTGACGGAGAAGATGACTGACTGGGAGCAACCATGGCCATGTTGTAAAGGTGGAAGTCGCGTAGCATAGTATTTGGTTGTTTGACACGTTCGCCACGACGAAGATAGGGAATAGGAGAAGGTGGTTGAACAGTGGGATGGTCGAGAGTAGTAGGTTCAGTTGTGTCAGTGGTAGGTTCAGTTGTAGGCTCAGTTGTGTTGTTGTGTGGGTTGGCTGTATCGTAGTGGATGGGCTCAGCTGAGTTTAGGCCGATTGGAGTGGGGAGAGGCTGTATGTCTAAGTCATGCGGTAAAGGAAGAACAACCTCATCTTGATGGAGCTCTCGAGGATGATTATGAAAAGGAAAGATTTGCTCATAAAAGACCACATCACGGGTGGAAAAGAATTTATGTGTACTGAGATCATAAACCCGATAACCCTTTTGACCAAGAGGGTAACCAACAAAAATGCAATGATGAGCTCGTTGATCGAATTTATGCGTGGGTTTGAGATTAGTGGCATAGCAAAGGCAGCCAAAAGTACGGAGATGAGTGTATGTGGGTTGCATTTTATGGAGTTTTTGGTATGGTGATTGATAGGAAAGGAGTGGTGTAGGTAGACGATTGATCAAATAGCAAGCTGTTTGGACACTTTCTCCCCAAAATGTCAATGGTAAGTTTGCTTGAAAGCGGAGAGCTCTGCCGACATTCAAAAGATGACGATGTTTCCTCTCAACTACCCCGTTTTGTTGGGGGGTGGAGGTACATGAATGATGAAAAACAATTCCCTTAGTGTCGAGGAAATTTTTCATTGATAAAAATTCAGATCCATTATCGGATCGAAGAGTTTTGATATGGCAATTGAATTGTGTTTCCACCCAAGAAATAAAAGATTTCAATATCCCTTGTGTTTCTGATTTAAAACTCATGAGATGTATCCAAGTGTATCGAGTAAAATCATCAACAATTGTTAAGAAATAGCGAGCTCCAGAATGAGATTTTATTCGATGTGTTCCCCAAATATCAGAATGTATCAAATCAAAAGGTGCTTGCGAAGAAATAGAACTAGATGGAAAAGCTAAACGAGTCTGTTTGGCTAGAGGACAGATCTCACAGACATGTTTGGAATCAAAATAAATCTCTGAATCTAATTTGGTAAGAACTTGGAGAGGACCGGAGGATGGATGTCCGAGACGTTGATGCCATAGGTTGGAGTGTTTGCGGATGCTGTAGGTCAAGACTGGGTTTTGGTCTTGCGCTAGGTAGTAGAGGCCATTATGTTGCTTGCCCAGGCCAATCATCTTCCTCGTAGTAGCGTCCTGCACAACACAAAAATCAGGAAAGAATATCACTATACACTTTAATGCTCGTGTCAACTTGCTGACTGATAGTAAGTTAACTTGAAATTGTGGAACTTTGAGCACTTCATCAAGTTTAATATGTGGTGTAACATGTAATGAACCAATTGACTCAATAGGCATCTGACCACCATCTGGTAATTGAATATTAGCCGACTCGGGCATACACTTCGGGTCTATCAATTTAATTGAAGGAGTCACATGATCCGTGGCTCCGCTATCAATAATCCAACATAAACTCGAGTGTGAGGCAATGGGTGTTAATTCAGATGATGGTGTAATAATACCTGTGGCATTTGCAAAATGCGGCGAGTTACCGTCATTGTTTTTCCGAAGCAAGGCCATAACTTGGTTGTATTCTTCTGTTGTGAGTCTTGGTCCATCATTGGAAGATGGAGGTTTTGCTCCGGTTTCTGTTACTTTGACAGATTTTGCATGATTTGCATTTGAACGACGCTGATTTGGAGGCTTTACGTTCTTTCCATGAAGCTTGTGTCCCACCGGGAAACCATGTAGATAATAGCATCGTTCGACGCTGTGGTAATCTTGATCACAATACGAACAGTGCAGCGTATTCTTTTGCTTCTGAACTTGATGAGCTTGAATCGTCTTGTTGTTCTGATCTGCAAAGGAATATGCCGGAGCCTGTGGCTTATGATCTGCAAGCATGGCATGGTGGTTCATGTTGTCGCGATTGAGAGAGACTTCAATCTGCTTTTCTTGTTGGAGAACGAGTGAATAGACTCGACGTGTATCGGGTAGAGGCTGCATTAACAGAATTTGACCACGAACGGTACCATAATTTTCATTCAATCCCATGAGAAATTGCATGACTTTCTCCTTTTCATCCCTTTTGTTGAGGTTCTCCAATCCACCGCATGTGCAAATCACCATCTGATGATAGGATGAAAGTTCATCCCACAAAGCTTTCAGTTTGGTGTAATAGACGGAGATGGACTGCTGCCCTTGTCTGTGTTCCCCGATTTCTTGCTTGATCTGATAAATTCTCGAGTCGTTTCCTTGAGAGAAACGCTCTTGTAGGTCTGCCCAGACCTCTACTGATGTTTCAGCGTAAATCACACTGGTTGCTATGTCAGGGTGAATAGAGTTCAAGAGCCATGACAAGACCATGTCGTTACAGCGCTGCCATAAAGGAAAAGTGGCGTCTGTCGAGGAAGGTGCCTTGATTGAACCAGTGACAAAGCCGATCTTGTTCTTAGCGCTCAGGGCGATTCGCATAGCACGGCTCCATGTGCTGTAGTTGTCTCCTTCAAGTAATTTGGAGACGAGTATCATACCCGGATGATCCGAGTGGTGTAGGGAGTAGGGATTTGAGACATCAAGCGTGGCCTCGCGCCGTGAAGTTTCAGACTCGCTCTTGTTCTTCTCTGACATGGCTTAAGTTTTGCGGAAGCGTTGTAGGGTTTCAGAATCACCAGGTTTGGTGCTCTGATACCATGAAAAATAAACAAAATATTGGGGAAGTTTTCTTCTATTGATTATCAGTACATTGTACAAACGAGAAAGAGGACAATTTATACTAACTACAGCTAACCTATTCTTGGTAAGCTATTTACAGAGAATCAATTACAATCACTAATTGAATCAATCACAATTCCTAATTTTATGATCTCATTATCTATCAAATCTTCACTCCTTTCCATTAATATCATGGCGCGACAAGGAGTTCGTTATGGTCGTTATGCTGTTGCCGAAGATGTGTATAATCGAAGTAAAGCTGCACAAGAAGCACGAATGGAGGAGAGGTTCCAACAACTTGAGCAGCGTGTGATGAATGCGATTGGCGTCCTAACCGATCAGGTGGCTGCCATGGCTGTTGGGGGGAACCCACCTCGCCGTCGTTCGGTTCAACCTCAGTTTCCGAAAGAGGAGGAGGTGTTGAATGACGTTTCTATCACCAAACCTTTGGCTGGTAACCATCAGTCAAGGGGGAGGACAAAAGTGGATGAAGCTACCATCGAGTGGCCATTCACATCAAATATTATTCCAGATCCAGTAGTGGATTGGAATAAACCACCAGTTTTTTATGAAGAACTGGTGGAAGAAATTACAAAAGCAGAAAATAAAAAAATATTTCAACAAAAAAATTATATTGCTGAGAAGGGTAGGGTTGGTAAGGTTGTGGGGACCGTGTTGTGCGAAGGTGGAAACTTATTGCCCAAGTCATATATTGTGGGCAACGAACTATCAGAAGATTATTTTGCGTGTAATTTAGTAGTTGTTGACTGGAGGAACGAATTTGTCGATCCTTTTTGGGAAATCGTTGAATACTTTGGGAGCAACACATCATGGGTTTCAAGCCTAATATTGAAAATTGATCCTTTAATTTTCGAAAATTCCTCTTTGGAGTTTGGGTTTGAAAAAATTAATTTGAAATACAAACTTGATGCAGACAAGGTTCGGCGTACTCAACTATATAAACTCGAGGACGAGTTTCTTCAAGACGGGAAGAATGATGCAGAACAGAAATATGAAGAATATAAATTAATTACTCATTATTTTGAGTTTATTATTTTGTTAGGAAATTCCATTTTAGTTGCCTTTTGTTTTGGCAACCTTATATTTCTTTCTAGTATTTGATTTCCTAGTTAAAGTAGAATTTTTAGTTTTTGGTAATTTTTGTTAATTAATTGATTCTGCTTCCTTTTCGGACGAATCAATTAGGGTTAGGATTTTTTCCTATATAATAAGTTGTAAGCCTTCGGGCTAAGAGAGTAGTTTTATGATTTGATTAATGAAAATTGAGAGTTTTCTCATTATTGTGTGTTCGTAGAGGGAGTACTTCTAATTCATACTTATTCGTGATTGTCCTTGTTGCGCATTCTTCTATTCCAACACGCCTCCCCCTTGGAGTAAAACAGGAACCTCGTACCTTGTATGATTTAGTACTATAATTTGATGTAGAATAACTTAAGTTTAGGCTCCAAGATAAGCTCGTGCTAGGCACATGACTAACCGCTTCTTGAATTGACATCATACTACCATTCTAAATCAGCAGCTCTTGGTAGAATGGTAGTATTATATGGTTCTTGTAAATCATATAATAACTTAAGTTTAGGCCAAGAGGAAGATCTTGCATTGATGTAGAATAACTTAAGTTTAGGCTCCAAGATCTTGCATTGGTTCTTGTAAATCAGCAGCTCTTGGTAGAATGGTAGTATTATATGGTTCTTGTAAATCATCTTTCCATAACCAATGCAAGATCTTCCTCTTGGCCTCTTCTGCCTTAAGGCACAAGGTGACAGATGCAACTACCTATGAAACAGGTTTTCTACCGCGGGATTAGTTACTTTGGCGGATTTCTTTTTGGGAAAATTTCAAAATGACACCTGAACTTTGCACCAAATGTCACAGAGACACCTGAACTTAAGTTTATTTCAATTAAACACATGTACTAACAAAATCCCCAAATTTAGACACCTGAACTTAAGTTTATTTCAATTAAACACCTATACTAACAAAATCCCCAAATTTAGACCCCTGCCGTTATTCTCTGTCCCAAAAATTGCTAACATGGCATCTCCAACCCATTTAAGTTGCCCTATTACACATATTTCCAACAAGGGACGATGCACCCACTACGTATAAGTACTTTACATTCACTTGGGTGCATCGTCCATTGTTGGAAATATGTGTAATAGGGCAACTTAAACGGGTTGGAGATGCCATGTTAGCAATTTTTGGGACAGAGAATAACGGCGGGGGTCTAAATTTGGGGATTTTGTTAGTACAGGTGTTTAATTGAAATAAACTTAAGTTCAGGTGTCTCTGTGACATTTGGTGCAAAGTTCAGGTGTCATTTTGAAATTTTCCCTTTCTTTTTTTGAGCGGTAGTTACTTTGTCGGTTGGCATCATCTAAAAACTCAAAAAATATTTAAGGACGAAAATAAATGTTGTTATGTTTTCTATCAACCCTTGGTTGATTTCCTCTCATCTCTTCCACCACTTGATGTACCTATTATCAAATTTCTCTAATAATATTTTGCCGTTCCAAAAAAAAAAAAAGTTATGTTTTTGGCGTAATAAGCCAAAAATATTTCCGCCGGAAGTTGTAAGGTTTGTTGACCGTTTTGACCTTGCTTAAGGTCTAATCAATTCATGAGGACAAAAGGGGAAAATTTCAAAATGGCACCTGAACTTTGCACGAAATGTCACAGAGACACCTGAACTTAAATTTATTTCAATTAAACACATGTACTAACAAAATCCCCAAATTTAGACACCTGAACTTAAGTTTATTTCAATTAAACACCTGTACTAACAAAATCCCCAAATTTAGACCCCCGCCGATATACTCCGTCCCAAAAATTGCTGACATGACATCTCCAACCTGTTTAAGTTGTCCCATTGCACATGTTTCCAACAGGGGACGATGCACCCAAGCGAAACCCATAGGCAGGCTTCAGGTCTAGGGTTGAAGTGATGGAGATGGTGGAACAATATGCAGACTTCTTGAGAGAGAAATGGAGGGAAATCAATTAGGTTAAGGTCATTTTCCCTCAAAACCATGTTTTTTTTGCCCAAACCCAGTTCTTCTTTCTGCTCGACAGACTTCTAATGATGGGTTTCACTTGGGTGCATCGTCCCTTGTTGGAAACATGTGCAATGGGGCAACTTAAACGGGTTGGAGATGCCATGTTAGCAATTTTTGGGACGGAGTATAACGGCGGGGGTCTAAATTTGGAGATTTTGTTAGTACAGGTGTTTAATTGAAATAAACTTAAGTTCGGGTGTCTAAATTTGAGGATTTTGTTAGTACATGTGTTTAAATGAAATAAACTTAAGTTCGGGTGTCTAAATTTGGGGATTTTGTTAGTACAAGTGTTTAATTGAAATAAATTTAAGTTCAGGTGTCTCTGTGACATTTTGTGTAAAGTTCAGGTGTCATTTTGAAATTTTCCCGGACAAAAGTATAAAGTAACAATAAAAGGTAATCATGGAATAATAAGGGGGCGACTATTCGCAATCCTCAAATTTTCTCCCGTAGCCCGTTAAAAATTTTTAAAAATTATATTTCAGTAACTACATGTCGAAAATATGTTCAACATTCGGTAAACAACTGCCGAACATACATTTCGGTAAATAGCTGTTGAAAATAAGATTATATTTCGGTAACTACATGTCGGAAATGCACAAGAAACATATATTTCGGTAATTGGATACTGAAAATGTATCTCAATTTCGGTAACTAACTGTCGAAAATGTATCTCAATTTCGGTAACTAACTGTCGAAACATATGGAAATTTTTAAAGGGCTACGGGAGAAAATTGAGGGGTGCGAATAGCAGCGCCCAATAATAAGGTAAATATTTGGATATCAAATTCGAAAAGTATGGAAGTATCTAAAAATCTAATAAAAAATGAAGTATATTGTGTAGATATTTATGAACAGTATATTTTGGGAAATTTATAGAAATGGTCCTCCTAATTTCAATCGAGTCTTATTTTCGTCTCTAAGTATCAATTGTAACTCTTTTAATCTTTAAATTTGGTTTTTATACCAAGTTGGTCCAATTGATAACGTCAGGGCTGACGTTAACGTTATCAATTGAACCAACTTGGTATGAATGCAACGTCCAAACTGTTATCAATCTGATTTTTTCCTTCCAATTTGATTAACAGAAATTATCAATTGGATCAATTTGATAAAAAATCAACTTAAAGATAAAAAAACTTGTAATTGATATTTAGACGACAAAAATAAAACTCAGATGAAACTAGGAGTCTCGTTTCTATAAATTAAATTTTCCATAGATTTTCCTCCTAGATTTTCCTCAACCTTTCCTTTCCTTTCCTCTCCATCTGCAATTCCATTATCACGCTTCTCACTCGGGTTGGGGAGCCTTCCAACTAGGGATACACAGCAGCACATCAACTCTCTCTCTCAGCTCCATCAATGGCCACATCGACCGCGCCGAAAGAGGAAAACTCCACCACCACCAGCAACGACGCTTCACCGGCTCCTCAACTACCACCACCTCTCACTGCTGCCACGGACTCGTCTCCCGAGGAGATCGACGAACCGAAGAGCCTCGGAGACTCTCCAACGACCGGAGATGCGGCGGCTGATCCAACAATGGCCGTCAAAGACAACGGCGCCAACGACGACGACGTTACAGTTTCCGATACCCAGAAGAAGATGCGAAGGGCGGAGCGGTTCGGAGTGCCTGTGCAGATCTCCGAGGAAGAGAAGCGGAATACTCGAGCAGAAAGGTATAATAATTTTTCTCCCTTTGTTGGAGGTGCGTTTCCGCTGAATTATTGCACTGCAGGCTAAAGACAATAGTCTTAGTTGTTTATGCTGAATGGTATTTTAGTTGATGTATGTGAGTAGAATGACCGCCCAAAAATCTGTGAAAACATGGGTTTTAGTCCATTAAGTTTAGCAGAAACGCCCCTTAATCTTCTTAAGGTACGGTTATGGGATTGGGTTTGTGTTCTGTTATTCTGTTTCAGTTGATAGGATTAGGGTTAGGGTTAGGGTTTGGGCTTAATCTACGAACAAAAGGAACTAGTCCTTGCACAGTCTCACAAACCAGAGCACTTCCAGGTGAAATTAACACCAAAAACAGCTACTAACCCCACAACATCTAGGAAAAAAGAAAGAGGTTCCTATGAATTCTCCAGGCTGCAGAAATGGATAGATTGTGGGAAGAGGCTTTATTCCCTCTCCGAGAATGATGCATGCTTGAATGTCCTCCTTGATAAGGCACTGCAAAGAAGAACAGTCCATACTCTGGTGCTGAAAAACCCTCCCGCTTCTTTCCTTCCAAAGCCAGTAGATTGTTGCTCCAAGTTCAATGCTAGCCATGGAATTACCACCTCTGAATTGCCTTGCCCAACTCAAAATCCCAGACAGATCCACTGGATCATTGGTAATCCCATTGCACTCTAAGAAAAGAAAAGATGGGAGTGGGATTTATTTTCCCCAAGGCAGAGATTACATTGAGGATCTTCCAGCATATCCCCCAAGAGGAAAGTCTAGCTTATGAGTTTTTCTCGTTTTAGTACATCTATCCGGTTTCTTTTAATAACGGCACATTTTGAGTAACTAATAAGACCATATTCTTTCCTTGACTCAAACTTTTATTTGAATGAAGTAAAAAGTTGAGTAAAAGCTTTATTTGATGTGAACCACCCCAATGTGATAACTCAAATGTAGTCATGAATTTCACAAAAAACATCATTTATGGGATACTTATGAATATTGAAGGCACAATGACCTTTAAAAGTTTGAGTAATGATTGGCTCCCTTGATTTTTGTGAAACTCAATTTTATGCGGGTTTGAGTCGAGGATGAAGTTTTGAGGAGTTCTTTTTCACCCAATTTGGAGTTCGTGGAGATTTGAATAAGGGCTGGGATGCCCTCAGTGTAGACCCTGCATATTTCCCCATTCTGTCGCTAAACTTTTACTTTCATTACTCATGGTGTTTAACTGTTTATCTTGACAGACAATTTACAGCTTCTATAGCTCATTTATCTGATCTTCTCATATAATGAATGTCCTGTCTTTCCATAGACTTTTTATGGATCTTAAACTCTGTGGGAAGTTCGAAAGATACACGTACAGCCAACGTAACCGACTGATCTCATTGTTTGTTATATCCTTGAACTTTATGCATCGAAAGGCTTCTCTCGAAACATGGTACTTATTCATTCCAAGCTAATGAATCGAACATGCTAATGTGATCCCAAAAAAGGTTTCCTTAGAGCATCTCCAACCTTAGCTTCAAATGTGGGGATTCCAAACTTTTTTGAAGGCCTAAGTGGCAATTTGACATTTTTGAATTTGGCATCTGATACACGGATCCTCGTTTTTGGGCGAAGTACCCGTGTCGACACGACACGACACGGGTGCGGGTACGGGATCCGCACGGGATTCGTCGAAAAATAATCGGACACGTTGGAACAATAAGAGTCATCGTCGAAGAAGGATGGAGTACGAATGTACCTGCTTTGGAAGAAGAGAGAAGTAGATCTGGCTTATGGTCGGAGGAGAAGATCGTCAGAGCAGACCATCGCCGTCGAAGGAAGAGCGGACCATCGCCGTCGAAGAAGGAGAGAGAGAGAGAGAGAGAGAGAGGCCTGGACATTGAAGAGCTGCTGCCAGGGTTGGACTGCTGCTGCGTATAGATATATGTTTTAGGGTTCTGTAATTTTGTTACTAGGTAGTGGCTCTTTCTTTGTTTGGGTTGGGCCTAAGTGGGCTGGCTCAACTAAGACTTGTATTTCTCACATAGTTGGCCATAAGACATCTCATTTATTAATGGACCATAAAAACATGGGTTTACCCTTTATTATTTAGTACATCTTTTTTGTATTTGTTGGAATGAATAAAATTTCAAATTAAATGATTATATTTTGGAAAATAATTTTATATATTTCAATAAATAATATAAAAAATTCTATATATATAAATATTCAGCGGATCCTCGCACCCGTGTCCAAATTCAAATACATATCCCCGAATCCTCTATTTTCAGTTTTGAGGTGTCCGACCCTTAGATATGTACCCGCACCCAATTCTCATACCCGTGTCCGTGTAACATAAAATACCCCCTCCAATCACTATGCCAGATTTCTTATTTAGGTATCAAATGACACCTAGACAATTGACATCTTGGTTGGAGTTGGCTCAAATGCCAATTCATCTACTTGGCATGCCATGTCAACTTTGACATCCTTGGTTGGAGATGCTCTTAGGAGAGAAATCACTCATCTTGACGTTTCCAATATATATTCAAGTTATTTAAAAGTTAAAATATTTGTGGTGGCAGGGATGTTCACTGATAGTTATGACATCATCATTAGAATGTCAATTGGCAATGTTTTGTTTTGTCCTTGTTCAAACCTATGTTACCTAGATCCCCAATTTTGGGGGAAGTATCGGTGTCGACACAACGCGGCACGGGTACGGGTCTCGGATACACAAGGGATTCGCCCAAATACATCCAGACATGGCTATTTTTGCGGAAGAAGAAAGAAGAAGATGATAATGAGGTGTGTACCATATGGATTGTGTATGGTATTGAAGAAGAAGAAGAAGATGATGATGTGTGTATGATATTGAAAAAGTGTGATGTGTGTACGGTATAGTAAACTGATTTTGGTGCTGGTTTTAGATGCGTGTACGCCTGTCGGTATCAATTAAAGCTTAAGGGTTTTGATCGTATAGAAATCAAGAAGGTAGATGATGCTGAAGGGTTTTAATTGTATGTTAAGCTTAAACATTAGTTTGGTTGACTAAATCCCCCAAGTTTTGCTTGTCATTGGTAATTTGATGACAAGTTTGAGTGCTGTGAAATGCACCTATGGCAGTGATTATCTTCTAGTCCAAGCCATAGTCATTTTTATTTGGCAGCTGCTATCCACTGTTATTATAACTTCTGCCTTTTAAGAATCAGTTCCAATTCTACTTCTGTGTACACTTGAGCTTGTTAAAATGCGGGTCTGACTCGTTGCAGGTTTGGGACTGGGACTGGGTCTGGGTCTGAGTCCGGTGTGCATGGATCAGATGCATTGACGAAATCAGAAGAGCAGAAGAGAAAGGCTAGAGGGGAGAGGTTTGATTATCTGCATCCTTAATTATTTGATGAAGTACCTTGTCATTGAATTTGTTACAACCTTTAATCACTTTTCTCTTTGTTTGTTCAAATAGTTTTTGATCTGTCATATTTTCTTTTTAGGTTTGGGTCTGTGCAATCGGTTTCTGCTGATGAGGAGGTGAAGAAGAAAGCCAGGCTTTCCAGGTTTACAGCAGTTGCCCCGATAGATCCTTTGGAAGAGGAAAAAAAGAAAGCAAGGGCATTAAGGTCAGCATCAATGCAACAATATTGGCTTCCCCACATACTATGTTAGGGATATGTTACGGTGTTTCTATAAGTCTATGTGATGCAATTTTGATGGTTGTTATTTCTGGTATACATTTAATGATGTGTTAAACATTGGTTTCCAGGTTTTCCAAAGCTCCATCTGGCTCTCCATCACAAGTAAATGGCAAAGCAAATGATATTGAAACTGTAAGTCCTTGTGAATTGCTAGTTTAAAGAACTCTTGATGCTGATGTACCCCTATTAGTTTGTTGCCTTGAGTAGTAATTTTCTGCTTTTGAACTTCAGAAAACAGCTATCACGGGCAAGGCTGGCGAGGAGACCTAAATGCCTTTGTTTTTCTCGTTCATGGTAAGATCTGTTTGAAGAGGTTATCTTTAGTGATCAGAATTATCAATTATTGTCATGCTTCGTTAAATTGTCATGCTTTCTCCATGCAATGAATAGGTTTCTTTGGTGAGCTGTCTTAATTAATTTGCCGTCTCATATGGCGAGTTTTGTGTTATGACATGTTGACTCCCCATGGCTTATCTATGGTTGTCTACTTTCTGACTATGAATTCTTGGATGCAGATCTTCCATTCTCAGACACCCTCTCATGGTGTATGGCAGCATGACGGAGCTTTTTTTTTTTTGTCTCAGATGTATCTGTTCACCTGGTGAGGCCAGGATACTCAACACCGTCTTCTCCTTAGTGGTAACCTATTTTAATGACTGACAAAAAGTATCAAAATTCTGAAATTATAGGCGTGGGAAAAATTTGTGCTCAGTTTCAGATATAGAACTGAGACTCTTCAGAAAGCACTGTCTCCTAATTTTGGTTCTGGTACAACTATCCTTATTTTCTTCCTCTAATATCAGCACGTGAGCAACCCCTCATATCTACGTGTAGTGATGTCATATACTGTGGGTGCGTTTGGTATCTGCAGAAACATTTAACTCTGTGAGTCTAACATCATCTGATCCAAGAATTTGAGCGTCAAATTTGCTACATAGTCAGTTGCATACTTGTAGAACAGTCCTATTTCCAGAAATCACAAAGCATACAACTGTGGTCTTTTCTTTTTTCATTTTTTTCTTTCCTTTTCTATTTTTAGAGAACTGCAATCTTTTGGATTTGTAAGATTCAAGACTATAGATAGCCAGAAATATAAACAGTAACAGTTTCTGGAACAAAACATAAAGCAACTGGTTTTGTTTTGCTTTCTAACTCTAGATTGACAGCTTTTAGGAAGGTCCGGTTGATTTTTGGAACCATGCATATTGCCAGTGTTATTGAGGCTTATGTTGAGTTTATGTAATGCATTATTTGTTTTTATGTGCTGAGCTTGTGTGCTTACAAGTTCACTTTGTGTGTCGCATTTTGTGGCACATAGTGTGAACATGTTGACTTTTGGATTCATGGATCAGATGATAGTAACCTTGCATTTTTCAATTGGGTCAAAATTATTTTACTGCTGTTTTCATACTTGAGCACGGCAGATATGAGGGGGAATTGGGGAAAGTTTGAGGATTAAGTTGTCGGAGGATAGAATTTGAACTCATTCTTGTCCACAAAAATTCCCCGCAGCTATAATTTCAGAACTTATGGTATTCTTTCTGTCATTGGAATAGAATTGATGCTTAGGAGGTGTTTGTTGGTTAACCTTGATCTCAATTGTTGAATTGCCTGGCTATTCAATCAGATTTGTAACAATGAATTGAAGAATTTCGCAAGTTCAATTTTGTAACTTTTAGAAAAATGGACTAGTCCCTGATTTCTGAATTTCCTAGTCATTGTTTGTTTTTCGGTTTCTTATGTGGTATAAATTTCTGAATTTCCTAGTCTTGTCTGTTACGTTTCTCTGATGTTCCTATTTTGTCAAACCTTCCCTAGTTCCTGTTCCCTCACCTTGGAAGTTTCATCTCTTCTTTGCTTGAAAAGAGTAACCAATAGGTTGAAGAAGAGTCATGGCTCATGGTATCAATAGCATCTTCATTGACTCCCTTCAAAAAAAAAAGAAAAAAATAGCATCTCGTTTAATTTTTTTTCCACCAGTGTAAGTAAAACGATCAGTAACATCTTGTTTTTGATTCAATTCATTCTATCAGAAGCATTCAAAAAAATCGAAGCCAGTTCAAAGATTTGAGCTACCAGGCTTGGACGCTTTTGGGGAACAATGTACAAGCGATTTGCCACCCTTGCCTCTGTCCGTCTTTACGAAATGACCAAGCCTTTTTAAGTGGAAGTAGATGGCTAGGAAGTATAAACAAGGAGTAGCACTGTAGGTTTTACAGGGTTTCTAACTTCTTTTCACATTCGTAAGAACCTATTACATGGTGGGGGGGAGGCTAGGGTTCGAACCCATGATCTGGCACTCCGTTTTCTTTACATCGTCTCAGTTTCAATAACAAGGAGATCAGGACAAGCAGAAGCTAGTAAAGGGTTTCCGGTCTATTCTTGCATCTCTTTAGACTTGAGGCACCGTGGTGATTCCAAGAAAAACTAAAATGGCTGTCAGACTGTGATGTAATGAGCATGAACTCCACACAAGAATATAATCCTTGTATGAGCACTTACAGTTTCCTCCATTTGTGCTCTGTTGTTAAAATTCATGTGGATAATGCTCAGACGAATACGAGATGGAGGTTGATTCATAGTTCGCAGTCTTGCAGCAATGGAAGGACTGCTGAAAAGGGTCATCAGCCGACTAATTCTCCTAATTGTGTTGATCCAACAAGATTCAATGGCATACAAGCAAGTCCTTGGATATCTATACCTACAAGCCCAAAAGAAGACATGGGAATCCTCACGCACTTACAGAAGCCTTAAATCTATGTTGATATCTTTTGGAAAAAAGAAGAGTAGGGCTTGGAACTTTTTTGTTTCGAAGCGATGTTACAAGCTAAACATGCCAATGAGCATGCCAGTGCTCATGCTTAAATTTTGATTAATGCTACCTCCGCTCCAAAAGCATTGTCTAGTCCGCAAAAACGAGAACTTAAAAAAAATACATTTTTATCAAGAAATTTGAAAAAAAATTCACAAGTAGAGTACTAGATATCAATGAGTTATTTCAATTTATGCAATAAAGTTTGGAATTTTCTGATAAAGGATCATTATTTGTAAGTTCTCGGGGACTGGATAATCATTTTGGGACGGAGGGTGTTTCAAATCTCAATTCCTTTCCCCAATAGGCAACAGTAAAATAAATTTGAATAGCTACTCTCGTGCAATTGCTTTCTAACCAAAATGTAGTGCAAAAAACACAAATTGAGATTAGTTTGACATTGTCTTTTCACTTAAATACTGGAAAATCAAAACATGCAGAAGACCAGATTCAATGTATACTGGAAAACTTCTCACCACTGGCAATCAAAAGGCTCTCTCCCTTGCCCATTGGAATAAAAGAGCTGATATACGGATATATGTTATGTTCTAGCTACTGGATGGAGGCTCAAGAACTGTTCATTAACTTATCATTCTCAATTGACAGGATCCACCAAATCGATCAACAAAGGGATTGGCGATATCAAGTTAGCCATTCACCAAAGTAGGTTTTTGGAGCTCAATTACAAAGAGTTTCCTCATCAAATTCATCCATCAAAACATACCCTTCGTCTCTCATAAGAGAAAGCAATCTGTCTAACATTGCATAAATTTCTTCGGTTCTTCCATTTGATACATCTTTGGCAATAAAGGTCTGTAACCCACCACTTGTTTCAATCCAACTACTACCGGGTATCTTCTTCAACCCAAGATTTTTCATCTTTTTCCTTACCTTTTCAGCCTCTTCCCATCTTCCAGCTCGCGAAAATAAATTAGCCAAAATAATATAATTCCCCGTATTTTCTGGCTCGATCTCGAACAAACGGTCACAAACAAACATTCCAAGTTCAACATCACCAGAAACCGAAGCCCCATTAAGCAAAGCACCCCAAACCTTAGCACTTGGCTCAATTGGCATTTTAGAAATGAATTCCACCGCCTCAGAGAGCTTTCCAGCTCTACTTAAAACTCCTACCATACAAGCATAGTGCTCAACTGTGGGCTGAATCCTGTATTTCACAAGCATTGCATCAAAGTTCTTCCAAGCTTCATCAACAACCCCAGAATGGGAACAAGCTGTCAATACTGCCGTAAATGTGACGGGATCTGGTTGAGTCCCATTATTCAGCATCTTTTCAAGTAGATCCAATGCCGCATTTGCATCACCGTGTGCTGCATGTGCTGAGATTATAGCTGTCCAAACAATCACACTCCTATCTTGTGATTGATCAAACACTCTTTGTGCCCCGTAAAGAAAACCCAATTTTGCATAGGTATCGATAATTGCAGTGGTGACATAAACATTCCTGTAAAAGCTGTTTCTAATGGCATATGCATGTATTTCTTTCCCACCTTTCAGATTTGAAAAATGGGATACAGAAAGAAGAATGCTTGAAAGTGTAACCGAGTTTGGCCTTAGTTCGGAGGATTGCATCTCTCGAAATAAATCTAGAGCTCCCTCAGGTCGATTGTTCTGTATCAGACCAGAAATAACAGCATTCCATGCACTCAATGCTGGGCTTTTCATTTCTTGGAAAAGATCCAAAGCTTGCTCTACAAATCCATGAACCATGTACCCAGAGATGATGGCACCATACGTAACTTCATTCTTCTCACTCATGTTTTCAAGAAGTTCTCTTGCATAATCCAAGCTACCACATTTGGCATACAATGCAATAAGCGAATTGCAAATTGAAAGGTCCATTTCAATGTCATTAGCAACAATGAATTGATGAACATCCATTCCAAACAAAAGATCATTTGACTGCCCGCAAGCTTGCAAAACACTGAGCACTGTAACTCCATTTGGCCTTAAACCTTCCAAATCCAATATTTCTCCGTACAATCTCTTGCAATCTTCATAATACCCTTCTTGCGAATATGCAGCAATCATTGAATTCCATGTCACAATATCTTTCTCTGGCATTGCATCAAACAATTTCCTTGCTGAAGCAACATCATCACACCTCGAGTAGTACGTAACCAAAGGATTCATAGCGAAGACATCCAAATCAAACCCATTTTGCACGACAAAAGCATGGAACATTTTAGCCAGTTTTAAGTCCGGAAACAATGATGACAACGCCTTTAACACTGACGTTATTGTAAAATTATCTGGTTTTGCGAATCCTGAAGGAGAAGATAACCAGTTGGAAAACAACTCAAGTGTTTCGACGTGCATATTGTTGAAGGAATACCTGTCAGACAAATAAATTGTAAGTATTCATACTTCCAGCTTCCAAGTCATTATCCCGTAGATGCACCCCACAACAGAATTAGGACATCAAATAAAATTTATATAACAACAGTAAAACAAATACGAGAAATACAGCCCCAAAGCCAAAGAACTTGATATCAGAATCCCAAACGATTGATTATACATTGCTCTAAATATAAGAACACATTTTATTATAGGCTTATAGCCGTACCCCAGCTGTAGCCATACCCTACTTCTTTTAAGTTTCACTATACCGACATACCCGTATCATCTTTACTAGTATCCATATGCGTGCTTCTTAGAAAACAGGAAGTAGATTCAATAAATATAGCCAAAAGCGGTTGGCCTAGTGGTCAAGGCTTGGGACTTAGGGGTTTGCTTCGTCCTATGATCTTAGGTTAGAAACCTCTCAGGTGCTAACAACTCTTTTCAGTTCATACAAAACTTTACTCTGACTTTAATCGGGACCCCGCAAGTGGGCGGTGGGATTGGTCTCCCAAGATTAATTGAGGTGTGCGTAAGCTGCCCTGACACCTGAGTTATAAAAAAATAAAAATAAAAGCCAAGCCCTAAAAAAAAAATTTGATTTCCGACCAATTTAGTTTTTTGGGCTTGACTTATTTGTTCAGCAAAAATGGTGAAAAGCCTAAAAAATTTAGAGTATTTTTTAAGATATCCAAAACGAAGCCTTAGGGATCAACATCACATAAATTAAAGAACATGAACATGGTTGATTGATAAAAACGAATTCCATTTCGTTACTAACCCAAAAGGGTTTAAAACTCCATAAATAAAAGACGTAACAAACAATACCCAGCGAGCAATGCGTTCCAAGAGAACGTGTTCCTGTGGGGAATTTCGTCGAACACCCTGTGGGCTTCACGGAGGTGACCTGACTTGGAGTAGAAAGTGATGAGCTTCGAAGCGAGGAAGTTGTCGAGGACGACGGAGGAGAGCAGGAGGCGGGCGTGGAGCTGCTTGCCTTGGCGGAGGAGGCGGCTGTCGGTGCAGCGTTGGATGAGGCGGCCGTAGGCGGCGTAGTTGAGTCCATTGGCTCCGTGGAGGGTTTGGCGAATGTAGCCGTTGGTGATGGTTGGTGTTTGGCACAGAAGGGACTTCGTTAACTTCATTCATTTGCGCAAGTACGAACAATGTACACCATTCTATGTGCAAGCTTTGGACTTCGTCGGCGAAGATATAAGAACAGTTGCCGTCGTTGGGTGTCGTTCGGGTCGTCGCCGAAAGTAAGAACAGTTGCCGTCGTTAGGCTTTGATAGGTCGTCGTTGGTTGCCGTCGGTCACAAAAATAATGGTTCAGGCCGGAGAAGATACAAAAGCCGAGAAACTGCTTGAGCCTGCTGGGAACCTCAACATTTGGTGGCTAGCTTAAACTGCTTTTTGGAGGATTTCCTAGTCAATTAGCCGAGAAAGAGCTTGAGCTTCCTGAGTAAGTGTTCACGAAGATTTTGACAATTTCGTCAATTCGTGTTTGGTGATTTTTTTATCAATTTTTTTTTTTTTTACTTTTTGATGAATATATATATATATATATATAAAACGTACCTCAATTCAAAAAATAAAAGAATTTGTTAAAATGTTAAAAAAAATGACAAAAGATGAAAAAATACGCAAACCTATAGAATTTCTTTTATCTCAAAATTGACAACCAAACAAAGGTGATTCCATAGATTTTGAGCATCTATGAAGTCCTAGAAGCTGAAATAGAAATAAAATACGATTCTAGAGAAGCTCGGTTTGAGGTGCTTTTCAGATCAGATTTTAAATTCAAAGTATTTTGGAAGCTGATTTTTAGCTTTTGCAGTAAACACTACCAGTTTTTATTACATCTTAATTAATCATAATCTGACCACCATAGTAAAGATATACTTAAAAAACCGAATAGAGTCAATCTGAAATACAAATGTAGGGAAAAAAGAGGTGCTAAAAAACTCGGCTTTGTCTTGTATATGTTTAAAATTATTTGGCTAAAAGTCATAATATTTTACTTTTCTGATTCGTCTTGACGAAACGAATTGGAACACAAAAAATGTAAGGTGCAAAACAAACAAATGCAACTCTTTTTTTTGAATATGGACAAAACAAGAAAAAGCCCAAATCCAGAGGCTTGCAACCCTCAAAGCTACACCGTTTTTACCAAAAAACTGAGAACAAGATCCAACCCCTAAATCCCCGTTTGGCTCCTAACCATTCCTTTAAGCATTTTGGTTTCTATTTTTGCCCCATTCTCCACTAAGTCAACTAGTTTTTGGATGCTCTTTACGTGCAACAACAGCAACGAAAAGAGCGAAACATACTCTAAAACAAGGAACTTAGGGCATGTACACCAAGGCTTAGGTAAACTTACTAGTAAACAGTGTAAAATTGTATTTTTGCTTTTCTCTTTTTCCTTTCATGCTCCACCAGTCCTCTCTATAACCTTCTCTATCCCATTAAAATACTATTATAAATTATAATATTTCTTACACACATAGTTGGTTGATTATCCCCGTTGGTTTTGTTCTATTTTGCCGGCAACCATTCAAGGCCACCTGAGTTGTGCCTTTTTGCCTGAGGTGGGAAATTTGGATTGGTGTTGTTCAATTTGTGTGTACGGAAATGGCAAGAAAGTTGTTGGGTGTTGTGTGGGGGTGAGATTGGTGTGATTGATTAAGAGATTTGGGAAGAAAAATATGGGGTTTTAGATGGTTCTACCCCAAAACCTTGATCCGCAACGTCGGAGATGCCATTGAACTCGAAATCCACTGCCATTGCATCGCCGGTAGATCACCACCACTCTGTAGGAACTTGTTTAGATCCATGGAGGGGAGGAAGGAAGGTTAGATTTGGGAGGGAAGGGATCTGTCAAACCAAGAGTATGGACCCGTCGGCGACATGTCAGCATTGGCGTCAGAGAAAGAGATGGCCCGGAGTCGGAGGAGATGGCCGGAGTTTGTAGCTGCATTGGATAGAATAGAAGAGAGAGAAAGTTAGTTGTGGGATAAATAATAAAATAACCAATTGGTGATGAACAATTCCTCGGAAAATTTACTGAGATTCTCTGGCAAATGGTAAAATACCGAAGTTTTACCGAATCTGGTGCAGGGCATCTTTTTGGGTTTGCCTCTTTAAAGTACCTAAATACATCCATTTACCTACACTTGTATACATGCTCTAGGAACATATCATACCATCTGGGTTATTTGAAAGTCCAGTATTAGAGTGATGTTATGTAATTTTATTGTGTTGCTAACTCAAGGTGTTTGAGTGAGTTTACATGCATCTTCATTAATTAATGAAAACCCAATTCCATCGTCTACTAGCGGGGAGTCTGAGTGAGGAAAATGTTAATCAAATTTATTGTTGTAAGTTTTTATTGTTGTAAGTTACGCATATTTTAAGTTATTATGCATTTTTTGGCTAGTTACGCAGGGTGTACCTTGGAAGTGGAGTATATGATCGATACTCATAGTTTTGGATGATGTATAGTACACATGCTTTTGTTGATGTTACAGGCATTAGTGCATGGTAAAACCCCAATATTAATAGTTATGCATTTTTTTTTTTGGGTCAATTGCGTATTTTTTGGGTAAGATGAGTTAAGCACTTTTTTTATGGACAGCAGTGAATGGTTTGTTTTGATTAAATTTTTTTCAATTGGACTTTCCAGTAATGGAGGATGAAATTGAATTTCCAAAGATTATTCGTGATGTGTGACAACTGGCCCAAACACCTTGAGTTATGAAATGTCATAATATTACTCTAAAACAATACTGAATTGGAGGATGGTGTTGTGCATTGCTGGCTTGCTGCGCACCTCCAAGCTAATGGATTGTGTATCCGACGGCTCGGATCTCATCTCGGCAATGAACGGCTCTCGATCGTTGATTGCCAAGATGAGATCCGACCCGTCGGATGCACGATCCAACTGCTCAGAGGTGCGCAGCACGGTGTTGTACATCTCACTGCACAACACCAACCCGAAGTCCAACGATACTATAGAAGAACTCAAAAAAAATATTCAAATATGTTTCCTGTTTCATAATATGGTCTTATTTTTTTGAATAGCATATTTTTGAAAATATATTTCCCTTCTTTTTTTTTCCCGTTGTATATATAAGTCTTTCTTTGTATTCATGGGAAACTAAGGGGTTGTTCGGACAAAAAAATGAGCCTGGCTTATTCCCAAAAAAGCCATTTGCACACACACACCCTCCCTCGACCCCACCCTGCAGTTCCGAAAATACCCCCCCAGAAAAAGGATAGGGTTCTGTTGGGAAGCCAGAGCAAAACAAATAGCTAGGGTATTTTGGTAATTTCAATCCTCTGCAGTGTGGCTTTTTAAGCCGAACCACTGTGGCTTTTTTTGACAGAATTGGCGGGAAAGCCGGCTCATTTTTTTTTGTCCAAACAGCCCCTAAAACTAGTTGACTAAAGAGGAGGCAATAAAAGAAACTAAAAAGCTTAGGTCCCGTTCCCCTAAGGTCTCTTAAAAAATAAGTACTTATTTTGAGTTTTTGGAAGGAGAAATAAGAACACTAGTACTTATTCAGTGTGCCATTTTTGATTGCTTAAATATTTTAATATGAATATCAAAAAATATGCAATATAGATATTGTTTGATAGATCTCAATTAGTTCTATTATACAAAGTTCGCAAAATTATGAAATGCAATATAAATTTAAAGATATAAGCGACTAAAAAATGACACAGATTTTGAAATGTAAAAATAAAAGGCATTATAAGAAGGTAAAAAAATTAGTGAAACAAGAATTTTTAGGCTAGTGATTTTGCCACACCCTTTTTTGTTATTGCCACACCCCTGCAAGTGTATTTTTTGGTGCAAAAATACACTTGCAGGGTGTGACAATAACAAAAAAATGGTGTGGCAATATCATTTCTCAATTTTTATTGGGTAATAAAAAATACTGTACTGAATAAGTGCTTATTGTTATCTTTTGGTCTCAGCTTTTGGTCAATAGTCAAACTAATTTTCTTTAACACATTCCAGAGAGAGAAAGAGAAACGGGGGATCTCCTAATCCTCCCTCCCTCGTGCAATTTCTTTTTTTGAATTTCTCAACACATTCTAGAGAGAGAAAGAGAAACGGTTAAAACAAATCCAGCGAATCTTCCCGTGCCCAATCATTAATGCAACACGTGAAAAAACTGGAGTAAACAAATCCAGCGAATCGTCCCGTTGAAAGCATTTTTCTTCTCCTACACGTTTTGTTCCGGAGCGTTCCGTTCCCAATTTCAAAATCCCTCTCTCTCTCTCTCTCTCTCTCTCTCTCGCTCGCGGAGGAAGGAGATAATGCAGACGTTCTGCTCGACTTTTTTGCTTACGATTCCTGTTGGTCACTGTGGTTGGGTCCGATTGAGAATTTGTTTGGGCGATCTTCTTGCAAGCCCTCGTTTGTTGGCCGTATTTTACCGGTGTGACTTTTTTGGGGTGGTTTGTTCTCGGAACTGTTCGAGATCGGCGATTTTGGAGTCACAAGTTATGGGTATTTATTCTGCCTCTCTCTTTCTATCTCTCTCCTAGGTTAGGGTTACATTTACGAAGTTCGTTTTTTCCCCTTCGGATTTGGAACAGATCCTTTTCTTTCCCCCCCTCCCTCACTCCTGTTTATACATACGCACATACGCGTATAAATATGTATATTCAAATTTACTACATAATTTGATATGCTTGATTCCAAATTAGTTTTCGGTGATTTCGATTTGATTTATTAGGGCATTCTTCAGATGAACGCATTCCACAACTAGATCGCGCTCGCTCGGGTTTGAGGGAGACATCTACGCGTTGCTCTCCTTCAGAAACTTTGTCATGTGATTTTTGGGGTGCCCTGGATCTCCTTGCCTGTTGTTCACTCGGAAAAAGGTAACTCTTTTGATTCAGCCTTCTCTTCGCTTTGTTGTAGACCTGTCCTTTGCTTAGATACATGATCCATCGTTACATAGTTTAGGTATTGGGCCGTTCTGTATCGTTGCCCACGATGCTTTTCCTTTCGCGTTCGATTCGTTTATGCCGTGCGTTTGGGAGTGGATGTTCTTGGTTTCTAGGTTTCTGTTCGTTCGTTTCGGATATTGCATGTTTGCTGTTGTGATAATTTAAAGGTGTTGTCAATGTGTCTGTACATAACGCCAAAAGAATGTGCAAGTTCACTGCTAATAGTGACAAGAGTTCCTTAATGTCCTATTTTGAGTGCTAAAATTCCATTTCTATGATTACCGATTTAACAAATATATGAATTTGTCTCGCTTCATAACTTTGCTGCCCCGAATAAGAATGAATTTGTTGTTGTCTACTACATTTTTCTTAGAGATCATTCAAACAATTCATGATTTCCCCTGTGGTGAAAGATAATTCTTCACTAATGATGTGTTCCTTTATTATTTACTGAAGTATTGCACGCACTTAAAATAAAGCAAACTTGATGGGACACAATCTATAAGTTTATGAGTAAATTCTGCTTTGGAGTACAAATCTTTCAATATTTCCATTGATGACATATAGAAATACATTTGGATAATTTACTTGCCTTTTGTTTTGTTTGTACCATTTGATGTTCAGTTATTAGAATGTAGAATATATGTACTGACTTTCTATGTCAGGTCATTTGTTATTAGTGTTGACTGAGTTTTGTGTTTTGAAGCTGATCATATGGGTGGAGATAATGTTCAAATTTGATGGTTTGTTGACCCTACAATTTGTATCCCAGCCCAGTGATTAATCACATCCCATTTCTGCAGTGGATTTATGCACGGCATCATTAGCATGATAATCCGCATGGAGGGTTCTATTAGCTTATCTACATTCAAGGTCAAAAGGTAATTGTTGCTGCCACAACGTGAGATGGAATCTGAGGAGTGAATTGGTCAAATATTCAAGGTGTGAAATCACTATTCTGATAAATATGATGCATTGTCTTGCTGGCCATTGAAACAAAGTTATGCAGATTTTTCTGTGTAAAGAATTATGGACATTTTTTTTTTATGTCAAGTTTAATATATTGGTTGATTCCCAATCTTATAGGTGTTGAGCGATGCTCGTATGTTAACTGTATTACATAACTTCATGTGCATGGCCCAGTGATCTGATTTTAAAACCTATTATTAACATTTCCTGTATCTTACTTCTCTTATTCTTTTAATGCTATTTGCACGATGTAGGCATTGCCGGCTATATATCAGCATCATTTTGAAGTATGGGTAGGACTATTTGGATTCTGCTGATACATGAATCAAAAGCATGACCAATTTGCGTTGCCAATGATGTGTTACGAAATGATTGGAGTCATTTTCAGAGAGACTGTAACATTAGAAATAACTACAAGCTCATCTTAAGATATGAATAGAGATGAATTTTTAACACTATAATTCTGAATGATTTTCCACAGAGATGGATTTTCAATCTTCAGACAGATTGTCTCCCATCTACAATTCAAAATGAATTTCGACCAACCAAAACTAGATATTGGTGCTTGCTGCACACAAACAATTTCAAGGTGTAGGCCAAGTACTTTGTGTTGTCTACCGATTTACTTGCATTTTTCAAAAATAGTTAACTCTTTAACATTTTTAATAATATCAAAGGAATTTGGAAGTTGACTTCAACCACTTCTTCAAGACTTCAATCCAGCCACTATTCTAATAAGGATGGGAAATTGAATTTGGTTCATTGTTTTGCATAATGATATTCGTCCAAATGCTCACATGTTTGAGGAGTTTCTTGCCACCGTTCAGCTTCAGTTCTCTGACATTTTTAGTGCTGCACAAAACAGTGAAAAGTCATATGAATGGAAACCTTAATGGATATTCCTTATTTATGTGCATCTGATTTCGTCATTAGATGCCTTTTGTTAGTTTGGTAATAATGTTTCTCAATGTTTGTAATCAACATAAACTAAAACTGTATTTGTGCTTGGGTGTGAATTGGCCAATTGTACTATTGCTTTGTAACTAAATTAAATCAGATTATTGCAGTCGCCATCACTATCGATGAAATAGTATTTAGCATTAATTTTGATCTACTTTGGCTACTTTCTGCTTAAAATCTACTGCAAGTATATGATGTCTGGATGCTATTGTTTTACATTTATAGGTTACTTAGCATTGCAAGTTCATATTTATGCCATAGTTCCATTTTTCTTCAACTATTGGAACTGGAGAGATGCTAAACTTGCCAGTTGAACAAATTGACAATGCATTAAACCATTTGCAGTTGTATATGATTGAGGTTGATGTTCTTTTCCTATTTAATGTTTTGCTAAGAGTAAATTCTATTTTCCATTCTGCATAATTTCTGGTTATCTTTGGTAGTGTAAATTTCACTTGTCTGTCTTTGAACCCCAAGATTTCTCTCACACCTCTTTTCTATATTGAGTTCAGATTTGGAAAGCTAAAGCTTTTGAGAACGTGGGAGGAGCACCAATTCAAACTGTTCTCTGTTGTGCCCGTGTTTGGCATTCTTCATCTAATTTGAGCTTGGTAATGAAGTTTCGAGTTGTCAAAGTTGGAACATTTGAAAGACATGGTAAGATAGAAGAACCATTACATCCCCTTTTCCCTTTACTTTTTTCTTTTCCAGCTTGCCACTGTATTTATGCTGTGAATATAGATATCATGGTGGGATTCTTTTTTGCAAGTCGTTGGATACAGTAAATGTAACTTCTGCTCTAGGATAGCAGTTTGAAATTGTACATATAAACCTACTATTAAAGCATCCAACTCCAAACCAATTGGCAAAGAGTGGAGAGGCCGCCCAGGCTCATATACTAATTTTGGAGGAGATAATTAACCAATGTGGGACAAATCCCAACACCTACAATGTGGACTTTCCTTACCTTCAGCAACAATTCCTGACTTGGTCAAAGTTGGCCTTAATGACTTGGTCATCATCTGACTCCATTGACTTCAATTAATTTCAAATAGTTTAGGTGCGACATCTTTGCCAAAGAAGTTTGTAAATACGTTTGTATGAAAAGCCATGTACATATGCAAATCATTTTCGCTTGGTTTAACTTTAATGGAGTTGCTTATCATTAGTACTTGAATTATTGTATCTTAGTTCAGGCACGGGTATAGTTGCATATGCCATGAACATATGCAATTTTTTTGGTGGTTGTTTTATAAGTTCTTTGATAGAATCTGAAACTGGGAGTTCGACAATCTATTGTATGTTATTTTTTTTTTTTTTGTGTTGAACGATTATGGCCTCTCTTTCTCTCCCTTTCCTTACATCCTCTCTCTCTCTGCCTTGGATCGAAGGCTCCCACCAGTTGCCTTCGATAACAGTAAATCTCAGTCCGTAGGCGTGTAGAGATGGTGTCCTTAAATCTCGGTCCATAGGCGTGGAAGAGAATACCCCAAAACCAGAATCGGAAAATCAAGGTCCAAAAACACACCTGCGATCCACCAAGAGTTGGGGGTATCTAGAGGTAATTTTTCAGTGACAATCGAACATATTTTGTCCCTGTCTTTGTGTTTGTTTGTCTCTCCCTCTCTCTTTATGTGCGTGCGTGTGTGAAGATGTAATTAGTGATGTCTTGAATTGTCTTAACTGATTAGTTGCTCAGAAATTGGGGACGGAAGATGAGGGTAAAGAATCTGTCTCAGTTTTTTTGGGTTTTGAGGGTAGTTAACAATATCCTAACCTGGCATTAAGTTTACTAGCGGACTAGAGAGAGTGAGGGAAAAATGCTAGAGAGAGAGAGAGAGAGAGTGAGGGATACACGAGAGAATGTGAGAAACACTGAAGGAAAAGGAAAAATTGAAGGAGGATGGGTTCCTGTGATCAAACACCACAGATTCCCAGCTGCCATCAGGAAAGGGATCAAGGGGCTTTTCACCTTGTTCTTGGATAATATTCCAGAAGAAAAGGACAAGCATTGGCTCTGGAAAACTTTCAACTATGGGGTGGTCAAGGATGATTTCATCCCTTGGAAAAGGAGTAGCAAATCAGGTAATAGGTTTGGTTTTGTTAGGTATGATTATTATACCTCTGCAGACATGGCAATCTCTAAACTGAATGGGATATGGGTGGAGAACAAAAAACTATTTGTTAAAGAGGCTTTCTTTGGCCAAAATGAAGGAAAATTTAAACAAAAGGTGCAGATCTATCAAAAGAAAGGGGAGCAATATACTATCAAGGCCAGGAACCACACCATTGATGGAAGGGTAAGTACGGAGAAGGAAAATGATGTGGGAAATAGACATGAACTCAGGCCTTTCACCAACGGTAGCCATGGGAAGTGTTACTCTCAGGTTTTAAATGGTGATACATCAGAACAACAGATCTCCCTCAAAATCGAGCCTGTGGGTAATGGTTGGCTTTTTAGGAGTGCTGTGGCATTTATGCAAAAAGTAATGCCATTGAGTTCTTTGGAAATGAGTTTCCACAAGGAGTTCCAAATGGAGGCTCAGTTCAGAGCAATGGGGGGTAGGTCAGTTCTCATCACATTCCAAAGCTCAGAAATTAGGGATTCCGTTATTATTAAGCCATGGTGGAATCTCTGGTTTGAAACTGTCAAACCATGGAGTGGGGAGGCGGCAAGCCATGAAAGGTTTGCATGGCTAAACTGCCAGGGTATACCATTAAATGCTTGGAATGCCGTACTTTTAAACGAATTGGAGAAATATGGGGACGTTTTGTATTGGTGGAAGAAGATACCCTCAAGGAATCGTCTTTTGCTACTGGAAAAGTATTGATTACTACGAAGGTGGATGGTATCATTAACAAATGGATTTGCTTGGAGGTTGGTGGGGTGAAATTTGATGTAAAAGTGGTTGAGGAGAAGTCCTTCTATAGTCCAGTTACAGGGGAAATTCCTGGATTGGTAAATAATGACATACAAAATGATAGCAAAGGAACAGTACCAGCCCTACAACAGGAAGGGGAAGGTGATGAAGATGAATTGGATGATGATGATGATGACATGTCTGACATACCACATGGAAATGGCGGTGGAGACTTACTGTCAAACATAGGAAAAATGGGTGTTTCTGTTGGGGACCTGGGCTCAAGACAAGCCTTTTCAGCTTTGCATTCAATGCCTGGGATGCACAAGGACCAAGAGATTGTGGAAGACTTTGAATCCTTGGTGGAGGATTCTGTGGGTCTTGGGGTGGGCTCGGTACTATGCCCATCAAATATTGGAGCCCATGAACAACCCTTTGACATTGAAACCCAAAGATGTGAACAAGTCCAAATTGACAAAAGGACTGACGGAGACCATTACACAGAGGACAGGAGCGAAAATCAATTGGAGCAAACTGGGTATGTCTCTGACTCATTCAGTCATGAATCTGGGGATGGCACAGAAGTTCCTGAATCTATTGATCAAGATGAGAATTTAGAAATTCATGAGGAGGAACGAGTATCTCAAGATCCTAATCTTAACCTGGTGGTGGATCTTAACCCCTCCGCCATACGAAAAAGAAGAAGAAGGCAACTGTCCAATCTGATTCAAATTCAAGAAGATTACACCAGGAGTACAAGTAGAGGGGAGTGTACCTCATCATCCTCAGGAAGCACCATCCATAGCAACCCAATTGTCATTGCTGAGGTCAAAGAAACTATGAAAGTAGGAGGTGAGTTAAATGTCATTTTTATCAAGGATGATGAATACTTGCTGGGAAAAATGATAGAGGCTGAAACCCAGGAATACCTTCTCATGACTGAGAATGGTAGAGTGGGTTGAGATTCCTTGTATTTTGTGTGGTGCTTTTTTGGTGTTTTTATTGCTTTAATGCAAATTATAACATGGAATATTAGAGGTTTGGGGAGTGTTTTGAAGAAAAGATTTTTGTCTAAACTTATCAAAAAGAAGAAACCAGATATTCTCTTGGTACAAGAAACTAAACTAGAGAATATAGAGAGAAGCATGATTCAAAGATTGTGGAGGGATAATAACATGGAGTTCGCGAGTTCAAATGCTATTTGGGCTTCGGGGGGTTTGCTAATTATTTGGAACAATGAGGTTTTCAAAGCTTTAAATTTATCTGTGCATAGACATTATATTCTTATCCAAGGAGCGTTGCAGAACAACTTTCCGTGTACAGTATGTAATATATATGCCCCGATTGAAGTTGTGGCAAGAAGAACTGTTTGGGATGAATTGCTTGCTCTAAAATCCAGCATTCAAGAGCCTTGGTGTGTTGGGGGAGATTTTAATGAGATAAGATCATTGGGTGATAGAGTTGGCTGTCTTAGAATGGATAGGGGTATGAGGGATTTTGGGGACTTTATTAATAATATGGAGTTGTTGGACCTGCCAATGCTAGGACGGAGATACACATGGACCAATTATCAAGACCATGTCATTCACAGTAGGCTGGATAGATTCTTGGTGTCTCAAGAGTGGCTGGACAGATTTAAGTTTTTGCAGTGGGGTTTGCCTAGACCAATCTCTGACCATTGTCCTGTGATGCTTCTGAATGATAGCAGGGATTGGGGTCCTAGAACTTTCAGATTCTTGGATATGTGGTTATCTAACCCCAATTGTATGAAGGTGGCCGAAGAAGCATGGAACAACTTGCAGGTGAATGGATGGGCTGGGTTTTCATTGTTGCAGAAACTAAAAGCAGTAAAAGAGAGGTTAAAAGTCTGGAATAAAGAGGAATTTGGGGACATAAACTTAGCGTTGCAGGACACAGAGAACAAATCTCATGAGTTTGACTTATTGGCAGAAGAGAGGATGTTAAATTTGGAGGAGAAAGCCGAACGATGCAAAGTTAAATCTGAATTTTGGAGATTATCAAAGCTTAATGAGGGGCTTTGGAGACAGAAATCTAGAGTGAACTGGCTAAAGCTAGGCGATAAAAACACAAGATTTTTCCAAGTGCTTGCAAATAACAGGTTCAAGAGGAACATGGTGGGTGGGTGCTATCAAGTTTAATGGAAGAATAATGGAGGAGCCTAAGGAAATCAAGGATGCTGCAGTGGAGTATTTCATGAATAATTTCACTGAGGAAAGATACTGCAGGCCCTGCTTAGGGGGGGTTTTTCCAAGAAGAATATCCTCAGATGCAAACACTCAAATGGAGAAGTAGTTTGAGGAAGGGGAGATTATTGTAGCCATTAAAGAGTGCAACAGTCTTAAGGCACCAGGCCCTGATGGTTTCAACTTCTCCTTCGTGAAGAAAGGATGGAAATTCATGAGGGACCTAATTCTTCAGTTTTTTGCTGAATTTCACACCAATGGGAAGCTGACTACAGGAATCAACTCGACCTTTGTTTCTCTAATCCCAAAGGTGGATGGACCTACATCTTTTAAAGAATACAGACCAATCAGTATGGTGGGTTGGATCTACAAAATTCTCTCAAAAGTGTTGTCCAATAGAATCAAAATGCATCTGCCCTCCGTTATTGAGGAATCACAAGCAGCTTTCATTGGATGGAGTCCTAATAGCAAATTAGGTGATTCACAACTGGAAGAATTCTGCTCAAGGAGGTCTCATTCTTAAAATAGATTTTGAAAGAGCTTATGACTGTGTCAACTGGGGTTTTTTGCTTGACTTGATGACAAAGGTGGGGTTTGGTGACAAATGGTGTGGGTGGACTAGTGAATGCTGCTCAACTGTTGCCATGTTTGTTTTGATCAATGGGTCGGCTACTAGTGAGTTTCGAACCCAAAAATGGCCGAGACAAGGAGATCCAATGTCACCTTTCCTCTTTAATTTGGTTGTTGAAGCCCTCAATATCTTATTGGAAAGAGCAAGAGACAGGAACATGATTAGAGGCACAAGAGTGGGTAGTGATGGGGTAACGTTAACTCATCTGCAATTTGCAGATGATACAATAGTGATTTGTAATGACGATGTGGGGGAAATGGCAGCAATCAAGAGGATCCTTAGATAAACTTCTCCAGATAGACTTCTCCAAGAGCTCGTTGTGCGGAGTAAATGTCCCTCAACAGGATGTTGTCTTCTTGCCCAAGTGATGGGGTGCAAAGTTGAATCACTCCCTATTAAATACCTTGGATTGCCTCTTGGTGCCAATCCTAGGAGAATCAAAACTTGGGATCCAGTTATTGTCAACATCGAAAAGAAGTTGGCAGTGTGGAAGCAAAGAGTCTCAACTACTGGGGGAAGACTTACTCTAATCAATTCCTCTATGGGTAGTTTGCCTGTTTACTACATGTCCATGTTTAAGATGCCAGTGGCTGTTGCTAGAAAGATTGAGAAGCTGCAGAGACAATTTTTTTGGGGGGACTCAGTTGATAAGAAGAAACTGCACCTTGTTAAATGGGACTTGATCTCAAGGAGTAAGAAGAGAGGTGGTTTGGGTATCAAAAGGTTGATGCAACAAAATTCTGCTCTTTTAGCCAAATGGTGGTGCAGATTCAACAAGGATAAGGACTCTTTGTGGGTCAAGACCATTAGAGGGAAGTATGGTATTGGACAAAAATGTTGGCTGCCCCAAATGCCATTGTCAAGGTTCGTATCTAACATTTGGGAAGATATTTGTTCTATTGGCGAACAAAACTCGTCCATTGGGTCCATTATCTGTAATGGTTTCAGAATCAAAGTTAACTCTGGCAATGAAACTTTGTTTTGGCTCATATGTGGTGTGGTGATAGAATTCTAAAGGAGGCGTATCCTAGACTTTTCTTAATATCTACTCAAAAGGAGGCAAGGGTCAATGAAATTGGGAGAGATAATGTCAGTGGGAGATGGAATCCTCAGTCTATAAGAAGACTAAGGGATTGGGAAGCTCGCCAATTGGAGGAATTGCAGCTAAGTCTACAAAATACAGTGCTGGATTGTACTAAATCAGATTTATTACAATGGAGATGGTCCAAAGCCATGTGTTTCACTGTGAAATCTTTATATAACCAATGGGAATGCCAAGAAGTAGGAGCTGACCCTTTTTTGGGCTCTTTGTGGAAAAATCTCACTCCTCCGAAGACTGAGATCTTTTCATGGATGGCGATTCAAAACAGGGTGGCTACACGGTCTATTTTACATAGCAGAAATATCATTCAAGGGACCCAGGAGATTTTGTGGCCTCTTTGTTTGGTGGAAGTGGAAACCCCTAATCATCTGTTGATACATTGCCGCTTTTCTTGGGAAGTTTGGTCCCTGATTATGAATTGGTCGCATGTTACTTGGGTTTGTCCACCAACTTTGAGGAATTTGGCAGATTGGTGGTTGGATAATAAATATGGAAATCTGGAGAAACATTGCTGGGAAGCCAGTTTCTTTGCAACAACTTGGTCCATTTGGCTCACAAGGAATGATATTATTTTCAACAATGCAACAACAAGGGTGAACACAGTGGTAGATTTGATTAAAGCAAGAGTGGCTATGTGGATGAAGGCTAAGTTTGACATCAAAATCTATACGGTGGAGGATTTTAAGGTGTTTTTAGATGGGATTCGGAGGGTGAAATTATGATTGTGACTTTTGTAGTTTTGGGGTGGAAAGCTCCCAATTTTTTGTTGGAAGTTCTCTGTTTGTATGGGTGTTCCTTTTCTTTATGAGCAGTCTTGTTGCTCATCTCCTTTCTAGGTCTACTATTCCCTCGATGTACCCCCTTCGAGTTGTTATATATAATGTTCTTTTGCCGAGAAAAAAAAACAATATCCTAACCTGGAGGTGAGAAACTTTCTTCTCTGTCTATTTTGGATCTTTTATTTTTTTGACTTGGGTTTTGTATACGAAATCCTAACCTATTTCGTAAATAAAACTGAATAAAGGAAAAACTTTTTTGGCTTCCTTCCATTGGAGATAACTATGGTTTTACGAGTTTCAAGTACATGAATTCTATAATTTTTTTTTTTAATTCTTGCTTATGAATGGGTCGATGGGGTCATTTTCATGTTTCTTGAGATAGGCATTAATTGAGAGGCTAAGTTAATCTGGTCCTTATACTAATGGTTTAACAACTTCTAGAATGATCAGTCCTTATCCCCTCTCCTTTGGAGACGACTCTTTCCAATTGCGAAATCCGAATTTCTTCTATACGGCCGCACACCAGCAACCATGACCGTCTTTACGTAATTTCTTCTCTAGGGATAAAAGTGTTGAACCCTATTTGCTCTTTAGGGATAAAAGTTTTGACTCTTTAGTTGGACGCGTTGGGTTAGCAAGGATAAATGAAGAGTAATGTAGAATTGATACTTGCTTAGAAGTTTAATCTGGTTGGGCAAAAATTTTGAATTGATACTTGCAGCTATTTCATCAGTTTTCAGGTTCTTGCTATAACCGAAGGTATCCATTTTTCCATTCTTCATGTACACGATTGAGCATGTCTATTATGAACGTATATAAATGGGAACATACAACAGTTTTTTTTCTCTTCTTTTCCCTGTTGAGATGAGATGAGATAATATTTGTTTCCTAATTCTTACCTGCTAATACCCCCTTTTCTGATTCATTAATGAATAGAACACACTGGACATAGATTCTGTTCATCGGCACGATTTTCCGCTACATCAACTTAAAATGGTATGTTCATGGCTGCCAAATAATGGAAATTCCCTATTCTATTTTCATTCAAGGTTTTTAAGTGTTTACTATTTTATGTACTTTTCAGGTCATATGCTCCCAATGTGGCATTGAGCAAGATGTGAGTCTCCAAGAGAATTTATATTTTAGAGTCAAAATAAATTAGAAAGGGAATTTATATTTTAATCCTCTTGGCCAACTTTCTCTTCTTAGGTCCAACAAAATTGCATTAGCTGTGGAGTTTGCATGGGGAATTTCTTTTGCCAGAAATGCAAGTTCTTCGACGATGATGTAAGTTTCATTGTGTTACCCGTAGTTTATTCTTCAAAAAATCGGTAAATCTGCTTGATTAAAGAAGGTTATGCACATCAGGTTCAAAGAACCAATACTATTGTGATGCTGATGGATGTGGAATCTGTAGGTGAAATTCTCCGCACCAATTTTCATTTATGCTTTTGTTTACTTTCAGTACATTTTTACTTAGATAATGTACCCAATTCTCTTAGGGCGTGTTTGATTGAGGGGATTGGAGATGGGATTGGACTAATAATCCCCTCACTCATTCTAGTCCCACGTTTGTTTGCATTTTAGTCCGGGGATTATTAGTCCAACCGGATTGAGATATCCTTTACATGGGGGACAATCCAATCCGAGTAATCCACCGTTTTTTTCAGAAAAATCTGCCTCCAGAAAGATAGGGCGACGTCAAAAAGCCGTATAGTGCAGGAGCGCTCACATTTTTTGGCTTACTCTTTCCTTGAATTGCACACAGAAATTGCCCCGAATATCCTCAAAGGAAATTAACGTAACTTGCATGGATTTTAATGATGATATTGATGAAGAGGAGCTTGAGTAATGTGCTAGTGAACTCTTTTAAAGAATAAAAAAAATAGTGCTTTGGGTCAATTTCTTACTGTTTTTTCACTCTTTTTTCTTTTCTTTTCATGTCAATAGAGGGTACCAGTAGACGAAAAAATCTATTATGGGGTATTTTATTGTTGATGAAAAATAAAAAGAGAATGTATAGTGTTTATGATTTAAATATGGATGACTTTGTAATTGCTTTGAGGGCAATATAGTCAATTGAGCCTTTAATCCTTGTCAAGAGGGATTCAAAACAAACATGGGATATTGAGGAATAGTTGGGATTGGACTTGTCCATCATGTAATCCCATACACAAACAAACATGGGATATAAGGTACTATACTCTCAAATAGTCCCCTCACTAATAATCCCTTGACCACAATCCCATCTAATCCAATCCCTCCTATCAAACAGGGCCTTACTGTTCACATACATGGGCTATTTCTTTGTATATACTCCATTTTGGTTGGATAAAGGAAATTTAGAGAGGTTTCAGTTAGGCAAGAAAAACAGGTAGAAAATGAATAGATACTTTTCAAAAATATCCCCATCTTTACGTTGTTCTACTAACAATGGATTGTACGGATATACAATAGAGTCTCTCTTCGACAAATTTAGAATTCTGCTACTGCTTTTTTTTGTAGCTAAGCGAAATAATTGCCTCGACTGAAATCTCTCCTTGACAAAGTTGCGATTTGTGGCATCTTTCTGAAGTGTACTATCAATTGGACAGTTTATTTGTGTTAGGAGGTACGTAAATGGATTCTTTGTCAACGATATTTCCTAGTTTTATGAGTTTCTATTTCAGTTTCTTCATGAATTCAGTTTGGGGGGTTAAAAAAAAAGGGCTAAATGTAAGAAATCCGTTGTTTTCAGCATCTAATTTGGCTTTGGATCTCTCTCTCTCTCTCTGCTCGCTGTCTGATACACTCTAAATTCTACTTTGGTTGGCAGACAGATCTTAATGTACTGCATTTGTCTAACCATTGCTCTTACTAAATTCATCCAAGAGATGAATGTCGTGTGTCATAAAATGTACATCTTGCTTTATATCAACCTGTACGGATATAGAACGAGTAGTTATACCTTATCGTATTACCTTTTGTCAAAGATTTTCGATTGTTTTAGATTTTTATTTCTTGCTTTGGCATGATCGGGGGGTTAGTTGTTGCAATTTCTTTCACTACGAAGGGTGTCCCTGATTACTTTTAGTCTTTTACAAGTGCAATGTGTGGGTGTAAGAATACATTTTGTAACTTATACCACTTGCACGAGTTTCTTTGATGCAGCTTGTTACTTGCATTTTGAGTTCCCTTAACAATAGGTATGAAAATTTGGATATTTTTTGGCATCGATATTAATATTTGGACTGCCGCCGCAGTCCTTTACCCTCCATCCCTGCCGCCGCCGTTCTCATTGCGGCCCACTCACCAGCTAGCCCCACTTTGCACTGTTCTTGTGAGGTATTTGCTTCGAACCTCTCTTTGCTGATCTAAATTAGGCAGCTGGGACCGTCTTATTTGTCTTTCTGTTATTTTGTCTTATTGTATTAGGTGGCTGGGACCGTTATATCTGTCTTTGTGCTATCTGTATCTGTATTTGCTTCAGTTAAAAATCTTGAATTCTAGATTTTTTTTTTATTGTAATGAGCATAAGTATGTAGGCATGCTATGAAAGTTGATTATACTTTTGTTGGATTCATCACAAGTCAATGGTCATACGAGAGGGAGAATGATAGGGGTGAACACTGGGGATGTGTTGACCGTTGATGTATGCAAGGTTTAGAGCTTAGGTTGTCTGAAATTTTGAATTTTGCTTCGTGGTTAAGAAATTATGCAACGAGGTTCTTTCAACAAAGTAAGACAGTTGTCAACTAACTAAATAATAGGGTGTAGACTCTCCCTTGTAGGGCATGTGTCTTGAATCCTAATTGTACTTATGTAAGGAAACAACCTACCAAGATTGTTCTTTTAGGGAGCTTTTGCTAAATTTAATGCATTTGTTATATGAAATGCCTTGGTGGATTGGACTGCGTTGATTTTATTTTGTGTATATTATCGAATTTTTCTTTAATAGGCTTGTTGGAATTTATTAGATGGACCCTATTTGCCATTTCACTAAAAATATGGACTTTGGGAGGAGTTGGGTGTGCAGGTGAGTATGATTCTAAGGGAGTGATACTTTTTTAGACTTAAATCAAAATAAACTGTAGGCACGGGCAATTCTTAGTACCTAACTAATAAATGTCATTTGAATTTTATTATCATATTTTTGGGATAGTAACAATTATTTGTGTACCATATTGTCCTTAATTTTGACTAGCCATGTTTTGGCTTATGGCATGAGTGTAATTTCGATGATGACTGGTTGGTTTTGGTGAATTAGTGGTATCAGCTTAAATTATGTACATACAAAATGAGGCTATATCCCTATTAAATTGATTTTCTTTTATTTGTCTAGATAGAAAAGAATTAGATTGGTTAGTTGGCTATAATTAAGGAATTGGCATGAAATTAGGATGGAATATATGGTATCCTAGTGGGAGTGAGTTAGTGGTCAGTTTCATATGTGCATATCTACATGGAGAGTAGAAGTTAGGGTTTCATTCTAAGTTAGAGAATTGGAAAGTGAAGAAAACAGGAGCAGTCGAGGGTATCATTATAGTGGGTTCTACGTTACTCTATCCGTTGTCGGTGAGTGATCTTCCACTATCATTCTTTGTTTCGTTTCCGTAACTCTTTCTTTTTCATAGAGGGTTTGGGTTTTGATTTGTTGGGCATTGATTTTAGTTCTATAGAACTAATGTGATTTTGATGGTGTGGGTTGGTGTTGTGTGGAGAGAGAGAGAGATTTGTTGATGTGTGTGCGTGGTTCGGTGGCTGTGCGTGCGTGGTGAGTTTGGTGGTCTGATGAATTGTTTCTTGCATTCAAATGTAGTGCAGTAGGATGAGCATTATTATATTCACGGTGTTTGGAGGTATTAGACGGGTTTCTATGATGTGCAGATTAAAGAATTGGTAACAAGAAGAGTTTTGCGTTTTAGTAATACGCAATAGCATAGGAAACAGATTGTTTGGAGTTGAAAATGGAAGTTTCAGTTTTGTTGTTATGGTGGCTGATGACGAGTTAGTAACTTAGGATTTGGCTAGGTTTGGTAGTTCATTGGTAAACCGAATTCCTAGTTACTTAGTGCGAAATTCATAGTAGTTAATTATTTCGTATGTTATATTTTTGTACAGGCTAGTCTCTTTGCGTGTTCGTGTTGCATTTCTTTTGGACCCAGGTGAGTGGTTAAGCATGTTACATACTTTCGAACTTCCCCATGTCCCTTAAATGATTCTTTAGAAAAATTCATAAATGTTGATTGAAAAATACACAAATGTTTATATTTCGTTCTTGAATCGGCATGTGGTATCTTTTGGTGAGATCAATTGTTATTATTCTTGTTGGTGAGAACTTAGTGGATATTAATGGGAACAGTTATTTTAGAAAGTCGAGGGAAATTTTGTCTCTTCGTGTTGGTGACCCCGGCCATTAGGGAAGAGATCGGGTTAGGCCGGTGACTCTAATGCTCAACGACTTTCTTTCACCGGATCGTCACTTCTTGTTATTGTTCGATGACTTATTTTATTTTATTCTCCTTGTTCCATGAGTTAGCCTTGTGGTGCACAATCGGTCACTTCTTTTTTTTTGGGTGTAACAATTTTTGTATCAAAGCTTAGGTTTCGACCAAATATTAAATTTGCATCACGTGCATCTAGTGGAGTCCCCAGAGTCCTAGAGGCATTTGTGAGAGTTTGTTATTTCATTTGTATTGTTAGTTTCATTGGATTAGGAGACAATAGGTACTCATTGACGTAACATTTTTTTCTTAATCTTTCTATTGGAATTTGGAGTGTAGTTTTGGATGAGCATGTAATGTAATATTGTTGAAGATTTAATTTGTTACCATGAGAAATCTTGGTTGAACGATGATGTCATTGACTATGAGGGAATAGTACTACCAATGGAATGAGAGTATGTTTCAGAGATTGATTTAAGAATGAGAGCTTGGGGGAGAATTACTTTTGTTAGTTATTGAGCTTTGGACCTAGTTTACTTAGGCAAGTGTCTACTTAGGTTTTTCCGTTTGGAAAATTCTTTAGATTGTCGAGATTCTTGATTTGCTTGTATGATTGGTAGGCTCTCTCTACTTTTGGTACCTTAATGGAGTTATGTCCTTTTAGATACGTTCAATACCCGTACGCAATGGAAGGAAATACTATATGTGGATAGTAGTCAGTATTGATAGGACTCTCCCACGTTGGGGTAATTATATAAAGGGGGTGGTTTCATTGTTGGAATTGCCAGTTTTTCTTGTTAGTTTGTTTTGTGGATTTTGACATCTTTCGAGTAAATGAATAAGTTTTTGACTTATACGTAGGGTTGGATCGATTGGTTGGCAATGGCCATGGTGTGTTAGGATGTGAGTGCTTGAATATGGGAGTGGATTATTTTAGGGTTGGATTTTGGTGATGGAGCAGCTAAGTGGAGGCGTGTAATGCTATTGTCGTGATTTTGAAGTCTACTATATGGGTATAACTATCTTGTGGTTGTGGATTTTGGGAACTAGAAGATTGTGTAAAGGCAAACTTGTGAGATTAGACTTGTTATTATGAATAAGTTATGTTGAAATGATAATGGATTATTATAAATCTAGATTGTTTGTGGTTTTGGGAGTTCCTAACTTCTTTAGTGCAAAAGGTAATGTTTTCACTTTTGGTCATTGTGTAATGGTCACTGGAAGAATTTTTACTGTAGCATTCAACCGAGTTAAATGGGTATTGGTTCAGTACAAAGAGTTAGACCTCGAGATGTTAGTTGTTTGGAGGTGGTCTTGTGGAATATAGGTCATTGTTATTTGAGAATAGGTATTGAGAACTAATTATGTTGACCCGTTAATTTAAGAATTTTCGTGATTGATAAGATTGCAGATACATAGATAGCAATGCACGGTTATTCTTGCAAATGGTTAAACTTAGTCAGATTTTGATTGAATGTGTCTCCATAATTTGTACGTGTTTGTCGGTATCATTGGAGTCTCTAGAATTTCGATTGAGGTGGTCGGTATAAATTGCAACCTTCGACCCTTGTTAGGTATGTGGAAGTGAAAATGAAGTTTGGAAGGCCCATTTGTTAATCGATAACTCAACTTGAATTTGATCATGTGTCAGGAGAAGACTGGATTTGAGGATGATTCAACTAAATGGTTTTGGATGGTGTGATGTAAGAATCTCTAGTTGATTAGTGAAAACGATTAGTGGCAAAACGTGATCTATTGTTCGATAGGATTTGTGACACGGAAACGAAAACGAACATTGATATCTTGGGGTTTAATGAGTTAAATAAGACATTTGGATTTCGAGGCTGAATGTATAGTACTAATTAGTAGTAGAGAAGTTTACTCATTAGTGATTGGCTTATTTGGTTTGGGTTAGAATTAGTTTGTATTCCTTCCATGACTATGGTAATTCCAAATTTGCTTGATGACTTGGTTAATTTTCCTCATTTCTGTTTTGAATTAGAACTCCTTGGGTGAAGTTGGATCGTAATACTTTTGTTGATTTATTGATGGTTTCATGTTGTGGATGGTAGTAAGATGTTCCGGAAAAAAAAAAACCCGCTTTGGGATCCATATGTACTTATGGAGTTAGATGTAAAAGATACAATCTCATGGCTAGAAAATGGATATTGGACCTTGACGTATCAGGATGGAGGAGTAATTTTTCTTAAAGAATTGTGGCCCGCTATTCTTTTCGTATGACAGTGGCGGAGAATTGGATTTGAGAGGCTTACTCAGTATATCTTGTCTTAAATTGGAGTGGTCATTTGTGTATGGTAACAGTGAGAGTGGATTTGGGAGTTTACTTAAATTGCTTGTGTTGTAAGGCTTTTGTACGTATAAAAAGAACAAGAAGATCTAAGGCGTGGTTTATTGAGTAATTAGGCTTTACGAACTAAAAGAAATTTCATTAGCTTTGAAGTGTGAGAAGATAAATTGCAGAGATTGGGTTTTCTTGTTTCCTAATCGTCAAACTTGATTAGTTGTATTCTAGATTCTTTTGGGCTGTTCTGTTATTGTGAATTTGGTTTATACCCTTCTTGAATAAGTTCCTATGTTCAAAGTCTATATACATATACACAGTTGGTTCTTTGTGGTCATACTTCTGATTGTTGGTTGAGTCGGTAGAAGTACGTTAATTTAACCTTTGGATGATTGGTGTTATTTTGGACGGTTTATTGTTATAAGATGAGGAGAAAGAGATATTACTTCCAATATACATAGTATTTAGCCAACATAGAGGTATCAGATTTTTAGTAGTCGATAGATATTTAGTCTTTGCATTGTTTTCCATGGTGCCTCGTTTCTAAATTCTTGAGAGTTCATGAATAAACGCCCTTTTTGGGATAGTCATCTGTCTAATTTGGCCAAATCTGTTAGAGTACTAATTAGGTGTTGAGATAGATAGTCCTTCTTTAGTTGTCCTTGAAGTAAGGGCTCTTTCTAAGACAGAATGCTGAAAATCGAGTTTTGAAATTGAAGAATGCTGAGTTTTGAATTCTGTCATAAGGTTGGGAAGCTTAAGTAGTCAATCGTTGATAAAAAAAAAAAAAAAGGTTTTCCTTTTGCTGGAAGAAAGAGAAATCAATTTGGTAGTTTGTTGATGGTTTAGTTCAAGAGAAGGATGAGCGTTGGATTGGTTGGATAAATTATGATTTTGTATTGAATATCTTAGGGAATCGATACCATTGGTCAGTACCGGGTCATTTGCATTGAATTTTACTTGGATGTTTAATTTCATTGAAGGATGGACAACACATAAGTTCTAGAGGTTCGGAGTTTATTGATGCCATAGAAACTAGATTAGATGCAATTAGGTATATGGTTGTTTGAATACAATTAGGAAGTGAGTGGTCCAAGTCATGATTATTAAATGGTTATAAAGTTTGGGAGTTTGAGTAATTGACAAAATTCAATATTATGGAGATAGCAAATTCTTCTAAAACCTTGGTGTAACTCTAAGATCTCAACTAGGTGTTATGGATTTGTTAACATGATAGACTTTCTTATGGTGATGTCAAGATTGATACGTGAAACTTTTCGTGAATGGGTATGATACAATGGCTCATAGGCAATTGGAAAAAAAAAATCTCTTTAAGGCTTCGTAGTAGAATTGTATAGTTTCAAAATTACATCTACTTGATATTAGGGCACAAAATGGTTCCAATAAAAGGGTGATTATGATACATTGTAAATCATTCCATAAATTATTTCTAGTTTTGATAAAAAATTTCGAACAAAACTTCTTAGCTCTTGCAAATGTAACACTTAATTTTTGCTAATGGTTGTAGTATGTGAGAATTTGTGCATGTAGTGGAGTCCCTAGAGTCCTACAGGCATTTGTGAGAATTTGTTATTTCATTTGTATTGATACTTTCATTGGATTAGGAGACAATAGGTACTTGTTGACGTAACATTTTTTTTCTTCATCTTTCTATTAGAATTTGGAGTGTAGTTTTGGATGAGCATGTAATGTAATATTGTTGAAGATTTGATTTGTTACCATGAGAAACCTTGGTTGAACGATGATGTCATTGACTATGAGGGAATAGTACTACCAATGGAATGAGAGTTTGTTTCCGAGATTGATTTAAGAATGAGAGCTTGGGGAGGATTACTCTAGTTAGTTATTGAGCTTTGGACCCAGTTTACTTGGGCAAGTGTCTACTTAGGTTTTTCTGTTTGGAAATTTCTTTAGATTGTCGAGATTCTTGATTTGCTTGTATGATTGGTAGGCTCTCTCTACTTTTGGTACCCTGATGGAGTTATGTCCTTTTAGATACGTTCAATACCCGTACGCAATGGAAGGAAATACTAGATGTGGATAGTAGTCAGTATTGACAGGACTCCCGCGTTGGGGTAATTATATAAAGGGGGTTGTTTCATTGTTGGAATTGGCAGATTTTCTTGTCAGTTTGTTTCGTGGATTTTGACAGCTTTCGAGTAAATGAATACGTTTTTGAATTATACGTAGGGTTGGATCGATTGGTTGGCAATGGCCATGGTGTGTTAGGATGTGAGTGCTTGAATATGGGAGTGGATTATTTTAGGGTTGGATTTTGGTGATGGAGCAGCTAAGTGGAGGGATGTAATGCTATTGTCATGATTTTGAAGTCTATTATATGGGTTATAACTGTCATATGGTTGTGGAGATTTTGGGAACTAGAAGATTGTGTAAAGGTAAACTTGCGAGATTAGACTTGCTATTATGAATAAGTTATGTTGAAATGATAAATGGATTATTATAAATCTAGATTGTTTGTGGTTTTGGGAGTTCCTTACTTCTTTAGTGCAAAAGGTAAAGTTTTCACTTTTGGTCATTGTGTAATGGTCACTAAAAGAATTTTTACTGTAGCATTCAACCGAGTTAAATGTGTATTGGTTCAGTACAAAGAGTTAGACCTCGAGATGTTATGTGTTTGGAGGCGGTCTTGTGGAATATAGGTCACTGTTATTTGAGAAGAGGTATTGAGGACTAATTATGTTGACCCGTTAAGTTAAGAATTTTCGTGATTGATAAGATTGCAGATACATAGATAGCAATGCACGGTTATTCTTGCAAATGGTTAAACTTAGTCGGATTTTGATTGAATGTGTCCATAATTTGTACGTGCTCGTCAGTATCATTGGTGTCTCTAGAACTTCGATTGAGGTGGTCGGTATAAATTGCACTACCTTCGACCCTTGTTAGATATGTGGAAGTGAAAATGAAGTTTGGAAGGCCCATTTGTTAATCGATAGCTCAACTTGAATTTGATCATGTGTCAGGTGAAGACTGGATTTGAGGATGATTCAACTAAATGGTTTTGGATGGTGTGACGTAAGAATCTCTAGTTGATTAGTGAAAACGATTAGTGGCAAAATGTGATCTATTGTTCGATAGGATTTGTGACTCGGAAACGAAAATGAACATCGATATCTTGGGGTTTAATGAGTTAAATAAGACAGATTTGGATTTCGAGGCTGAATGTATAGTACTAATTAGTAGTAGAGAAGTTTACTCATTAGCGATTGGCTTATTTGGTTTGGGCTAGAATTAGTTTGTATTCTTTCCATGACTATGGTAATTCCAAATTTGCCTGATAACTTGGTTAATTTTCTTCTTTTTTGTTTTGAATTAGCACTCCTTGGGTTAAGTTGGATTGTAATTTTGTATATACTTTTGTTGATTTGTTGATGGTTTAATGTTGTGGATGGTAGTAAGATGTTCCGGGAAAAAAAAAAAAATCCACTTTGGGACCCATATGTACTTCCAGAATTTGACTGTTATGGAGTTAGATGTAAAAGATAGAATCTCATGGCTAGAAAATGGATATTGGACCTTGACGTATCAGGATGGAGTAGAGTAATTTTTCTTCAAGAATTGTGGCCCGCTATTCTTTTCGTATGACAGTGGCGGAGAATTGGATTTGAGAGGCTTACTCAGTATATCTTGTCTTAAATTGGAGTGGTCATTTGTGTATGGTAACAGTGATAGTGGATTTGGGAGATTACTTAAATTGCTTGTGTTGTAAGGCTTGTGTACGTATAAAAAGAACAAGAAGATCTAAGGCGTGGTTTATTGAGTAATTAGGCTCTAAGAACTAAAAGAAATTTCATTAGCTTCGAAGTGTGAGGAGATAAATTGTAGAGATTGGGTTTTCTTGTTTCCTAATCGCCAAACTTGATTAGATGTAGGCTAGGATTCTTTTGGGCTGTTCTGTTATTGTGAATTTGGTGTATACGCTTCTTGAATAAGTTCCTTTGTTCAAAGTCTATATACATATACACAGTTGGTTCTTTGTGGTCATACTTATGATCCTTGGTTGAGTCGGTAGAAGTACTTTAATTTAACCTTTGGATGATTGGTGTTATTTTTGGAGGTTTTCTTGTTGTATGATGAGGAGAAAGAGACATTACTTCCGATATACATAGAATTTAGCCAACATAGAGGTATCAAATTTTTATTAGTCGATAGATATTTAGTCTTTGCATTGTTTTCCATAGTGCCTCGTTTCTAAATCCTTGAGAGTTCATGAATGAACACCCTTTTTGGGATAGCCTTTTGTCTAGTTTGGCCAAATTTGTTAGAGTACTAATTAGGTGTTGAGATAGATAGTCCTTCTTTAGTTGTCCTTGAAGTAAGGGCGCATTCTAAAATAGAATGCTGAAAATCGAGTTTTGAAATTGAAGAATGCTGAGTTTGGAATTCCGTCATAAGGTTGGAAAGCATAAGTAGTCAATCGTTGATAAAAAAAAAAAAGGTTCTCCTATTGTTAGAAAAAAGAGAAATAAATTTGGTAGTTTGATGATGGTTTAGTTCAAGAGAAGGATGAGTGTTGGATTGGTTGGATAAATTGTGATTTTGTATTGCATATCTTAGGGAATCGATACCATTGGTCAGTACCGGGTCATTTGCATTGAATTTTACTTGGATGTTTAATTTCATAGAAAGATGGACAACACATAAGTTCTAGAGAATCTGAGTTTATTGATGCCATAGAAACTAGTTTAGATGCAATTAGGTATACGATTGTTTGAATACAATTAGGATGAAAGTGGTCCAAGTCATGATTATTTAATGGTTATAGAGTTTGGGAGTTTATGAGTATTTGACAAAATTCAATATGATGGAGATAGCAAATCCTTCTAAAACCTTGGTGTAACTTTTAAGGGGGAAAGGATGTAATAGCCAAACCTTTTTCCGAAAAAAAAAAAAATCCACTTTGGGACTCATGTACTTCCAGAATTTGACTGTTATGGTTATGGAGTTAGATGTAAAAGATAGAATCTCATAGCTAGAAAATGGATATTGGACCTTGACGTATCAGGATGGAGTAGAGTAATTTTTCTTCAAGAATTGTGGCCCGCTATTCTTTTCCTATGACAGTGGCGGAGAATTGGATTTGAGAGGCTTACTCAGTATATCTTGTCTTAAATTGGAGTGGTCATTTGTGTATGGTAATAGAGAGAATTGTGGCTCGCTATTCTTTTCCGTAACTCTTTCTTTTTCATAGAGGGTTTGGGTTTTGATTTGTTGGGCATTGATTTTAGTTCTACAGAACTAGGTGTGATTTTTATGATGTGGGTTAGGTGGAGAGAAAGAGAGAGAGATTGATTTGTGTTTGTGTTTGTGTGGTTCCGTGGCTGTGCGTGGTGAGTTTGGTGGTGTGATGAATTGTTTCTTGCGTTCTAATGTAGTCCAGTAAGATGAGCATTATTATATTCATGGTATTTGGAGGTATTACACGGGTTTCTATGATTTGTAGATTAATAGGAATATCAATTTTGTGTGGTATGGATGTGGAATTAAAGAATTGGTAACAACAAGAGTTTTGGGTTCTAGTAATACGCAATAGCATAGGAAACAAATTGTTGGAGTTGAAAATGAAAGTGTCGGTTTTGTTGTTATGGTGGCTGATGGCGAGTTGGTAACTTAGGATTAGGCTAGGTTTGGTTAGTTCATTGGTAAATCGAATTCCTAGTTACTTAGTCAGTGCGAAATTCATAGTAGTTAATTAATTTGTATGTTATATTTTTGTACAGGCTAGTCTCTTTGTGTGTTCGTGTTGCATTACTTTTGGACCCATGTGAGTTGTTAAGCATGGTACATACTTTCGAACTTCCCCATGTTCCTTAAATGATTCTTTAGAAAAATACACAAATGTTTATATTTCGTTCTTTAATTGGCATGCGGTATCTTTTGGTGAGATCAATTGTGACTCTAATGCTCTACGGCTTTGTTTCGCCAGATCTACACTTTTGTAGTTTTGGATGAGCATGTAATGTAATATTGTGGAAGATTTAATTTGTTACCATGATAAAGCTTGGTTGAACGATGATGTCATTGACTATGAGGGAATGGTACTAGTGATGGAATGAGAGTATGTTTCAGAGATTTATTTAAGAATGAGAGCTTGGGGAGTAGTTTAGTTAGTTATTGAGTTTTGGACCTAGTTTACTTGGGCGAGTGTCTACTTAGGTTTTTCTGTTTGGAACTTTCTTTAGATTGTCGAGATTCTTGATTTGCTTGTATGATTTGTTGGCTCTCTCTACTTTTGGTACCTAATGGAGTTATTATGTCCTTTAGATGGGGTAATTATATAAAGGGGGTGGTTTCATTGTTGTAATTGGCAAATTTTCTTATCAGTTTGTTTTCTGGATTTGACATCTTTCCAATAAGTGAATAAGTTATTGAATTATACGTAGGGTTGGATCGATTGGTTGGCAATGGCCATGGTATGTTAGGATGTGAGTGCTTGAATATGGGAGTGGATTATTTTATGGTTCGATTTTGGTGATGTAGCTGCTAAGTGGAGGCATGTAATGTAATTGTCGTGATTTTGAAGTCTACTATATGATCATAACTATTTTATGTTTGTGGAGATTTTGGGAACTAGAAGAATGTGTAAAGGTAAACTTGCGAGATTAGACTTGGTATTTTGAATGAGTCATGTTGAAGCGATAATGGATTATTATAAATCTATATTGTTTGTGGTTTTGAGAGTTCCTAACTTCTTTAGTGCGAAAGATAAAGTTTTCACTTTCGGTCATTGTGTAATGGTCACCGGAAGAATTTTTACTGTAGCATTCAAACAAGTTAAATGTGTATTGGTTCAGTACACGGAGTTTGACCTCGAGATGTTAGGTGTTTGGAGGCGGTCTTGTGGAATGTAGGTCACTGTTATTTGAGAAGAGGTATTGAGAACTAATCGTGTTGACCTGTTAAGTTAAGGGACATTACTTCTGATGATTGGTGTTATTATTGGAGGGTTTATTGTTATATGATGAGGAGAAAGAGTCATTACTTCCGATATACATAGTATTTAGCCAATATAGAGGTATCAGATTTTTAGTAGTCGATACATATTTAGTCTTTGCATTGTTTTCCATGGAGTCTCGTTTCTAAATCCTTGAGAGTTCATAAATAAATGCCCTTTCTTGGATAGGCATCTTTCTAGTATGGCCAAATCTGTTAGAGTACTAATTAGGTGTTGAGATAGATAGTCCTTCTTTAGTTGTCCTTGAAGTAAGGGCGCATTCTAAAATAGAATGCTGAAAATCGAGTTGTGAAATTGAGGAATGCTGAGTTTTGAATTCTGTCATAAGGTTGGAAAGCATAAGTAGTCAATCGTTGATAAAAAAAAAAAGTTTTCCTTTTGCTGGAAAAAAGAGAAATCAATTTGGTAGTTTATTGATGGTTTAGTTCAAGAGAAGGATGAGCGTTGGATTGGTTGGATAAATTGTTATTTTGTTTTGCATGTCTTAGAGGAATCGATACCATTGGTCAGTATCGGGTCATTTGCATTGAATTTTACTTGGATGTTTAATTTCATAGAAGGATGGACAACACATAAGTTCTAGAGGTTCGGAGTTTGTTGATGCCATAGATACTAGATTAGATGCAATTAGGTATACGGTTGTTTGAATACAATTAGGAAGCAAGTGGTCCAAGTCATGATTATTAAATGGTTATAGAGTTTGAGAGTTTATGAGTAATTGACAAAATTCAATATTATGGAGATATCAAATCCTTCTAAAACCTTGGTGTAACTTTAAGATCTTAACTAGGTGTTATGGATTTGTTAACATGACAGACTTTCTTATGGTGATGTCAAGATTGATACGTGAAAAACTTTTCGTGAATTTGTATGATACAATGGCTCGCAGGCAATTGGAAAAAAAAAAAAAAATTTCTTTAAGGCTTCGTAGTAGAATTGTATAGTTTCAAAATTACGTTTACTTGATATTAGGGCACAAAATGCTTCCAATAAAAGGGTGATTATGATACATTGTAAATCATTACATAAATTATAATTGGTTTTGATAAAAAAATTCAAACAAAACTTCTTAGCTCTTGCTATTGTAACAGTTAATTTTTGCTAACGGTTGTAGTATGTTTTTATTTTTACAAATTTCTAGCACGAAATTCTTTTAAGTGGGGAAAGATGTAATAGCCAGACCTTTTTCTAGTTAAATACCTAAATAAGAAATTTCATTTAAATTTTATAATAATATTTTTGGGATAGTAAAAATTATTTGTGTACCATATTCTCCTTAATTTTGACTAGTCATATTTTTGCTTATGGCTTGGTGTAATTTCGATTATGATTGGTTTGTTTTGGTGAATTAATTGTATCGGCTTTATTTTCGTCATGCAAATTGTGGCTATATCCTATTAAATTATTTTCATTTATTTATCTTGATAGAAATGAATTAAACTGGTTAGTTGGCTATAATTAAGAAAGTTGGCATGAAATTAGGATGGAATATATGGTATCCTATTAGGAGTGAGTTAGTGGTCAGTTTCATTTGTGCATGTCTACATGGAGAGTAGAAGTTAGGGTTTCATTCTGAGTTAGAGAATTGGGAAGTGAAGAAAACACGAGCATTCGAGGGTTATCATTATAGTGGTTCTACATTCCTCTATCCATTCTTGGTGAGTGATCTTCCGCTATAATTCTCTATTTCATTTCTGTAACTCTTTCTTTTTTCATAGAGGGTTTGGGTTTTGGTTTGTTGGGCAATGACTTGGTATGATTTTGATGGTGTAGGTTGGTGGAGAGAGAGATAGAGGGAGACGGGTTTATGGCCTGGGTGAGTGATGTATGTGTGTGCGTGGTTCGGAGGCTGTGCGTGGTGAGCTTGGTGGTCTGATGAATTGTTTCTTGCATTCTATTGTTGTCCAGTAGGATGAGTATTATTATATTCATGGTGTTTGGAGGTATTACACGGGTTTCTATGATATTGGACCTTGACGTATTAGGATGGAGTAGAGTAATTTTTCTTCAAAATTTCTGGCCCGCTACTTTTTTCGTATGACACTTGCGGAGAATTGGATTTGAGAGGCTTACTCAATATATATTCTTTTAAATTGGAGTGGTCATTTGTTTATGGTAACAGAGAGAGTGGATTTTGGAGTTTACTTAAATTGCTTGTGTACGTTAAAAAAAAGAAGAAGAAGATCTAAGGCCTGATTTTTTGAGTAATTTGACTCTAGGAACTAAAAGAAATTTCATTAGCTTCGACGTGTAAGGAGATAAATTGCAAAGATTGGGTTTTCTTGTTTCCTAATCATGAAGCTTGATTACTCGTTGGCTAGGATTCTTTTAGGCTGTTTCGTTATTGTAAATTTGGTGTATACGCTTCTTGAGTAAGTTCCTATGTTAAAGTCTATATACATATGCGCAGTGGGTTCTTCATGGTCATACTTCTAATCCTTGGTTTTGAGAGGGTAGAAGCACTTTAATTTAACCTTCAGATGATTGGTGTTATTTTTGGAGGGTTTATTGTTATATGATGAGGAGAAAGAGAAATTACTTCTGATATACATAGTATTTAGTCAACATAGAGTTATCATATTTTTAGTAGTCGATACATAATTAGTCTTTGCATTGTTTTCCATGGAGCTTCGTTTCTAAATTCTTGAGAGTTCATGAATAAACGCTCGCCCTTTTTGGGGTAGACATCTGTCTAGATTGGCCAAATTTGTTTAGAGTACTAATTAGCTGTTGAGATAGATAGTCCTTCTTTAATGGTCCTTTAAGTAAGGGCGCATTCTAAAATAGAATGCTGAAAATCGAGTTTGTTTGAGGACACTGGTGAAATTGAAGAATGCTGGGTTTTGAATTCCATCATAAGGTTGGAAAGCATAAGTAGTCAATCTTTGATAAAAAAAAAATTTGCTTTTGCTGGAGAAAAGAGAAATCAATATGGTAGTTTGTTGATGGTTTAGTTCAAGAGAAGGATGGAGTTGGATTGGTTGGATAAATTGTGATTTTGTATTGCATATCTTAGGGGAATCGATACCATTGGTCAATACCGGGTCATTTGCATTGAATTTTACTTCGATGTTTAATTTCATAGAAGGAGGGACAACACATAAGTTCTAGAAGTTTGGAGTTTATTGATGCCATAGAAACTAGATTAGATGCAATTAGGTATACGGTTGTTTGAATACAATTAGGAAGTAAGGCATCCAAGTCATGATTTTTAAATGGTTACACAGTTTGGGAGTTTATGAGTAATTGACAAAATTCAATATTATGAAGAAAGCAAATCCTTCTAAAACCTTGGTGTAACTCTAAGATCTCAACTAGGTGTTATGGAGGAGTTAACATGACAGACTTTCTTGTGGTGATGTCAAGATTGATACGTGAAAAACTTTTCGTGAATGGATATGATACAATGGCTCACAATGCTTGATATTTGGGCCCAAAATGCTTCCAATAAAAGGGTGATTATGATACATTGTAAATCTTTAAATAGATTATTACGGGTTTTGATAAAATTCTTCGAACAAAACTTCTATGCTCTTGCGCTTGTAGCACATATATTTTTGCTAGCTGTTGTAGTATGTTTTTACTTTTGCAAATTTCAAGGACGAAATTCTTTTAAGGGGAGAAGAATGTAATAGCCAGACCTTTTTCTAGTTAAATGCCTAAATAATAAATATTATTTCAATTCTATAATCTTATTTTTGGAATAGTAACAATTATTTGTGTAGCATATTGTCCTTAATTTTGACTAGTCATGTTTTGGCTTATGGCATGAGTGTAATTTTGATGACGACTAGTTGGTTTTGGTGAATTAATTGTATTACGTACATACAAAATGAGTCTATATCCTATTAAATTGCTTTTCTTTTTCTTTTTTTTTTTTTATCTGGATAGAAAAGAATTAAATTGGTTAGTTGGTTATAATTAAGGAAGTTGGCATGAAATTAGGAGTGAATATTTGTTATCCTATTGGGAGTGAGTTAGTGGTCAATTTCATATGTGCATGTCTACATGGAGAGTAGAAGTTAGGGTTTCATTCTAAGTTAGAGAATTGGGAAGTGAAGAAAACAGGAGCAGTCGAGGGTATCATTAGAGCATCTCCAATCCAATACTCTATTTGAGAGTATCAAAATACTCTATTCTATTCCTAAAGTGATTTTAGAGGAAATTACTATTCCTATTTACTCCAACCATAAACCCTCTATTTTTCCCTCTAAAATAGAGGAGGCTTGAGAGGATGGGTTAGAGGAGTTCCATACTCTCAAATGGAGGAATAGAGCATGGGTTGGAGATGGTCAAAGGATACAAATGCCATTTTAAAAGGTGAATAGTATTATAGAGGGGATCCTCCATATTTTGTCCCATCCTCTAAATATGGAGGATCAAAATCCCATCCTCTCAAATAGAGGAGGCTTGAGAGGATGGGTTGGAGGAATTCTATACTCTCAAATGGAGGAATAGAGCATGGGTTGGAGATGCTCTTACAGTGGTTCTACGCTCCTTCATCCGTTGTCGGTGAGTGATCTTCCGCTATCATTCTCTGTTTCGTTTCCCTAACTCTCTCTTTTTCATAGAGGGTTTTGGTTTTGATTTATTGGGCATTGATTTTAGTTCTATAAAACTTGGTGTGATTTAGATGGTGTGGGTTGGTGGAGAGATAGAGAGAGATATTTGTGTGATGTGTGTGCGTGCTTCGGAGGCTATGCGTGGTGAGTTTGGTGGTCTGATGAATTGTTTCTTGCATTCTAATGTAGTCCAGTCGGATGAGCATTATTATATTCATGGTGTTTGGAGGTATTACACGGGTTTCTATGATGTGCTGATTAATAGGAATATCGATTTTGTGTGGTATGGATGTGGAATTGAAGAATTGGTAACTAGAGTTTTGGGTTTTAGTAATATGCGATAGCATAGGAAACAGATTGCTTTGAGTTGAAAATGAAAGTTTCGGTTTTGCTGTTAGTTGACTATAATTAAGGGAGTTGGCATGAAATTTGGATGGAATATATGGTATCCTATTGGGAGGGAGTTAGTGGTCTGTTTCATATGTGCTTGTCTACATGATAGAAGTTAGGGTTTCATTCTAAGTTAGAGAATTGGGAAGTGAAGAAAATAGGAGCAATCGAGGGTATCATTACAGTGGTTCTACGTACCTCTATCCGTTCTAGGTGAGTTATCTTCCGCTATCATTCTTTGTTTTGTTTCTGTAACTCTTTCTTTTTCATAGAGGGTTTTGGTTTTGATTTGTTGGGCATTGATTGTTGTTCTATAGAATTTGGTGTGATTTTAGTGAGAGAGAGAGAGAGAGATTTGAGTGATGTGTGTGCGTGGTTTGGAGGCTGTGCGTGGTGAGTTTGGTGGTCTGATGAATTGTTTCTTGCATTCTAATGATGTCAAGTAGGATGAGCATTATTATATTCTTTGTGTTTGGAGGATTACACGGGTTTCTATGATGTGCAGATCAATAGAAATATCGATTTTGTGTGGTATGGATGTTCTGTCCAGAAAATTCCCAGACAAGAAAATGTGTTTGAGGATTTCAAACCTGCAAATGGAATGTGCAAGTTGGACATGCAACTTCTTTCATCCGCCTACCAGAACTTCCATCTGACCTGAAGCCTGTGAAAGCAAGCCATTGGAATTAATAAACATTGGAAGCACATTACATTTAGAAAGCAGACAACTATACATATTATGAGCGTATTTGTTCCAAGGAATTGCAGTATGGCACATGACCTAAGATAGGTGAGGCCGACATCTTGTATAACACTGAGTACCAAGTTACTTTTGCCACATTGGGGAGGGGAGATCAGTTCCAGGCTTGGTGTACTAATGCCCATTTCTATGGGATAATTTCTTAACCTTTCCGTCTCCTCCATCAAATGGGACAATCTTTGGAACTACCACTACCACATCATGATGCGAAAAAATAATCGTCCAAATCTTATCTCATTTTTCGTCCCAACCAACCAGAAATAGCACAATTAATCTCATGGCACATATAAACTCACCAAAAACTCCATGATATTTTCAAAATTGTCCCCCAATACTTAAACATCATTCCTCTTCCTCATTCCATGAAGCAGCTATCTGCCCTTCAACAGCTGCATTTTTATACGAGAGAAACTAAGGAGAACGACGCATGTCCTAGAATTATTCGATATACTACATAGACAATTCGATATACTACATAGACAAAAGGAGATAATGTAGATGGACAAACATATATGAAGGCAAAGAGATACCAAAACAGACAAAGCGGTACCCACTTAAATGAAAAACGATAGAACCAGCTAACAAATAAAATTTAACTCCAATTGTAGGTTTTTGGAATCGAGGACTCCATCATAATTAAGCCGACCCTACAGCCCACAAGACTTCCCTGCATATACAGAACCGTAATCAGTCAGCTTTATTTTGCCGATGTTGCTTTAAATTGGCAATACTCTTAAGATTTTTTTTTTTGAATGACTGATTATGGTTTGGTATATGTAGGCAAGTCTTGTGGGCTGTCGGGTTGGCTTAATTATGATGATGGAGTCCTCGATTCCAAAAAACTACAAGTGGGTACCACTTTGTTTGTTTTAGTATCTCTTTGCCTTCATATATGTTTGTCCATATTGTCCATCTGCATTATCTCCTTTTGACTATGTAGTATATCGAATAATTCTAGGACATGTGTCGATCTCCTTAATTCTAGGAAGGGAAAATTTATGTTATATCCCTTCGACTTTAAGCGAAAATTCAATTTGGTCCTTCATCTTTCAATTTGGACAAATAACTACTTCTAGTTTCGAATTTGTTCCAATGTCAACCCTCCGTCGGCTTCCGTTAATGTTTTGGACAGAAATTGATCATGTGCCCAGCACATGACCAATTTTGAGGGGTATATTTGTCCATTCATGTCTCTTTCTTCCAACCATTATTCCCCTCTAATTTCTGAAAATTCCCGTCTCTCTCCTCTCCCATCTCCCACTGCCCACCACCTAATGAAGAAGAAAACCCACTCTCCACCCCCCCCCCCCTCTCTTTCTCCTCAGATTTTCCTCTCTCAAATAAATTTCACTCATCAATCTCCCTCTTATTCGGATTTTCTGCGCGATTCTAGGGTTCTTAGGTTTGGGGAATCCGAAATCCCCTCTCTTCTCTGTGAGACTGTGACTGATGTACGGCGGTGGAGGTGGGGGTTTATGATGGTGACGAGTAGTGGTTGGGGTTATGGATGGCGACATGATTGAGGTAAGGGCTTGGTTCTCATACGATTTGAATTCCGAAATTGGGGATTCCGAATTGAGGGATTGAAATTCGAAATTGGGGTTTCCGAATTGGGGGTTTGAGGTTAGGGTTTTAATTTCGAATTTAGGGGTTTCTGACATTGGGGTTCTGAAATTTGAAATTGGAGTGTTTGGGGGTTTGAATTCAGGTTTGTGTTGGCGGTGATTGGTGGTGTTGACTGGTGGTGGTAGTGAAACGGGTGGTGATGTTTCGCAGTGATTGCGGTGGGAGTGGTGACTGGTGGCGGTTTACGGTTATTTGAGGTGGTTTGCGGTGGTTAGTGTAGTGGCTGATGGTTTGTGGTGGTGATAGCTGGTGGCTTGTGGTGATCTGAGTTTCTGGTGGTGGTAACATGGGAGATGAGAGAGAGACAGGGATTTTGAGAAATTAGAGGGGAGTAATGGCTGGAAGAAAGAGACGTGAATGGACAAATATACCCCTTAAATTTGGTCATGTGCTAGGCACGTGATCAATTTCCGTCTAAAACAAACACGGAAGCCGACGGAGGGTTGACATTGGAACAAATTCAAAACTAGAAGTATTTATTTGTTCGAATTGAAAGGTGAAGGACCAAATTGAATTTTCGCTTAAAGTCGAAGGGATATAAGAGAAATTTTCCCTTCTAGGAATGATGTGATTAGTGACAAAAACATGTGCATTGTGTATGATTTCGGGTCTGATCAATAACATTGTAGAGTTGATGTTTATTCTAATCCAGAAATTCTCATGTTCTGATAGACTGATCAAAAGCGACGTAGCATTTTTGAGCATCAATTGATGTTTATCCATTGAAGGATCTTCATTAGTGATGCTATTTTGATGCTTCATGTGGTCTCTAGTGACTGCCGTTGAGCAGATCATTTTGGAGGAAAGCTTCACTTGGGTTATATGCAAGTCCGTGAGAAGTTAATTGAGCCTCAGGTAAAATGATTTAATTCGATGTCTGTGTAGATTTTGTGGGGCTATTTACTTCTTTTTTTTTTGAAGAAAGATCATTTATGATGGAATAGCAAATAAAATGTTAGGCACGTTGTATAGTTTTGTTCTTCTGATTTGGGATCTGGGCTTTTGCTTTATCTGTTTCCTAGGATGCTTAATTAATGTCATCTGCAAATTGATTAGTAGCTCCTGATAACATGTGGTTTGCATGTTAGTTTACCCAATAGTGTATGTCTTGAATACTTAACGTTGGTACTCTGGATATGTGATTCAGGTGCTGGTATAAATGTTTCAGTTGCTTCTGAGAGATTCTCAAATAATATGCATCTGTGAGTTTTTCTTAACTTGGGAATAGTGTTCATCCATATTTTGTCCGTCTCTTATTGGGCAACGGAGTTGTGTTGACGTTCTCCTGTTTGACATTTGAATTCCTGCTGCATTTGTCTCTTGATTGACTTCCAACACGATAGACAATACTGAAGCTGAAGCATAGTTTAAAAAAACCAGTACTTTGTTGAGATAAAATCAGCTTAATATTGTGCTTGTGTTTAAGAACATCGTGAATTGTGATCGAACTTCAGCCCATTGGTATGGTCACCTTATGCAGAGTAGGGCTGTAAACAAGTTGAGTATCTGACACATGTTCAAACTTGGTTTTTTAGAGCTTGTAGTGTGTTGCAAATATTTGGTGCTTGAGTGATCTGCTGCAGCATGTTTATTATACGCAGCTTTTTTTAAACAGATTTTAATTTCGGCTTGCTGTGTCTTAGCATGATTATCCTCGAGCTGCCTACCTTTAAATTCACACGAAAGTGAGTAAAATCCTAATTTCTGGCCGCTTTTTTTTAGCTGTTAGTGTACTTCCTATAAGCTGCATTATAATGTAAGTTCGTCTTCTGATTTGACTTGCCAAATGTCCTTTACAACCTTCGATCATGGCAAGACTGTCCTTGGAATTTTTCTCCTACAAGAGTAAATTTTTTGTTCTTTAGTTGCACACGAGTTAGCATGTCAGATGATCTGCTCATCAAGGTGAGCTGGGCCTTGGTCTGAGCTGGGCCTTGGTCTTGGCTGGAACTGGAGCTGAGCTCCAAAGGTCATTAACATGCAACCAAGCTTGAGTATCACCTGACTTTTACCGGCCGTAAGCAGTCATATGGTGGCTTGGCTTGACTTTTTTGCACTCTATTTCAGAGTTTGGGGGATCTATTTAATCGAGAATAGTACTGAGAGTTCTTTCACCTGTGTCATCGATTTGTCCAATCATCACTTGTTCATGCTCGTTCACCTATTTGTAGGAAAAAAATCTGAATATAAAATTACTGCTTGTTGTCATAGACCACGCCATGCTATTTAGCAATTAGCAATATCAAAAAAGAAATAAAGAATCATATGCATCTAGTTCAAGAAAATTTTAACTGAAAACATAAGAACTTCAGAATGCACGTAAATCATGCCTTTGAATGGGGGAGCACAAGTTGGTGTGACCTCAAATTGAAGCCATGAAGACTTTTCCCTAATCCAAAAATACCCTCAATAAAATCACCTAATCCAATACGTAACAGCTGTTACGGCATTTACACTTTGGGCAAATTGGTAGGTTTACAAACCAAGAGCTCACCCCACCTTGAGTTCCCTCCAAAAACCAAATCATGATAAACGAACAAACCCAACTGAAATCGGACTTACCACTATTTCGAGTTCCAAAAGAGGGCCAATCGACTGTTTTGATTCCAACGGAGGCTGTACAAGCCTCAGTCAATAGTTTCGAGTGCTGAAACAGTGAAACCGAGCACGAAATCACAGTTTCGAGTGCCGAAAATGGCAGATCTGGCTTCGAGCCTTCAATTTACGTGCCAAAATGGGTTTTCGAGCTCAGGAATGGCCAATTTGTGTTCGAAATAGGCTGGGTCATGTGCGAAATCACCTGTTGAGGTCCGAAACCGGTAGATCTACACTTGGTTTTGCATTTCTAGCATGGCCAAAGGTTTTAGGGTCGAAAAGTGCAGGAAAAATGGACTAAACAGCTCTGAAAATGGTCAATATGTGGATTTAGAGGGCTGAAATCAAGTTTTAGGGCCTTGGGTTGTGTAGAGCTGGAGATTTTGAATGGATTAGGGGCTCCGGCAAAGTTTTCTGGCGCCGAATTAGGTTTTCTGGCGCCGAATTAGGGTTCTGACGAGATTTCACGACGAGGTTTAGGTTTCCGGCAAGATGAACGGTTGGGATCGAGCCGAGATGCTCTGATACCAAATGATGCAAACCAAAATACCCATAGATTAACTTAGAGAGAGAAACTCCCAAAAGGGATACAGAAGAGACTAGCTCTGGTCCTCTGGATAATATTTCTTTAAAATGATAAAAGCTACCAAATGAAAGGACTCCAACTAGACCCAATGCAAAAGACACAAATACCCTTATTACATACTACATCATGCAAATGCATTATTGAGGCTAGTTTGTGCGAGTACACTAGCCTCAATAACCGAAAAGAAAGAGTAAATGGAATAAGGTTGAAATTAAACACTAGCCTTGCCAATGGAATACATTGGAATTAGTAAAAGAAAAAGAGAATGGAAAAGGTTAGAATGAAAAAAAAACCTTAGCAATGTTTTTGTTTTCTACTATTTATGTGATGTGTGTAGTAGGAACTCGAGAATTTGGCTGAAGATCTTTTAATGTTTTGATTTTTGGGGTGTGGTGGGCAGGGGCAAATGATTTTTGTATTCTGCCTCTATGTTACCTGTTCAAGGCTTATTCTACTGTTTGAATTTATGAGAACTGAATGTAAGAAGAGTGAACATAATCACAATTATCCCCTATTTCCTAATGCGCTCAGATTTTATAGCTATAGGTTATAATATATGACCCATTGGTTTATATTGTTGAATGAACCAGAAAGATTTGTTAAAAAATTCAAATCGGAATTCATTTGAGTTGCGGAGAATTGAGTCGAGTTGTGGTTACTTGGGAATGGGGGTAGGCTATGAGCCGGTAGAGGTTGTCCAAGTGGAAAACTCCTGATAACATTTTGTAGACACCCCATCTGAACCTATGGATTGCTTCTCTTTTCTTTTGGTTTTTGATTTCTCCAATGATGAAACGGATCCAGAACACTCTAGGAATATTGAGTGCTTGACACCCTTTTAACCTAACTAGAACCCTACTGTCGTGCGTTGGTTCAAACCCAGTGCACGCGAGTCAAAGTGCCAGGTGTTGGTCAAATGGTCACGTTCGAGCATTGACCAGAGCAGGTTAGCTTTGACTTGCGCATGCAAGTCCACAACTTGCGCGCACTGGTCAACCCTTCTTGTTGACTGGTGCACGCAAGTTCCAAACTCGAGCGTGCTGGTCAGAGCTCTGGTCAAAACACCTTTATTCAGCTTGCAGTCGCCATGATCAAGGGTGTACAACACATAAGAAGGTTTCACTTTTCCAGAAAAGTAGTCTTCGGGCGGGGGGTGTCACTATCCCCCTTTAACTTCCTTTCCCCTTTCCTTTATGGGAGGGAGACTTTTGTGGCAAGCCTAACCAGCCATTGCTTGCCTAGTTGAACCCTCTCTCACCCTCCCTTCTCTATCTATCCCCCCATATTTGCCCAAGCAAAGGGTTACCACTTTTGCTACTTCTTCACAAAGAAAGTGATTTGCAAAGCCTAAACTCAAGCAACCACATTTCAAACTAAGTTTCTAACTTGTTCATCAACCACCCTTCAAACATCATCCAATCAACCGTCCAAATCAAGCTCAACTACCTTTCAAACCAAAAAATCAAAGGTATACACACCTGCTGAATACTATGTTCTGATCCCTGAGGGGGGCTAGCAGGGCCAAGGCTGACATTTGGCCCTAAAGCTGGCATGGTTTCAAAAACTGTTGTGACTGGACCAGCGCGCGCTGGTCCACAGCTCGCGTGCGCCATTTTGTGGCCGCGCGGGGATTGGGGCCTTGTTCTTTTGTGCTTTTATTTGTATATATACACCACTGCAAGCATGCTAATAACCATTTTATTGCTTTTCTATGTTAAAACTGCTAGTTGTCTTTCAACACTAATTTCTGTTTTAATGGAATACCCCTGGGGTTTTTTTGGACATGTCCCAAAACCCAGGACATGCAAAATCAAACACTAGTAGGATGGCTCAAACTGGCGCGCGACAGTGGTCTACCCGCGCGCGCTGGTTCATCTCTGACCGATGGCTGACTTTTGCATGGGTAACTTGGCCTTAATACACTGTTTTATCCCCAGACTGTTTATGGGGTGTATTATTCATTTTATTGTCTTGAAAGCCCATTCGATCGTCTGTAACTGTATATTTAACTGCGTGGTTTGTCCTGGGTGTGCATTGGTCCTTCCAGAGCCTAGAGGGATAAAAACAAGAGCTGTGGGTATAAACCTATTTGGTGCGCGCTGGTTTGGATGTAGCGCACACAGGTCTGATCTGCAGTGATTGGTTCAATGCATGCTGGTTTCTTCCTTTGTATGTTACTTCAAAACAGTGGCCTTCAATCTGTTTAAACCCTACAGGAGACTGCTTTTATCCTATTCTTATTGTTTTTTGAGCGAGCATGCCATCTATCAAATCCTGCAAACATGTTACAGTTTTAATCCCTTTAAACTGTTCTCTTGCCCTAACTGGCTAAAAAATGATAAATGAAATAGAATCGCAAACGCTTTACAAATGCCCGAGTAGAGACCGATCTTCGGATTGGGCGAGAGGGGTGCCTTAAAAACATTCCCCTCTCGTAACCTAGCTCCCGAACCTAATATATTCTGGTGATGACAGACCAGAAACAAGCCTTTTCAAAATCAACTACAAAGTAACGTTTTCAAGTTCAGTTCCTTGGGTGGCGGACCTTCAAACTCAAGTGGTGACTTTGAATTGAGCGTTTCGCTCACTAAGAAGGGCGCACACATCTGTCTCGCGATTTTTGGGGCGTGTGCCCACACATTTCTTCCCTGATTGGCCTACATAGTAATAGTGAGCCTAGAACATAGTATTTGCCTTAAATGGAGATGAGACTTGCCCCCAGTATTTCCCCTATACAATTTCAGTTGTTGCCTGTGCTTGTAGCTTTTAATTTATTCATTTTTACTTTTTTTGGTTTGCAAAATTCAGACTCTTAGGCTCTCAACTCCTTTATTTTGCAAAGATGCCTCAGCTCTCGTCATTGTTGGTTTAACCATCTTACTAGGATGTCAAGTTTTTGAAAATTGGAAATGGTAGATTAATGGAAGCAAAGGATGAAGAGTGCCAATAAAAGCCGATAAAAATTACTCCCTCCGTCCCTAAATGTTTGGCACTTTCATGCTTTTTGTTGTCCCATATAATTTGTCCATTTTGATAAACTTCCTATGTTACCCTTTTCTTTTGGGCACAAAATTTCAAATTCAAATTTTCAAGTACTATTCAAAGTACACTAGAAGGGTAAGATTGGACACTTGATTTTTGCACAATATAATAATATTTCTTCCTTAAAAGTTAGAACTCCCAAAAGTGCCAAACATTTAGGGACGGAGGGAGTATCTTACAGGGGACTCAAACAATAAAGACAAAATGCTTTCTCAAGGGGTGTACTCTTGTACGAGGGTGGGAATCTCTCCATTAACTCCTTTATCTTTTGACCCTATTGTCCTTTATGTTGATGGATCAAAGGTTGTGTAAACATAATCAACTTATTATAAGTCGTGCTAGGCTATGGCTATGTGCGCAATGCTTTTGTTTCCAGTTTTGTGAGTACTCCATTGGCAATTTAGAGGTCCATTCAGAAACTCTATGTGCAAGTTAGTTATTAAGCGCGCTCTTTAAATGTGCTGAAGAATAACTTGTAGTAATTTAATTACTCATCGATGAAAATTTATGAATACTTTAGTTCTTGTAGCTTACATGCTAACATTAACAAGTATTTAAGTTTTTGATTACATATAGTCTTGTTTCTTGTGTTTTTGTACTTACATGTCACAGTAGCGTAATGATATTACTTGTAGCTGGCACTTTGTTCTTTAGATACATAAGGATTTCAATTTCTACCTCAAGTTGCGAACATCTTTTAACTATCTAAATTGGTTGAATGGACTGGGAAAATTGTGAACTTTGGGGAAAATTGTGAACTTTGGGGAAAAAGGAGAGCCACCAAAATTAGGTTTCTCTCTCTCACACTTTGTATATATATGGACAAAGGTACAAGTACAAATATACCCCTATGTAAAAGATACATAACAAAAAAACCACTAACAATTTAAAACTCCCCCTCAAGTTGGTGCAAAGATATCTATCAAGCTCAACTTGAACACAATGGGATGAAAAATCTTACTACTAAGCCCTTTCGTAAATATATCAGCTAACTGGTCCTCAGACCTTACAAACGGCATACATATCAAACCCTTGCTCAACTTTTCCTTGATGAAATGCCTATCAATCTCGATATGCTTCGTTCTATCATGCTGCACAGGATTATGAGCAATATTTATAGCCGCTTTGTTGTCACAATAAAGTTTCATAGGACCATCGTCAAAGAGTCCCAAATCCTTCAACAAGGTTTGGAGCCACAAAAGCTCACACACGCCGTGAACCATAGCCCTATATTCAGCTTCTACACTAGATCTAGCTACCACTGACTGCTTCTTATTGCGCCAAGTAACCAAATTCCCACCAAAAAAGATGCAGTAGTCAGAAGTGGAGCGCCTATCATCCACTGAACCAGCCCAGTCTGCATCAGTAAATGCTTCCAACCTCAAGTGACCATGATTGGAAAACAAAATTCCTTTACCTAGAGCTGATTTGAGACATCTCAAAATACGATAGACTGCATCCAGATGTACTGTACGTGGCTCATGCATAAATTGGCTGACAACTCCAACGGCATATGTAATATCTGGTCTAGTGTGAGATAAGTATATCAGGCGGCCCACAAGCCTCTGATATCTTTCCTTATCTGTACGCTCCCCAATAGCTCCATTGAGATGATGATTAGCCTCGATAGGTGAGTCTGTAGGTTTGCACCCTAACATCCCCGTTTCTTCCAAGAGATCAAGAATATACTTCCTTTGAGAGACAAAGATACCTTTATCAGATCTTGCCACCTCCATCCCAAGAAAATATCTCAATGACCCCAAGTCCTTAATCTCAAACTCTTGAGCAAAACGAGTCTTAAGATGGAGTATTTCTTCTGCATCATTGCCAGTCATCCACATAGACAATGAGGATAGCAATCTTGCCATTACCTCCCATGATGAACATAGTATGATCTGCCTGACTTTGACGGTAACCAAATCTCAACATTGCTTTAAGAAATCTGTCAAACCAAGCTCTCGATGACTGCTTCAATCCATAGAGGGCCTTTCTCAATCTACACACCTTCCCTTCGGTTTCAAAGGAAGAAAAACCTGGTGGTATATCCATGTACACTTCTTCTTTAAATCACCGTGAAGAAATGCATTTTTAACATCGAATTGTTGAAGAGGCCAATTCAAAATAGCAGCACAAGAGAGTAAGGTTCGAATAGAGTTCATCTTTGCTACCGGAGCAAAGGTTTCCTCATAGTCAATTCCGTATGTCTGAGTGTAGCCCTTGGCAACAAGTCTCACCTTGTACCTCTCAACTGGCCCATTGCCTTATGTTTCACTGTGAACACCCATTTACAACCCACTGATTTCTTTCCCTCCGGAGGAGATACTAGTTCCCAGGTGCCATTCTTTTTCAAAGCCGTCATCTCCTCTACCATAGCTCCTTTCCACTTAGGTATTATGAATGCTTCCTTCCAACTCTGTGGTATAGATATGGAAGAGAGAGAGGAAACAAATGCACGATATGAAGGAGATAAACAATCATATGAAACAAACTGTGAGATGGGATGTTGAGTACATTGTCTAACTCATTTTCTATGAGCAATAGGAGCATCAAGATTACCAGAAACAAGAAGGGATGGTTCATTACCAGATGAGTCAGCCAAAGAGTCAGAAACTGGACTTGAAACCGGAGTAGGTGATAGTGATTGGCAAGGTGGTATCGCACAGGCCGGTTGTCCCTTTTTCCGTCGAGAAAGCTTTTGCAAGTTAGGCAACCTATGCGGGTAAAGCCTACCATCGTCAACATCTTGCCACTGTAGTGGAGAAAAACGAAAGAGGTTCTTAGCAGCACGAGAATGTAACGGCTACTCGTGACTCCTCGCCTGAACCCTAACACGTCGTTGGAACCTTTGCTTCTTGTGGCAAAGGCCCTCTGATGCCTAAGTTAGTATCACGTACTAGTAGTGAACCCTAATTATCAGTAGGAAGTATTGAATAATGTAACGTATTGCGTACCTTTTGCCTCTAGGTTTACCTCATATTTATAGATTCACAGATGCTTGTTGCCCAATTATCCGGGTAGCCCTAGGTTTCCTACCTCGTATAGGAAACCCAGAATATCTTGGATTCTCGTTCCCTTATCTGTTCATTGTCTTAGTCGTTTTAGGACTCTTTTCCATAGTTGGCCGAACATCCCATTCCCGTTGGGTATCTTCTCTAGATCTTATTTCATCGAGATCCTATTTCCTTAAGGGATATCACTATTCTGGAACCTTCTAGAGCGTTCCTTGCTACTGAGGCTGCTTTCCCCAGGATTCTGCTCCTGTTCGGCCCTCTCGTTGCCGAACAAACTACCTGGATCAATGACTTCACATGTTACTGGTTCAATTCTCCTGGACCAATAACATCTCATGTTCACTGATCCTTGCCCCGTTCAGACTCCCTGGACCAATGTCTTCTCATGTCATTGGCCCATATCTACAACCACCGTCTTGCATGGCGATTTATCCTATCCTACTCAAACCATGGTCCCACGTACCACGTGTTCGGGCCTCATTTGTACCTTTTTGGGAATACCTCTCTACAATTGCTCCTCAACTTTACTCGTTATTTTCTCTTAATATGACGAGCAAAGCTCTCAAGAACCGAGCAAATTCATTCTACTCCTGCACCTTGTTTCATAAATTTGGTGCAACTTTCATCATTAGTCCAGGTAAAACGTCTCATCGTTTAGGCTGGACAGGCTTTTCCTGCCCTTACCTTTACACGTGGCGCCTTTCGTACTGCCTTCATTAAATGCGGGCAGGCTTCTTTGGGCATCGGAACGCCCAAACGGCGTCTGGGGTGACGTTTCACCTACGCCACCCCGCTCACTAGGGTATATTTGGGTTTTCATCCCATTTTGAACCCCCATTCTCTCTCTAGATTCCCTCTGCAGAAAGAAGGCTCAAGCACTCCAACCATTGAAGCACCCTTCATCGTCTCAAGGTTTCTCCCTTTCTGCAGTCTTAGGATCTCCGATCATCACTTCGTAAGTCACTGCTCTACTATTTCTCCTTTATCATTTTCGTTGATTTAGGGCTTCCTTTCGTCTAGGGTTCACTCGATACCCCTTCTTCTGTCTGTAAAACTCTACAAAACTCACCCTTTCAGTAAAATGGGGAGGTTTTGACGCCATTGCAACACCCCTCAGGCCATGGCCACGTTCAGGTCTCGTTACGAGATTCCTGACAACGTCGCCACTGCATTGGCCCGTGAGGACGCCATTCGCCAGAGTCCCGACAATTACATCCTCCACATTCCAATAGTCGTTGTCGTGGAAGGCGGCGTTAGGTTCCCGTTAGCACCATTACTCCGCCAAGTCCTAGCCTATTACAGGCTTTCCCCAATGCAAGTTTCCGCCAATTTCTTTAGGGTTGTCAAGGGCGTACACGCCCTAAACCAAATGCTAGGCACATCTCTGGGTTTACATGACATCCACCACCTGTACAGCATTTCTCATACCAAAGACGCCTTAACCTACTAACTAAAGAGTAGAGATTCCAGAAGACGACTCGTGCTCGAACTGCCTGACTCCGCTCGAGGAGACGATGACGATTTCCTCATCGTCACTGGAAACTTCGAGCCCAGAGACGAGGATGGCCGAGTGATAGGTTTTCATGCCCCTCATAGATTCGGGCGTCCACGTTAGTTCCCTTTACTTTCTTAAAAGTTATTTCGTACTCTATCTATGCATTTTCGTTGCATATAATTGTTTTGCATTTTTTATTGCAGTAACAAACGTCAACCAAGGCCACGACATTATCACCCCTCAAGTCCACGTCGCGGACATCAACTAGGCGTTGAATTTCAACGGGCAAGGCACATATCTTGCTGGCCGAGCAAGAGCAGCGCAGGTGCTTCTTAGTTACAAGGCGTCGTACGGGGGTTTTATTGATCGGCGGATCTGAGCAGCTGACAACCCTGTAATTCCTGGTCCCTCCTCCCCGCAGCCCGAGCAGGAAGAAGAAAGGCGTTCCCAAACTCCACCCATACCAGACGAACCAATCTCTTTGGCCGAAGAAGCCTCTACTTCTTCCTCTAGTGGTTATTCTCCTTCTCCTCCTCCTCAAGAGATGAACCAACCAATTGACCTCAGCAATCTTCTTACCATTCCCGGAGTTGGCCATGGAAGAGGCCACGGCGCTGTTCGTGGCCGTGGCCGTTCTCAAAGTCCCTTGCCATCTCATGGCCATCGTGGAACTGCTCAACTGGATGCCCCTCCTGGCTTCTCCCCCGAGGAAATCGAGGCCAGTCACCGGGACAAACGCCAACGCTTGGAATCATCTTTGAACGAAAGACCCCCACCTCAGATTTCTACAATTCCAACTCCTATATGGGCCCCTCAACTTACCCATGGCAACAGGCCTGTCACTATTCGAGACAGCGTGGAGTCCAAGGGGACTGCCCTTGCCTTGTCCCAGGCCTTTCTGCTACCAGGAGACATGCAAAAGGAAGTGGCATGCTCCCCTGACAATCTCCTCGGATCGTTCATGATTAATAGTGCCAAGGTAAACTTCTCGTGTCTGCTTTGTTAGTGATTTTAATCGTATCCCCCTGTGCTTGCTTAATTGCTTGGATCTCCAGGCAATGCAAAAGATGTTGGCTATGGCCCAGAAACTCGGCCAATCTGAGCCCCAACGTGCCAAACTTGCAAGTGAGAACTCCAAACTGCAGCACACTATTATAAGGCTAGAAAGAGAGAGGAACCAAGCTCGTGTTGATGCTGAGGCCTGGAAGACCAAGCTAAATGGTGCTGAGGATAGCCTCAATCAAGCCCTGATAGTACTGGAAGCGAGCAAAGAGGAATGCAAGACGACCTACCAATAGGGTTACAATGCCAGGATTGGAGTTGCCACTGACAGCTACAAAGCCCAAATGCCCAAGATTCAGGTCCAGATATGGGCTGTATCTTGGGAGGCTTGCCTCAAAAAATCTGGAGCTCCAGAGACATCACCATTGTGGGCCGAGAACGATCTTCCCAGTACCATGGCAGCACTGGACGAAGAAGAAGCAGTGGAGGAGGAGGATAGCCTAGATAGGGAGGTGGATGCCAACGTCTCCAAGCAGCAAAGTGCAGATGCTGGTCAAAACGTTGAAGGAACCAACCCTGGCCAAAAGGAAGCCAGTGGTGGTCCAACTGATGGGAGCACTGCTGTTGAAGACACACCTGCACAGACTTCCCCTTCTTCCGTTCAAGACTTGACTATAGATGAGTAAGTATGAATTCCTCTCTTTGGAACAATTTATGCCTTGTTCTCTTTACAATTCAAAAAGAATTTTTCAAAAAATTCCCCCTAGATTCTCCTTAGATTCCCCCTACTTCCAACATTTCTCTCTCTATCTCTCTCCACTTATTACCCCTCCTATTTTTCAAAAAAAATTTCAAACACCAATCAAAACATAGCATTAATATTTTAAACAATATGGTGGCCCTGCGTGGCTGTAAGGTTCGCCCTGCGTGGCACAACTACATTCCAAAACTCTTAAAACAGGCATTCGGCCCCTCGTGGCTTTGCGTTGGTTTTGGTGACCGTACTTGGCCTAAGTACAGGTTTGCTCGGCCCTTCGTGGCCTTTGGACACCGCAAGTGGCCCTTTCGTAGACAGATTTTCATTTTTAATATCTAGGTATGTCAGTGTTTAGACAAGTGTGCATGTTTTCGTATGCCTGTACAGTATATCGTACTGGATTTGGGGTAACCAGCTATGTTTGCTCGTACTTAGCTGTTACATGCATGTGTTCATATGTGTCTCCTGGTTCGCACGTTTAGACAAATTCCTAAGTTCGTTCGTACTTAGATAGAGTGGCATGTTCTCGTACGCTCCCCAAGTTTTGCATGTACTTGGAAAATATTTTTAAGTGTATTCGTACTTAGGTTATGTGCTTAAGTTTCACGTACATAGGTGAACATCCAAATGTTTTCATATTTGGCAAATATTTGCATGTTATCGTATGCATCCCAGGATACCTAGGTTTGTTTGTACTTAAATAATGTTGCATGTTCACGTATGCAACCCGAGTGTTTCGTACTTGGATATATCCCTGGGTGTATTCATATTCAGGTTACGTGCTTAAGTTTCACGTACTTAAGTGAATACCCAAATGCTTTCATATTTGGCATATCGTGCATGTTCTCGTATGCAGTCCAGGTTTGTCATACCCGTACAAATAACCAAGTATATTCGTACTTGCAAAGTTTTGAATTGTTTTGAATTGCGAATTGCTCATAATTTTACACACACCATAACCCCTTGCTCCCCAATACGAAGTGAGGATAAAGGAAAAGGCATAACTTCGTATTCAAGAAAAAGATATTGCAAAAATAGTATTCATAATCCAAAATCTTAGGACTTCATTCATAATCCAAAACTCAAGGGGGCGTTACGCGTACCCCTTGTAGCTAACAAAGAAAAAACAAGGGAATTTTATTCGTAATTCCCACACAATCACGATGTGCATCTAAAACAGAATGAAAAAATAAATTGAGGTCTTTCACACAAAGAACTTCCTCAAATTGTGGACATTCCAAGGCCTTGGCACCGGGTTCCCGTCCAGGTCCACCAAGCGATAAGCCCCAATGCCCACAACCTCTGTAACTTGATATGGGCCTTCCCAATTCGCGTCCAACTTACCCTCGTTGGCCACCTTGGTGTTGTCGAGCACCTTTCGAAGCATAAAGTCCCCTACGCCAAACTCTCGTGGGTGGACGTGCTTGTTATAGCTTTTCATCAGCTGCTCCTGGTATGAGGCCAAATGTACCAGAGCCCTCTCTCTCCGTTCCTCGGCAAGATCCAACTCGATCTCCAAGGCGCTGTCATTGCCTCCATTTTCAACCAAAGCGGTCCTGTTGGTCGGCAAACTCACTTCCAATGGTATAACAGCCTCTGTTCCATATGCCAAAGAATATGGGCTCTCTCCCGTAGACCTCCTAGGGGTTGTTCGGTGCGCCCACAAGACCAGTGGCAATTCGTCGGGCCACTTCCCCTTTGCCTTGTCTAACCTCTTCTTGATCCCATCAAGTATGGTTTTGTTGGACGCCTCTGCCTGCCCATTACTCTGAGGGTAGGCTGGGGTTGAGTAATAGTTCCTTATTTCGTACTGGGAACAGAATGCTTTGAACTTCTTCTGAAATTGTGACCCATTATCTGTAATCAACGAATAAGGGACCCCAAAACGAGTAATGATGCTCTTCCACACGAACCTGTCTATCATAGGTTCCGTGATTTTTGCCAATGGTTCTGCCTCAATCCACTTAGTGAAATAATCCGTTGCTACCAACAGAAATTTCCTATTCCCAGTTGCCTTGTGGAGTGGACCCACAATGTCCATTCCCCATTGTGCGAATGGCCAAGGACTTGTCAAGGGCACCAGATCCTCGGCTGGTGTTCCGATCATCAGTGAGAATTTTTGGCACTTCTCACAAATTTTCACATACACATTTGCATCCTCCTGCATGTGCGGCCACCAGTAACCCTGGGTAATTGCCCAGTGGGCAATGGACCTGCCCCCAGCATGGCTTCCGCATGTCCCCTCGTGAATCTCGTGGAGAAACTTCTGCACCATCTCGGGGTGTACACAGAGCAAGTATGGTCCTGTGAAGGATTTCCTATACAGCTTCCCTTCGAGCGACAGCCAAAACTGTGCAGATTTTGTCTTCATATTGTGAGCCTTCTTTTTGTCTGTGGGGAGTGTCTCTTCTCGTAAGAACTCCACTATTGGATCCATCCAACTTGGTCCTTGGTTCACGTCCAAGACCAACTCCACGCTCCTTCCAATGCTTGGCTCAGTAAGATAGTCCACTGCTACCCTTCTCTTGAACTCTGTTGGCACAGCTGCAGCCAACCAAGTCAGTGAGTCTGCATGGGCGTTTTGCCCAGAACTTATTTGCTCGATGTACACTTTCTTCAAAGTATCGAGCAGATCCTTGGCGGCCTCCACGTAAGCTGCCATCTTTTCATTCCGGGCCTCATACTCCCCAGATAACTGGTTCACCACGAGTTGCGAATCACAGTATACTCGTATTCTCTTGACTTTTAGGGTCTTCGCACTTCTCAATCCTGCCAGGAGTGCCTCGCACTCAACCACATTGTTTGAAGCACTGAAACCCAGTCAAAAAGACAACTCCATCATTACTCCTTCAGGAGGGAAAAGCACAACTCTAATCCCTGATCCTGTATTACATGCGGAACCGTCAATGAATAGTCTCCACTCCAAGGGATCTTGTTCTGCAGGTTCCCTACCCTTCCTGGTTGATGGCTCAACTGGCTGCTCCTTTCTCGTAGGAGGCAGAGGAACCACTGCAGGAGAAAATTCTGCCACTAAGTCTGCCAGAACTTGCCCCTTTATCGCAGTGCGCGGCTGGTAGCCAATATCGTATTGACTCAACTCTACCGATCAGGTTGAAATACGTCCCGAGAAATCTGTCTTTCGTAGCAAAGATTTCAACGGAAACTCAGTGTAAACTACAATTCTTTGACTCTGGAAATAATGGGGCAACTTTCTTGCCGCTGTCCTCAATGCCAGGACCAGCTTTTCGAGGGGCAGATATCTCGTCTCTGCGTCCTACAACGTTTTGCTCACGTAGTAGACAGGGATTTGCTCGGATCCCTTGTCCTTCAGTAATACTGCACTAACAGCATGTTCAGAGACTACTAAGTATAAAGTTAAGGACTCACCCGGTTCAGGAATAGATAAGAGCGGGGGCCAATGCCAAGTACTTCTTTAGGTCTTGGAACGCCTGTTTGTATTCTGCTCCCCATTCGTATCCCTCTTTTTTCTTTAACAATTGAAAGAAGGGCCTACACTTGTCACTGGACCGGCTGATAAATCTGTTAAGGGTCGCTGCCATTCCCGTCAGTCGTTGGACCTCCTTCGTGGTCCTTGGACTTTGTAGCCTCTGCAAAGCCGTTATTTGATCGGGATTCGCCTCTATTCCTCTTATGGTCACGAGGTGACCTAAGAACTTTCCCGAACTTACTCCGAATGCACATTTCAAAGCGTTGAGCTTCAATTTGTACTCTCTCAGTATCTCGAAGGCCTCCTTCAAATCGGCTATATGGTCTTGCTTCTCCTTGCTTTTGACCACCATGTCGTCTATGTATACCTCCATAGTCTTGCCGAGCAACTTTTTTAGCATAATCGTTGCTAACCTCTGGTATGTTGCCCCGGCGTTCCTCAGACCAAAAGGCATGACGCTGTAGCAATACAGCCCTCTTGGAGTGATAAAGGATGTCTTCTCTTGATCAGGCCCGTACATGGCAATCTGGTGATATCCTCGATATGCGTCAAGGAAACTCATCTGCCTATACCCTGCTATTGCATCAACCAGTTGATCTATCCTCGGGAGGGGGAAACTGTCCTTTGGACATGCCTTGTTCAAATCCGTGAAGTCTACACAGACACGCCACTTCCCATTCTTCTTTTTTACTACCACAGTGTTGGACAACCACTCTGGGTAGTACACTTCCCGTATAGCCTTAGCTTCGAGCAAACGGTTAACCTCCCCTTCAGTGTTCGGTTCGGTTGAGTATTCGGGGTTGGCTCCTGAATACTTCGGAGCCACCCCCGGCCTTGTCCCTGCTCCGGTATTTCCGAAGACGTTCAGGAAAGACAGTTACGCTAGCTGGGTCCCGCGAGGGTCATGCCCCTCATGCGGTAGGCGTAATCATTGGGATCAGGCCTGGCCATGTGCTCTGTAACCATTTTCATTCCTTTCGTCATTTATGACGTCACCCGAGGCGGTTACCTGAGCGTATTCTCTACGCGTTAGCTTGGAGGCCAAGTAAACCTAGGTCTATAAATACAAAGGGATACACACTTGAAGGAGGTATGCCACATTATCCTAACCCTAGACCTAAACACTTCCCCTGAGATCTAACTTGATCGTCGGAGGGTCACTGGGCTACACAAGCCCTAGTGACTTGTTGCAGGTCTAGCGACGGAGGCACGGAGCTACGAAGGAAGGATTCTAGCCAGAGCCACGGTCAAGGTCCAAAATAATCGAACCCCCACAGGCACATACTAGCATATCCTAAGTTCGTATGGTACTCTTACTAAAAAATAACTATTGCTTAGAAGAAGAGTCATGGGTCATGGTATTAAGAGCATCTTTATTGACTCTCATCAAAAAACAAAAACAAAAAACAAAGAATGTACTACAGTTACCATATCTACATTTTGTTTCATGTTCGCACCAGATGTGGCTGTAAGTAGAATGAATAGGATTGGCTTTTAGCTACCGGATGGAGCTTAGTAGCTCAAGAACTGCTCATTAACATATGACTCTCCTTATTGACAGGATCCACCAAATTGACGAACAAAGGGATCGGTGATATCAAGTTAGCAATTCACCAAATCAGGTGTTTGGAGCTCAATTACAAATCCTTTCCTCATCGAATTCATCCTTCACAATATACCCTTCTCTCATAAAAGTAAGCAATCTGTCCAATATCCCATAAATTTCTTCAGTTCTTTCATTTGATACATCTTTGGCAATAAAGCTCTGTAACCCTCCACTTGTTTCAATCCAACTACTACCGGGTATCTTCTTGAACCCAAGATTTTTCATCTTTTCCCTTACCTTTTCAGCCTCTTCCCATATTCCAGCTCGCGAAAATAAATTGGCCGTAGTAATATAATTCCCTGTATATTCTGGCTCGATCTCAAACAAACGGTAACAAACAAATATCCCAAGTTCAACATCACCACAAACTGTAGCCCCATTAAGCAAAGCACCCCAAACCTTAGCACTTGGCTCAATATTGGCATTTAAGAAACGAATTCCACCGCCGCAGAGAGCTTTCCAGCTCTACTTAAAATACAAGCATGGTGTTCAACTGCAGGCTGAATCCTGTATTTCACAAGCATTGCATCAAAATTTGTGTTTTCAGGATTTTTGGGTTTATCTGCTTAAAATTTGTAAGTTTTTGGAGGTTTTGTGGTTATCTATTGAAATAAACGAGACCCAATGATCATAGATGCCAAAGGCATAAGAAATTACTGAAATGTACAAAATACACCAACATTCCTTCCCAACTTTTTTTTCTCAATATCCAAAGCAGAACATATCAATTATTCAACGTGTAGAGAGCAAAATTTGCATATAAACTGATATTTTTAGGGTTTGAACTGTCCTAATGGAACAAAGATTGATAGTACAGTCAATTTGTTTTCCTTGCCGAAGGCAATCACCGGCGGAACATCTTCATGGTCATTTGCAAGAGCTGTGATTTTTTCACAGAATAGCTGCCTGTAGCTTTTTTTCTTGCTGGATGATTCAGGAGTTGAGTTATCAGTAGAGTAAGACCCGTCACTTTTGCATATGTTTCCCATGAGCTCATATTGATGAACGTTGAACACACATTGTGTTATCTTGCGTGGGCTGTTTACGGCACGAACATGAACAGCGTGTTCAATGCCTTTAGAGAAATTTTCCATCGTAACAATTGATAGACCACCCTATTAGCTATTTTCTGTTGGTGGGCCTACATAGATCATAAAATTAAATATTGTATGTTGTCGAATAAGGCTTGAGTGATGTCGGTATTACCCATAAGGTTGTGATCGTTCAATTAATGTGACCCGGGTAATGGACATGTCTCTATTAGCACGTATTTGGGTCATATCACGTGCGTTAAGTGGTGCAGGCTTATTTGATATATAGAGACCAATTAAAGGGCCCAATATGGTTCCATCTATTATGATGGGCTATGATGGAACCAGGGCTTATAAATAGGTGGTCAAGGTCCCCATTCCAACCCTAGCCTCTTTTCTCATATCATCCCATCGTGTGTGAGACTAAGGTTAAGATCAAGAGAAGGGTTTGGAGGCGGAAGACGAATAACCACACACTAAGGTTTAGGTTTTCATCCTCCATGGCGACAAGTACGCATCCGGTATTATTTTCTTCAATGCTTTGACATGAGTTCTTGGGTTTAGGGTTTCTTACAAAATCCTACACACCCTTCATGTTTGAAAATAGTTATAGAAGTAGCCTGTACCTTTATTTTTTTACCCTGTGAAATGAGGATTCTGTAATTTATTTACCTCTTCGGTGTTATCCTTAAGATATTGTGTTGTTATTCAAAACATGTTTTTAGCAGCAGGCCCAAATTCTGTTGCAACAATAGAACCTGTGCTGTCTCGCATAATTCGTGGACCTTTTAAAAATCTGCATTATAAGTTCAGGCTTTATTTTGTACTTCTTCATATGGCTGTAGTTCGCTTATTATCTCTGTCCATTTTGAATTACAAGTCATTATTAAAAATAGATCTGGTCTTCGTATTTCTGCACTAAAGCCATTGCATCCATGTATCTTTTTCACATATCTCGTGGGCCTCCTATGAAATAACCCGGTAGTATTATACGTTTACCAACTTGTGACCCTCTTGACTCCCCATGGGCGAGGCTATCCACAATGCCCTGATATAAGTCTGCTCTAATATCTGCTTGTTTGTGTCTAAAGTAGTCGAACCTTGAAGTTTTAATCTTCACATACATGTCCACAATATCTGTTGAAGTTAGGGGGTTAGGGTAATCCTCGAACAGAGGATTTTCTTTCATGTAACGTTTGTGGTTTTCAGGGTAATCCTTGGAGTTCTTCGAAATGGACTAATCACTTCAATTTATTGAAACCATTCCTTTGTGTGTCATTTACCGATTCTGTATGTTTTACCTTTGTATATCAGCAAAAGCTCTTTGGTTTTAGTTTTGTTTTCCCCTTTTGATCAGCAAAATCTCTTTGTTGTTTGAATCCTCTTTGTTCTGGCAGCATGTCATTCTAACCTTAGGGCTAAATGAAGTTTTGAATAAGGACAAAGTTTTATGGCATTAATACGCTACCTCTCTATTTGTATGGACATTTTTTGAAAAAATTATGGGATAATCTGGAGCTAAAGATTCTTGTTTGGATTGACTGTCTCTAAATTTCCTGCTAACAGAGTCGAATGACCCTAATGGGCTTGAGTTGTTCTTTTGACAGGGGGCTGCCGTGCTGAGACTGGACATAATTGAATATATGGATCAGCATACTGTCAGCAAGTTAACAGGCTCGCCCCCTGTTTATCTAGGCCATGGAGGAGGCAGTCTTACAGAAGCTATAAGAACGCAACCTTTCACCGTTTCACTGTGGTTTTGCTTGATGAAATAGAAAGGGTTATTTACCAAGACACCCCTCCAAGTATACCCGTTTTTCACACTCACCCCTCTACAAATTTTCACTACAGCAAGACCCCGTCATTAAAGTTTACTTTACCCCTAAACCCCTTCTGTTAGCCTTCCGTGAAGAGCCGTTAATTTTTTCACGTAAGTAAAGTTAAAAGTGATAAAATGTTCCAAAATTGCCGCTGCCTTCTCCTCTTCCAGCCGATCTCCACACCACCACCGCATCGCCGTCGGCAGCTTCGTTGAGGAATACAACAACCACGTCGATATCCTCTCCTTCGACAAAGAAACCCTATCCCTCAAATCCAATCCTAACCTCTCCTTCGAACACCCGTGCCCTCCCACCAAGCTCATGTTCCACCCCAAACCTTCCGCCTCCGCCGCCACCCGAAAATCCTCCGACCTCCTCGCCTCCTCCGGAGACTAACTCCGCCTCTAGAGAGAGAGCGCCTGATGGTGGTGAATGGCATGATTGTGGTGGTGTTTGGCCGTGGTGAATGGTGATGAAGACAGAAATGGCGTGAACTGGTGTGGGTTTGCTGGGATGCTAGGATTATATACGACTATACATAAGGGTAAGATGGTGTTTTTATTCATTCCGTTAACGGAGTTAGGATGGTAAAAAGTAAACTTTAATGAGGGGGTCTCGCCATAGCGAAAATTCATAGAAGGGGTGACCGTGAAAAACGGGTATACTTGGAGGGGTGTCTAGGTAAATAGCCCAAATAGAAAAGGCTCATCCAGATATATTTAAAATATATATGGCCTTGTGCTTGTTACATAGTATGCATATTTGCTGGAAAAAAGGTTGATCGATGGACCCCATGTTTAGTACAAGATCTAATGTAAAGGAGTGCGTTTTCAATAACCATAACTTTTGACGTGGTTATTTGGTCAATAGAGATCAAATCCCCTGATTCCATGAGATTGTGTTGCAAAGTCGAAGAGTATCATCTAAGAATGCTTTGATTGTGATGACTTCTAACGTGGGTCCCAAACTAATCACAAAGGGTAGGCGCAAGTCCATCGGTTTATCGTTTACAGATGAGGAATCCACTTCAACCTCATATGCTGGATTTAAAGCACTTGTGATGGAAGAACTTCAGTTGTACTTTCTACCAGAGTTGCCGAACAGATGAAGTAGTTGTGTTCTATATGATTTCTTCCAGTGTTGTTGCTGAAATGACTTGATTTACCCCTCCAAATAGGGAACTCGAGATTCATTGGAAGCAACCTACAAATAATATCAAATTCTTGAGATTCCCATATCTAGGTGCACTTGCCAAATACTATAAAATTTACATGGAGTCGAGTCACATATCCCTGCTCATAGCATGTGGTCTCGCCTTCCACCGGCGATCAGTGTCCTGGAATCGATTGGTTTATTTCATGGAAGGTACTCAAAATCATCCATCCTCAGAATCACACCAGCTTTGAAGCATGTCTTCTTTGTGCAGTATACATGATCACGACTTACTGATAACGTAGGAGAACCATTTGGGGATTAGCTTGGTTGCCATTTGAACTTGAACCGATGCAAGATATCTGGTTCGAACTTTGAAGCCAGTTACAGTTCAAACCCTAAAAATATCAGTTTATGTGCAGGTTTTGCTCTCTACGCGTTGAATAATTGATCTTTCCTTCTTTGGATATTGAGAAACAAAGTTGGGAAGGAATGTGGGTGTATTTTATACATTTAAGTAATTTCTTATGTCTTGGCATGTATGACCATTGGGTAAAGACCAGAAGGAAGAATACGAAGCAAAAAGAAAAAAAGAGAGAAGTCTGTGATTGAGTTTTGTGACTCTGGATTTATGCTTTCCTTATTGCCTTTTTGAACAGCTACTTTTTTTATGAGTGCAACTACGTAATTTTCTGTGTGTTTCATTTTTTGTGCTCTGTCTTTTGATTTTCTGGATTACAGGCTTCTCTAACACCTTTGATTGTCTTGGTATTTAACATTCAATTTTACCCAGTTCAAGTAACCAAACAATGGGGCCACATAATTGTGGTAAAATAGGTCATAATCTGCGGTTGATTACTTACCTTGGTCTTTGCTCCAAATTTTCGTTTGGTCCATATTATTTTCCCACGAATATTTGTGTAGCAATTTTATTTGAAATTTTACCATGAATTATAAATATTAGTTTCAAGGGAGAAATGGATGGACTCGGTGGGGTTGGAAGTTGGAACCTCATAAATATGAACTACGTTGGATTCTATAGAAGGTAGCTGACAACATGGAGTGTCATTCCTATTTGTACTGCAATGGAGCTTTCAATGATATCTACTGTGGGAAGCCAATTTAGGAAAGGGGAATTTGCACTTACACCCCTTGTACTATCACCGATTTGCACATACACCCCATGTACTCCAAATTTAGGCACTTACACCCCTTGTACTTTGGACTGAAGTGCAACTGTTAAAAATTCCGTTAAAATGGATGGAAAAGCTATTGACGGGAGATTTCCCTCCAAAATGAGGAAAAAAATGTCCAAACTAACCCTAATAGCCATTTATAAGCTCTGTCAAACTCTCATTCTAAAAAACAGAGCATCCAAACCCCTCTCTTCCCCTAACCCACTCTCTCTAGTCTATTATTATCAATAGAAAACAGCAACATCTAGCACTATATCTCATGTCTAATTAGTCTCAAAACATCTGCAAATGTAGCAATACAAACACCCAGCAGCACAAAAAAAAATGGATTTACACTGTCCAAATCCACAACATAAATGGCCAGCAATAACAAAAAAAAAAAAAAAAACATACTTCAAATGCAGATATTCAGTTTGAACTACTTCAAAGTCATTTTGTAACATACTTCAAAGTCAATTTGTAACATAGAGATTTTTGTTTAAGAAAAGAGCTCAGTTTGAACTACTTGGTATTGAATATCTGCATTTGAAGTATGTTTTTTTTTTTGGGAGTCATTGCTGGCCATTTATGTTGTGGATTTGGATAGTGTAAGTCCATTTTTTTTTACTGTGCTGCTAGGTGTTTGTGTTGCTACATTTGCAGATGTTTTGAGACTGATTAGACATAAATGTTGTTTTTTTTGTTGATAATAATAGACTAGAGAGAGAGTGGGTTAGGGGAAGAGAGGGGTTTGGATGCTCTGTTTTTGGGAATGAGAGTTTGACAGAGCTTATAAATGGCTATTAGGGTTAGTTTGGACATTTTTTTTCTCATTTTGGAGGGAAATCTCCCGCCAATAGCTTTTCCATCCATTTTAACGGAATTTTTAACAGTTGCACTTCAGTCCAAAGTACAAGGGGTGTAAGTGCCTAAATTTGGAGTACAGGGGGTGTATGTGCAAATCGGTGATAGTACAAGGGGTGTAAGTGCAAATTCCCCTTTAAAATATGATGACATTGCATTTGTAAAGAGAGTAGTTGTTGGTAGAGTTGTCGTCTTTTCTTTCGAAAGATTTGATGTCGTGTATCTATGCTATTTTCCTTGTTTGCTTGTAAATGACACTTCCAGCTATAGAATTAGTGGAGTAGTTGTTGGTAAAGTTGTCATCTTTTCTTTCGAAAGATTTGATGTCGTGTATCTGTGCTGTTTTCCTGTTTGCTTCTAAATGACACTTCCATCTATAGAATTAGTGGTGTTCTTTTGCAATCCCCCCCGCCCCCCCCAACCACATTTTCCTCTCTCCGAGAGAGCTAACCGCGGCTCTCTGCTCTTCTGTAACAGCTGCAGGTTTGAGAGCAATGAATGTCACGTGGATCCATATGTTTGGCGATGTGGTAAGTGGTATTGTGCATAGTGGGTTTCAATTGGGTTTTAATGCCTTCTGAATTCTTGATTTTAATTGAGTTTAAACTGCTTATTCTACCTTTCAAGCTGCATTACCTTCTGAAGTTAGTTGCATACTATGGTTCAGCTTCTTTTATATTGCAGAGACATGTATGTTTATGGAAATAGTTTTTATTTTTATTTTTTTGGGTAGCTTAACCATTCATTGTTTAAACGCATTGCGGTCTAGAGGTGTGCTAAAAAAGTTGGTTGGTCTAGTAGCATTTCTCTGTTGGTTGGTCTAGTAACAACGAACTCTTCGAACACCAAACTCGAGACCTGTCCGCCATCTTTCAGCAAGGTTTAGCAGGTTGGCAAGAGTTTAAAAAGTACTATGGATTCGAGGAGGAGGGTTGCTCCTCCCATTATTCCTCCCCAGAAACAGATATGGAAGCCACCTACCAATGATTTGTGTTAAAATTAATGTGGATGGGGCCTTGGATTTGCGTAACATGGCAACATGCTTGGGGCAGCTATGAAGTCATTCAAAGGCTCCTTTTCTGCCCAAATTATTGAAGCCATGGGATTCCGCTATGCTTTGGAAACAGCTTTGTCGTGGAACTACTGCCAGGTCATTGTAGAAGGGATGCATTATAGGTGGCTCGTGCTCTTAACCAATCAAAGACGTATGCGGATTGTGACTCAGTTATTTTGGATTGTCTCCACTTCGCTTCTTTATTCTCCTAGTGTTTTCTCATGTAAAACGTGACTGTAACAAGGTAGCACATTCTGTGGTTAAGCATTCCTTGTCTAATGTTAGGATGGTATGTTGGCAGGGTGATTACCCCCAATGGCTATCATCTATAGCTCTTGAGGATACTAGGGCTCTCTACTCGTCCTCTTATCAATAAAGCACATTCTTTTCGTGTCCAAAAAAAAAAAAAAAACCCCATTCATAGAACGCAAAACAGACCAAAACTATGGGCATAGCCCTACAACCCTCCAGACCAACCTGGATCAAACGTAAACAAAAACTAAAGTAACAAGAAGTAAAGAAGCATAAAGCTTCTAACTTGCTCCTTTGGAAGGCCTTGATAAATTTACTTGGGGTTTTCAAATAACTTAAAGAGCTAACCGCCTTCTCTTTTCATGCAGGTCAACTCACTCATGTGGCTGCTGTAGAGGTTGCCATGGTCAACTCATCTTACTGCTTATTGTTTGTTTGATTTTTGACAAAATATACACACAATAGCTTCCCACTTAGTGTTTATTTGATTGTTGACAACATGTGCAAAATTGGATTTGCACACGCTTTGCGCGTGCCCTTATCTCTATACCGATGTACCCTACTTCTTTTAAGTTTCCCTATACCGATGTACCCGTATCATCTGCATTAGTATCCATACATGTGCTTCTTAGAAAATAGGAAATAGATTCTAAAAATATAGCCAAAAGCGGTTGGCCTAGTGGTCAAGGGTTGGGACTTAGGAGTTTGCTCCCTCCTATGGTCTCAGGTTTGAAATCTCTCAGGTGTTATAAACTCTTTTGAGGCCAGTCCATACAAAACTTTGCTCCGACTTTAATCAGGACTCGCGCAAGTGGGCGGTGAGATTGGTTCCCCAAGATTAGTTGCGGCGTGCATAAGCTGACCTGACACCAGAGTTATCAAAAAGAGAGGCAAAAGCCCTAAAAAAATTGAGTTCTGACCAATAGTTTTTTTGGCTTGACTTATTTGTTCAGCAAAAATGGTGAAAAGCCAAAAAAAACTATTTTTTAAGATATCCAAAACGAATTCTATGTGATCAACATCACATAAATTAAAGAACATGGTTGATTGATAAAAACGAATTCCATTTCGTTACTAACCCAAAAGGATTTAAAACTCCACAAATAAAGACTAATCCCTCCGTTTTATTTTAAATGCTCCTACGTAAAGTCGTGTCGTTTTGACTTTAAAAAAATTGTACTTTTAATAATCTTTTTGGAACTTTTTTGCAATGTTTTAATGTACTCATCAAGATCTTTTGAACGATGTAAAATAAAGTTAAAAATTAAATTGAAAGTACTTTATTTTTCAGAAAATTGGTGTAAAGTCCAAAGATAGGGTTCCACTGGGCCATTAGCCCAGGCTATGTTTTTATAAGGTTTCGGGTCCATTGACTTAGAAGTTTTATTGTTTAAAGTCCATGGATGGACGAAAATACCCTGGTGCTTTCTTTCTCTCCAGGAGAACACTCTCTCTCTCTCTCTCCCAACTCCTTTGCCGACTTCAATTGAGGTCACAAAAAATCTTCTGAAAACTCAGCTCCGGCAAACGACCGCCAATGATCGCAAAAACCTCAGCTCCGGTGGACACTATAACAAAAAATGCTCCGGCTAAGGCTGGTTCGTTTCCCAATCCCTCCGCCACCAGCACCACCCACTCTGGGAGGATAACGGTGGTAGGTGGTCTCCACCTCCGCTGCCTCGAAAATTGTTATCCGTATGGCGTTGGTAGTTGATGGGCCCATTAATTGGAGAGAGGTTGAGAGAGAGAGAGAGAGAGAGAGGCAGTCGTCGTAGTGTTGGCAGAGAGGGGAATTGATGGATATAGACTATAGAGGGGTCTGAGTTGGGTTGGACTCCTATTTGTGTTTTTCTCTTTTTCATTTGTTTTGCTGGCAAGTGGCACAAAACTTCTTCATTTTCACTTTGCACCTTGTGTTTTGTTCTTTGTCTGCTATTTTAATTTTGAGAGGGTGTAAATGGAAAAAGAGGAAATGATAGTATGATGTTGGGAATGGGAGATGTTGGCTTCTTTTATTACTGGAGTATGTAAATATTGGAAGATGAAAATATCACGAAAATGATATTTGTCTTGAAAAAAAAATTTGAACAGATAAGCTGATCTGTTATCAAAAAAATTATTATCAATTTTTTTTTGAATAAAAACAAAAATAAGACACTTTGATCAATGAAGACGAAAAATTAACGCAAAACTAACAAATGCGAAACAAAATCAACTCGTAAAAAAAACTCAATCGGACATTGTAAGTATTTAATCTTTTTTTTTAATTAAGAATTCATGAGAACTTTGACGAAAAGTTTAGAAAATTGGATTAAACACTTACATTTATTTGATTGAAACATTTTTCCTTTGGAGAGCTCAAAAAATATTTTTAAACTAATAAAATGTCTCGAATTATTTTTGTGGGATCTCATAGAGGGCCCCACTCACTCATCGGTACATTATCCGTACCCATATCATTTTTCTTACACGTATGGTCGATAACCTTATCTGTTGATATTTTTGAAAAAAAAAAGTACAAATTTGGACAGATTACCATACCTATTGACTTTATTGCGATTATACATAGCACATACTTTGCAAATTAGTTAACCTTAGCTCTTAGTCTTTTTGGAATAATACAAAAAAGTATAGACAGATAATCACATCTATTTATTTTACTGCAATTATATAGATTGCATATTTCACGAAGATAACAATATATGTTGGTCAAGTATGGGAGGAAGAGTTTTTACACATTTGGCAATAATAGCATATACATAGGAATGACTTTCATTAATAGCATTTAGCATCTGTCTTACCTAGCTCAAGTGTGGGATGTGTGTAAATCTATTTTTCCTACCAACAAAAAATGTACCTCCTTACAACACCACAAAATTGGGCTAATGTCAAAAAATGAAACACATGTGTTGGTTTGGACAGATAACCTTATTTGTTAGTAAAATTGAGATTGTACAGAGCACATATTTCGCAGAAATAACATTATCTGTTTATCTTTTTGAAATAATATAGAGTATAAACTTGGATATATAACCATATCTGTTAATTTTGTTGCAATTATACATAACACAAAGATAACCTACATCTATTGATTTTATTAAGATTATACATAGTACATATCAGAGATAACCTAATCTTTTGGTCTTTTAAGATAATAATACTCCATCCGTCCCACTTTAAATGTCCGCTATTGAAATTCGTGCATTTTCAAATATATCATTTATTTTTTTATTTTTTTATACGAAATTAAAGTATTCAATGATTACTTTAATTTGGTGTAAAAAAAATAAAATAATAATATTTGGAAATATATTTTTGGGATTTTAAAAATGCATGAATTTTCGTATGGGACAGGGAGAGTACAAAGTATGAATTTGTTGGTTTTATTGCAATTATAAAGAGCACATATCTCACACAGTTGACCTTATTATATGTTGGTCTTTTGGGATAATAATCAATCTTTTGATTTTATAGAGTTGGGCAAATAATACAGAGTATAGATTCGGAGAGATAACCACATCTATTGGTCTTATTGCCATTATAAAGAGCACAAATTTTAAATAGATAACCTTATTTGTTGGTCTTTTAGGTATAATACAGAATATACATATATGACGGTTTTATTGCGATTTTACAGACTATAGAAACTAAGGAGTTTTAAAAGAAAAATGGTACAGATTCAGGTATGTTTTGGTTGGTATACAAAATGACATGGTATACAAAATGACGTGTCAATCATTTAGAAACTCCAAAACTTGTAACTTTTCCCATCAAGCCACATGTCATTCATTTAAAAGATCCAATACTTCTTACTTTGTAGAGACAATACCACCTGATAATTAAGCCAATATCATCTTCTCCGTCCCTCCTCTTCTCTCTCACCTCACATTCCAGTATTATCTTCTCTGCCAAAAATCCCAAACCCGTCCAAATGGAAACATTTCCGACGGAGTTCCTCCTCAATCGATCGCCGCCAACACCGGAGATCCTCCTCAATCGACCACCGACAACACCGGAGATCCTCCACATTGTTGTCTTACAGCCGCCCGCTCCTCGTGAACACATCCAGCAGCGCCTCCAATTCCTCCGATAAGCTTGTCGATGCCATGTGAGACATCGGCCACCACTGCCTGATCTGGGAGCGGAGACCAGTGAGTGAGGAGAAGTTTCACATCAATTTCTAAGATATCGCCGCCGGAGACAAATATTAGGCGCACGCTGCAGGAGGGTATTTTTGTCACCTATTGCCCAATTTGTCTCGGAGACTATAGGGGGAAATGTTGATGGACTAATTATGGCATTGAACCCTATACTATGTCCTCCTAACCAATTTTCCCTTTATTTTTTGTGGTCAAAGTTATATGGTCTCACGTAGGGAGCATTTAAATTGAGATGGAGGAAGTAACAAACAATACCCAACGAGCAATGCGTTGCAAGAGAACGTATTCCTGTGGGGAATTTCGTCGAACACCCTGTGGGCTTCACGGAGGTGACCTAACTTGGAGTAGAAAGTGATAAGCTTCAAAGTGAGGAAGTTGTCGAGGACGACTAAGGAGAGCGAGGCGGGCGTGGAGCTCTTGCCTTGGCAGAGGAGGCGGCGTTATTATTACTCCGTCAATCAATTAACCACTTGTCGTCTCAATCTGTCAATTGCTAATAGGTTTTTTGCTGAGTTTGACAAACTTCTCCGTTACATAGCTGAGTGGGCAGGGGCTAATTCCATCTATCTCCCTCCCTCCCCCCCTCTCTCTTTCTTTCTCTCTCTCTCTCTCTCTCTCTTAATGTTTACCTCTCTAAAGAGTAATTTGCCTTATAAGAGCATCCGCAGTGGAATAAGCCAAAGTGAATAATCAAAACATGTCCCATCATATTTTGATTATCCATTTAGAGGTTGCTAAAGTTAGCAATGCCAAGTCTCACATTGGTTATTTTTTGCTCATAATCAAACCAATGCGACCATTGCTTCATTCCCTGAGTTTTCTCCAAACTTTTTCCCTTCATTTCATGTAAATCTTTTGAAAAACTAGTTTATGTTAAAAACTGTTTTTATTAAAAAAATATTTGTTCTTAAAAAAAAACCAGTTTAAGTTAAAAAACAGTTGGATAAAAAAAAGTTTATGAAAAAAAATGTGTAAAAAAACAGTTTTGTGTAAATACAATTTTTTTTTTTAAATAGTTTTAAAAAAAATTAAAGAAACAATTTTTATACAAAAAATTTATAAAAAAGTTCATATAAAGACGGTTATTTTTTTTTATAGAAAAAGTTCCTGAAAAGAATAGTAAGAATATTTTTTATAATTATTTTTTGAAAACATTGTTGAGAGAAAGAGAAAATATTTTTATGTAATGATGGGTATACTTGATTGAGAAAATGTGAGGATTACTAAATTTGGTTATTGGCAAAAGGTTGCTAGTTTTGATTATTCAAAAGCCAAAATTTGATGAGTTGCTAAGATGTTAAGTTCGGTTATTCCAATGTGAGCACTTTTTTTAGCAAACATTGCTAACTTTAACAACCTTTTGTTTTGCTTATTCCACTGTGGATGCTCTAAAATAGGATATCAGACATTCTTTTATTTAATCATGTGCATCTTTTTTCTTTTCTTTTTTTTCCTTTAGCGAGAGTTTCTCTCTCTAGAAACTCCCCAACCCTAGCTACCTCAACCTTTGCTCCCTCCTTCCCCTCTTACACCAAAAATGGGCGGCTCTCCCCCTCTTGGGGTCTTCTCTCTCCAAATGGTTGTGCTCTCACCTTCCGTCATCTCTCTCCGCCCTCTCCTTCATCACATGCTCTTGCTACCTCGATTCCTCCTGTTCCTATGCCGTCGGACCTCTTCCTTCAGATGGTGTTGCTGCACCTTGGTCAGGTTTGGGCTGCGGAAGTGGGAGATCTGATAGGTGTGTGAGGGCTGTTCTTTTTTCATTTTGTTTGTGTTTTGTCCGGAATCGTTCGGTATCTGTCCAAATTTGTCCGGCTTCTGTCTGTTGACCTCCGATCGGAAGCATTCGTGGTTCCTCTACCGCCGGACCTCCTCCATCTTATTCGCCGTTCGTCGATGACTTGTCTCTAATGGTACGGTTCAGATTTGCGACTGTGGGCGCGAAGCTTCTGCGTTTGGGAGGTTTTCTCTGTTAATCCCCTATGTGAGATATCTCCCCGTATGTGGGGCTTTTCTCACCCCTGTGTGGGTGTTGCCTGGATGTTCTCGGCTTTGCTTTGTCTATTTGGAGTGGTGTTTTGTGTTGGAGTTGGATATAGTCATTGGACTGAATCCCCTCTTGTTAGGGCTCTTGCTCCCTTGTTGAGGGATGGAGTTTCCTCATTTGTATTATTTTTATGGTTAATAAATTACCTCTGCTATCGGTTTTGGCAAAAAAAAAAAAAATTGAAAATGATGCTAACATGAGATAATTTGGAAATGTGAAAATTGGCCTGTGCAATTGCAATACTTTTATAAATTCGCATATTTTTCCCCCCTAAATGCTGCTCTCTATGAGGTGGTGGTCTAGCCCAAGTGGAAGGGTATTCCCTTGCCCCACGCTCATCTAGGGTTCGAACCCTACCCCCTCCCTCAACCCCCAATAGTGTAATGTAGTGTAGGAATTAACGAGCGACAAAAAAAAAAACGTTGCTCTCTATATATCTGTAAATATCTTGTATATTAAAATCTTAAAAGAAATTATAAATTCCAAATTTCTTAATGACCACCCTTACTAAAATTCCTAGAGCTGCCACTATGAGATCTTATGTTCGAATCGCATGGAGGGTGAACATGTTCGAATTCCACTGGAGGGTTTGCTCGGTTGTTAATCGAAATGTGCGTAAGCTCGCTCGGACATCCGATTCTATGAAAGAAAAATGTGAGTCAATGCATGACATGATGGCAATTTAAATGGACGCTCATTAGTTATTTAAGGCTTCATTCTTCGTAACTTTTGTCTTTTCGGTTTTGTGTGGTTTGTTTGTCTTTTCTGTTTTCTTCGTAAGCTGTTAAATACTAAATAACTGTCTGTTTTTTCCTAAAATGTCATCTTATATGAACTTTTTTAAATATCGATCCACATTTTTACACTTGTCGAGAAGAATGATTAACCTTAAAATTTACAATGAAAACTCAAAACAAAGTTACAAAATTTAAAAGAATACCGGAAAAAGTTGTTGACAAAAAAAAATCGGGAAGAATGGAGCCTTAAGTCTATGTAAATTTTGTACACACCTAAGAGCTAAATTTCGTTATTCCTTATAGTAATTGAACGGTTCTTAATGATGTCAAGATCAAAGAGCTAATTTATGATTGCAAACACACCCACACGATCCACATGGATCTCCTATTTCTTAAGTTAACCGCTTTTTTAATCTCAAGTGGCACTAAGTGCTTTTTGCACTTTTTCTTATTTTGTCCTTATTCAAAATTTTGTTGGCGTTTTTTTGTTTTGCAACTCACTTTTTTGGTTGACAAGACGAATCAGAAAAGTAAAAAAATTATGATTTTTACCTGAATAGTTTTGGAAATATCTAAGATAAAGCTCAAAAAGCTGATCTAAAAAATCGGGTTTATCTTGAATATGTCTAAAACTAGCGCATCTTGTCAAACAATTAGCACACACAAATAAATAAAGAATTCGCATGCAATATATCAACCCTCTATCTAACAAATCCAACTATACGAAAAAAATAACCCAACATATCCATTGACAGAGGCGGCTGTGTAGTTTAAGAAGCATGGTCACATAAACACCCAATAAACTTTTTTGCTTATAATACATGTAAAAATTATGAGTTAGCCTTTCATGGAATACCAAACCTAAATATCAATGAAGACCCAATTCTCATACTCTTGAACATCTAGCCCAAAAAAAATTGAACACTCAACCCAAAATCAATTGACCACTCAATCATAAACCCAATTACAATGTACAACCCATCATGATCAAAAATAAAAATAAAAATGTACAACCCATCAATCCACATGCTACACTATGGGTAAAATGTTACTCTTGATGCAATATTTTTTTTGTCGCAAATCATTGGTCTGCTAATAATTTATGCCTGCAACACTCCGCAACAAAAAGTTTTATTTGTTAAGCCCCTAATCCGTGTGTACAACACTATCAATGATAATTTTAATCACATAAATACCAAGTTAATTGCATTGATAGGATACAAAATGAACTATATTAATTCAAAATTTATGTTGCATTCATAGAATCCAATTTCAACATGCATAACAAATCTAGATAGAGTTTTGAAATACAAATGTAGGGGGAAAAAAAAGGTGCTCAAAAAACCGGCTTTATCTTGAATATGTTTATTATTTTTGGGTAAAAGTCATAATTTTTTACTTTTCTGATTTGTCTTGACGAGACGAATCGGAACACAAGAAAAGTGAGGTGCAAAACCAACCAATACAAATTTTCTTTGAATATGAAAAAAAAAAAAAAAAACCTGAATCTTGGGGTTGCAAGTCACAGTAGGGCCAAAAGCTACACTGTTTTTACTTTTTACCAAAAAGCTGAGACCAAGATTCATCCCCTAAATCCCCGTTTAGCCCTAACCATTCCTTTAAGCTTTTTGGTTTCTTTTTTTTGCCCCATTCTCCACTAAGTCAACTGTTTTTCGGGGACCTTTGGGCGTACATAGCCTGGTTGGTCATGTAGCTCCCTTTGGGAGTCAGAGGTCGCAAGTTCGATTCCTATGGATAGGAGATCAACTTCTTGTGGTAATACTAACTTCTAACACTCCCCACTAACCCCCGCTGATATAAACAATGTTGACCAAAAAAAAAACTAGTTTTTTGGGTGCTCTTTACGTACAGCCAAAAATAAAAGTGAAAAATACTCTAAAACAAGGAACTTAGGAACATATCATACTATCTGGGTTATTTGAAAGTACTCTATTAGAGTGATGTTATGTAATTTTACTAGAAATTGCCCGTGCCTGAAGGCACGACGCGACGTATTAGCGAGTTTGTAACTATCCAGAATTACAAATGGGCTGGAAACAAAGACAGACAACAGAGTAAAAAAACAAACACGCCGCCTTAGATATGAACATCAAGAAAAAAAAATAGTTTTGCCGCCTGAGAAGAAAGATCAAAATAGATACCTCATAACCGGCAATACCAAACTGATATTGTTGTGGATTTCCTATGTTTACCCAATATTACTGTCCTAGCAACCCTTTTCAACACCACCACAAACACATCATATGGAATTAACATAACTACTAATAAGGCCATAATAAGAATAACGTGTCATAGAATTGTTCAGCATTAAGCATGTGATACAACTAAACAATGGTAACAAATGAATGGTTACATCGTCCAACTTTAACCTCAACTCTATACTTTCAAAATGGCGTCTTTCAATATTGAGGATCTTCGCCAAAACTCCTAGATAAAATCAAGCTGATTGAGTTTTCTTCTGGCATCGTCGAACAGATTGTTATCATATTGACACGGATAATAAAACAGCCAGCATACTACAGAAAATCCAGATATTTATTAATTTTGAAATTGAAATAATCTGATGGTTCATGGTAAGATAACTCACGGGAGAATTCTACATAGAGCATTTTACATGAAAGAAAAATGCTCACTTTCTAGTGTTGGTTCGAGTGTTAGGGAAACCCTAAAAATTCTAACAAAGCTAGTTTGTCAGAAAGGGTATCCAATCTTGCAATAGTTGTATCCAGTCTTTCATCTTTTGATCGCTAGAATCGGTCCAGAGACACTAAAAATTATAACAAAGCTAGTATGTTAGAAAGGGTATCCAAACTTGCAATAGTTGTATACGCTCTTTCATCTTTTGATCGCTAGAATCGTCCTGACCCTCTTGAAACCCATGCCCAACTTTTGGGGTAAAGACTCGAGACAAAAGGACATAAGCCAAAGTTAATTAGCAAATCATTTTAGGTTCTTGGTAATAAAAAAAATTCTTCATAGAAACCTAGGTAAAATGTTTAATGATCAACCAAGCACCATTTTGGTAGGCAACAAATCTGCCAATACCTAACAAGTACAATCATCTGTTTTGATGGGCAACAATGCCCACAATAACTGATCAGGTACAATCATTTTCTTAAGGTACAATCATTTGCTCACATATATCGTACCCAAAAAAGAGGGACTTCAAAAGGTACTGTAAAAAACATGTGATACAACAAACTAAATAGGTTTCAAAAGAAAACTAAATACTCCTAGCACCTCATGTTTCGTAAAAAAAAGGGGAAAAAGAAACAAAAACAATCACATAGAGCATGAGAAACAGAATCTAACGTCAAAAGGGATATATAGACCTCTATACAATTGCCAAATCATACCTGCAAAAGGGAAAAGCCCGAAATTAGTTGGCCATACTTTTTTATTGGGCCATGACTCTTGCTAACTGCTAACAAAAACATAAATCTCGCAGGAGAGTACATTTAGCAATCTAACGTTACAAAAACATAAATAAATCTCATTCCAACATTAGAGACAAAGCTCCAACCCAAGACACCAACTAATCAGTCAACTTGGTAAGAAAATAACAATATTAATGCTTATTGTGTTGCTAACTCAAAGTGTTCGGGTGGCTTACGTGCATCTTGATTAATTAATGAAAACCCAATTCCATCGTCTAATAGTGGGGAGTCTGAGTTAGGAAAATGTTAAGCAAATTTATTGTAGTATGCGTTTATTGTTGTAGGTTACGCATATTTTAAGTTATTACGCCTTTATTGGTTAGCTACGCTGGGTGTACCTTTGAAGTATATGATACTCATAAGCTTGGATAATGTATAATACACATACTTTTGTTGATGTTACAGGCATTAGTGCATGGTAAAACCTCAAAATAGTTATGCATTTTTTTTGGTCAATTGCGTTTTTTTTTTTGGTACTATGAGTTAAGCATTTTTTTTATGGATAAGAGAGAATAGTTTGTTTTGATTAAAAATTTTTCAATTGGACTTTCCAGTAATAGATGATGAAATTGAATTTCTAAAAATTAATCGAGATGTGTGACAACTGGCCCAGACACCTTGAGTTATGAAAAAAATAATATGTCCTAATATTACTCTAAAACAATACAATGGAAGAACCCAAAAAAATATTCATATGTTTCCTGTTTCATAATATGGTCTTATTTTTTTTAATAGCATATTTTTGAAAATATATTTCCCCTTTTTTTTTCGTTGTATATATAAGACTTTCCTTGTATTCATGAGAAACTAAAACTAGTTGACTAAAGAGGAGCTAATAAAAATGATAAAAAAAAAAAGAGGGGCTAATAAAAGAAACTAAAAAAGCTTAGACCCTGTTTCGCGAGTTGAGTTTTGCTCCACTTAAGATGGTGAACATTACTTTCCTTCCCATTGGTTAAAATAGTGTGGATCCTATCACCAAGTGTGCGGATCGCATCACAAAGTGATGTCATGCTTACCAAAAAGTGTATTTCATAGGTGGGACCTACACCATTTTAACCAATAAGAGGGAGGATAATGTTAATCCTCTTTTAAGGAGGGTGAATAAAATTGCACTCCTATTCCGCTAAGGTCCCTTAAAAAATAAGTACTACTTATTTTGGGTTTTTGGAGGGGGAAATAAGAAACCTAGACTCTACTAAGAGCATCTCCAATCCAATACTCTATTTGAGAGTATCAAAATACTCTATTTTATTCATAAAGTGATTTTAGAGGAAATCACTATTCCTATTTACTCAAACAACAAACCCTCTATTTTTCCCTCTAAAATAGAGGAGGCTTGAGAGGATGGGTTGGAGGAGTTTCATACTCTCAAATTGAGGAATAGAGCATGGGTTGGAGATGCTCTAAGGATACAAATGCCATTTTAAAAGATGAATAGTGTTATAGAGGAGATCCTCTATATTTTCTCCCATCCTCTGAATATGGAGGATAAAAATCCCATCCTTTCAAATAGAGGAGGCTTGAGAGTAGGGGTGTACACGGTCCGGATTGGTCCGGTTCTCTAGAAAACCAGTAACCGGACCATTTCAAACGGTTATAGAAAATTGGGAACCAGAACCTAACCAATATATGCATGGAACCTAACCAGAACCGGTTCCGGTTCTATCCAATATGCATCCAAACACTTATATATTCACAATTAAATATGAACTCATAAAATTAAAGAAATAAGAAGATAATCTGCTGGAATAGAAAATTAAGGAACAAAATAAAAGCTTTCCTAACAAATGAGATTTCATCTCTAAATAAACTAAGTTTAGCAAGGAAAAGATTAACCTACCAAATTCAAATACATATTTAATTACACACATATGTATTTCTATATTTATCTTAGTTTTAAACGGTCCGGTTCGGTTCTAACAACGGTTCATTAATTGAGAACCAGTAACTGAACCAAAATTAACGGTTCTTATTTTTTTGGAACCATAACCTGACCGTAGAACCGCAGAACCAAACCAAATAGGACGGTTCGGTCCGGATTGGACCGGTTTTACGGTTCGGGCGGTTTTCTTGAACACCCCTACTTGAGAGGATGGATTGGAGAAGTTTTATACTCTCAAATGGAAGAATAGAGCATGAATTGGAGATGCTCTAAAGGTTCTAAAGAAATAAGTAATTATTCGGTGTGATATTTTTGATTACTTAAAATTTTCATTAATGCAACACGTGAAAAAACTGGAGTAAACAAATCCAGCGAATCGTCCCGTTGAAAGTATGTTTGGGAAAATTGGTTATTTTCTCTTTTCTCTTCTCGTAAAAGTTTTGTTCTGGAGCATTCCGTTCCCAATTTCAAAATCCGTCTCTCTCTCTCTCTCTCTCTCTCGGAGGAAGGAGATAACGCAGACGTTCTGCTCGATTTTTTTGCTTACGATTCCTGTTGGTCAATGTGGTTGGGTCCGATTGATATGTTCCGTGAGAATTTGTTTGGGCGATCGGGCGATCTTCTCTCTCTAGAATGGTTTGTTGGCCGTATTTTTTGCTGTTTGTCAATGTGGGTGGTTTGTTCTCGAAACTGTTCGAGATCGGCGATTTTGGAGTTACAAGTTATGGGTATTTATTCTGCCTCTCTTTCTATCTCTCTCCTAGGTTAGGGTTACATTTACAAAGTTCGTTTTTTCCCCTTCGGATTTGGAACTGATCCTTTTCTTTTTCTCCCCTCCCTCACTCCTGTTTATACATACGCACATCTGTGTATAAATAAGTATATTCAAATTTACTACTCCTACATAATTTGATATGCTTGATTCCAAATTTGATTTTTATTAGTAATGTCTGGACTAGATCAATCATTCAGTGCCAGAGCAAATTAGGGCATTCTGCAGATGAACGCATTCCACAACTAGATCGCGCCCGCCCGGGTTTGAGGGAGACATCCATGCGTTGCTCTCCTTCAGAAACTGTCATGTGATTTTTGGGGTGCCGGGGATCTCCTTGCCCTCACTCGGAAAAAGGTAACTCTTTTGATTCAGCCTTCTCTTCACTTTGTTGTGGACCTGTCCTTTGCTTAGATACATGATCCATCATTACATAGTTTAGGTATTGGGCTGTTCTGTATCGTTGCCCATGATGCTTTTCCTTTCGCTTTCGATTCGTTTATGCCGTGCATTTGGGAGTGGATGTTCTTGGTTTCTAGGTTACTGTTCAGTTGTTTCGGATATTACATGTTTGCCGTTGTGATAATTTAAAGGTGTTGTCAATGTGTCCGTACATAACGCAAAAAGAACGCAAAAAGAATGCGCAAGTTCACGGCTAATAGTGTCAAGAGTTCTGTAATGTCCTATTTTGAGTGCTAAAATTCCATTTCTATGATTACTGATTTGACAAATATATGAATTTGTCTCGCTTCATAACTTTGCTGCCCCGAATAAGAATGAATTTGTTGTTGTCTACTACATTTTTCTTAGAGATCATTCAAACAATTCATGATTTCCCTTGCGGCGAAAGATAATTCTTCACTAATGATGTGTTCCTTTATTATTTACTGAAGTTTTGCACGCACTTAAAATAAAGCAAACTTGATGGGACACAATCTATAAGTTTATGAGTAATTTCTGCTTTGGCGTTTCATAGAATTTTGAGTACAAATCTTTCGATATTTCCATTGATGACATATAGAAATACATTTGGATAATTTACTTGCCTTTTCTTTTGTTTGTACCATTTGATGTTTAGTTATTAGAATGTATAATATATGTACTGACTTTCTTTGTTAGGTCATTTGTTATTAGTGTTGACTGCGTTTTGTGTTTTGAAGCTGATCATTTGGGTGGAGATAATGTTCAAATTTGATGGTTTACTAACCCTACAATTTGTATCACAGCCCAGTGATTAATCACATCCCATTTCTGCGGTGGATTTATGCATAGCATCATTAGAATGATAATCCACATGGAGGGTTCTATTAGCTTATCTCCATTCAAGGTCAAAAGCTAATTGTTGCTGCCACAACGTGAGATGGAATCTGAGGAGTGAATTGGTCAAAATATTCAAGGTGTGAAATCACTATTCTGATATATATGATGCATTGTCTTGCTGGCAGTTGAAACAAAGTTATGCAGATTTTTCTGTGTAAAAAATTGTGGACTTTTATTTTTATTTTTTATGTTGAGTTTAATATATAGGTTGATTCCCAATCTTATCGGGCAATGCTTGTATGTTAACTGTATTCAGGGGTGGAGGCAATTAGGGGGGGAGGTGGCACGTGCCACCCCCCGATTGTAGAAAAACTTAAAAAAAAAAATTACACGTAAAAAGGTTAACTAAAAAATATGTGAAGAAAAAGGCACAACTTAATGCTTTGCTTTGGTTGTAAAGCATGTTGAAAAGCGTCTCCAAGGCTAGCCGCTGGGGTTCGACTCCCCTTGGCGCGCCGTTTGTTCCTCTCCTTTTTTTTTTCTTTTTTCTTTTTTTTCTATTCTTTAAAACTCATCTCTCTCTCACTCTCTCTAAAATTTTGCATAGATTCCTACAAAATTTGTATTTTTCCCACTAATTGAAAAGCAAGATAACTCATTTGGACATTAAATTTTTATGTGACCCATTCGAACACACATTTTTTTTTATAAACTAACATGATTCGATCTACTAGGTATTTATGCTTATGCAATGCTTTGTATAAATATTGTAAAAATTACTCCGTATAATTTAGAGAATGACCTGTTTGAATCGAAAAAAATTAGTATCGTAATATCTTGTATTTGCATACCATAAGAGATGTTAAGCAACCATTTCGGAGTATTTCTTTTTCAAAAAAAAAAGCCCACGATAAAACATAATTCTATGACATTACATTTAAATTTTTGTCTTCATATTTTTCTGCACAACATGTAACTAGATTTTCATTGAAGGGTGCCACCCCCACGACCAAATCCTGGCTCCGCCACTGACTGTATTACGTAACTTCATGTGCATGGCCCAGTGGTCTGATTTTAAAACATATTATTAGCATTTCCTGTAGCTTACTTCTCTTATTCTTATAATGCTATTTGCATGATGTAGGCATTGCCGGCTATATATCAGCATCATTTCGAAGGTATGGGTAGGACTATTTGGATTCTGCTGATACTTGAATCGAAAGCATGACCAATTTGCGTTGCCAATGATGTGTTACGAAATGATAGGAGTCATTTTCAGAGAGTCTGTAACATTGGTAATGACTACAAGCTCATCTTAAGATATGAGTAGATATGAATTTTCATCATTAGATGATCTTCAGACAGCTTCTCTCCCATGTCCCATCTACAATTCAAAATGATTTTCGACCAACCAAAACCGTATATTGGTGCTTGCTGCACACAACCAATTTCAAGGTATAGGCCAAGTACTTTGTGTTGTCTATCGATTTACTTGCATTTTTCAAAAATAGTTAACTCTTGAACATTTTTAATAATATCAAAGGAATTTGGAAGTTGACTTCAACCACTTCTTCAAGACTTCAATCCATCCACTATTCTAATAAAGATGGGAAATCGAATTTGGTTCATTGTTCTGCATAATGATATTCGTCCAAATGCTCACATGTTTGAGGAGTTTCTTGCCACTGTTCGGCTTCAGTTCTCTGACATTTTTAGCGCTGCACAAAACAGTGAAAAGCCATATGAATGGAAACCTTAATGGATATTTTTGTTAATGGATATTCCTTATTTATGTGCATCTGATTACGTCATTAGATGCCTTTTGTTAGTTTGGTAATAATGTTTCTCAATGTTTGTAATCGACATAAACTAAAACCGCATTTGTGCTTGTGTGTGAATTGGTCAATTGTGCTACCGCTGTGTAACTAAATTAAATCAGATTATTGCATTCGCCATCACTATCAATGAAATAGTATTTAGCATTAATTTTGATCTACTTTGGCTACTTTCTGCTTAAAATCTATTGCAAATATATGATGTTTGGATGCGATTGTTTACATTTATATAGGTTACTTAGCATTGCAAATTCATAATTATGACATAGTTCCATTTTTCTTCAACTATTGGAACTGGAGAGATGCTAAACTTGCAAGTTGAACAAATTGACAATGCATTGAACAATTTGCAGTTGTATATGACACATTAAGGTTGATGTTCTTTTCCTATTTAATGTTTTGCTAAGAGTAAATTCTATTTTCCATTCTGCATAAGTTCTGTTTATCTTTGGTAGTGTAAATTTCACTTGTCTGTCTTTGAACCCCAAGATTTCTCTCACACCTCTTTTCTATATTGAGTTCAGATTTTGAAGGCTAAAGCTTTTGAGAATGTAGGAGCAGCACCAATTCAAACTGTTCTTTGTTGTGCCCGATCGCTGCACGTGTTTGGCATTCTTCATCTAATTTGAGCTTGGTAATGAAGTTTTGAGTTGTCAAAGTTGGAACATTTGAAAGACATGGTAAGTAAGATAAAAGAACCATTACATCCCCTTTTTCCTTTTCTTTTTGCTTTTCCGGTTTGCCACTGTATTTATGCTGAGAAAAAAGATATCATGGTGGGATTCTTTTTTGCAAGTCATTGGATACATTAAATGTAACTTCTGCTCTAGGATAGCAGTTTGAAATTGTACATATAAACCTACAATGTAGACTTTCCTTACCTCCAGCAACAAGACCTTTTGCTACTGTTATTATAAGTACATATAATCTACAGCATAACTTAATGCACTCCTACAATTGTCAACTTCCAAAAATATCCATTAAGGTTTCCACATACAATGCCCCCATTAACGTCTCTTCTTACCCATTCTACCAACCTTGCAGGTTATAACCAATCAAAACGAGCATGACGTGCACACCCTCCACCTAGTTAATTCAAATGGCTTGCTTTCACGGGCTTCAGGTCAGACGGAAGTTCTGGTGATCAGATTAAATTGCTTTTCTTTTATTTATCTATAATTAAGGAAGTTGGCATGAAATTAGGATAGAATATATGGTATCCTATTGGGAGTGAGTTAGTGGTCAGTTTCATATGTTCGTATCTACATGGAGAGTAGAAGTTAGGGCTAAGTTAGAGAATTGGGAAATGAAGAAAATAGGAGCAGTCAAGGGTATCATTACAGTGGTTCTACGTTCCTCTATTCGTTGTCGCTGAGTGATCTTCCGCTATCATCTTTGATTCGTTTCCGTAACTCTCTCTTTTTCATCGAGGGTTTGGGTTTTGATTCGATGGGCATTGATTTTAGTTCTATAGAACTTGGTGTGATTTTGATAATGTGGGTTGGTGAAGAGAGAGAGAGAGAGAGAGATTTGTGTGTGGTTCGGTGGTCTGATGAATTGTTTCTTGCATTCTAATGTAGTCCGGTAGGATGAGCATTATTATATGCAAGGTGTTTGGAGGTATTACACAGGTTTCTATGATGTGCAGATTAATAGGAATATTGATTTTGTGTGGTTTGGATATGGAATTAAAGAATTGGTGACAACAAGAGTTTTGGGTTTTAGTAATACGCAATAGCATAGGAAAACGATTTCTTGGAGTTTAAAATGGAAGTTTCGGTTATGTTGTTATGGTGGCTGATGGCGAGTTTGTAACTTAGGATTAGGCTAGGTTGGGTAGTTCATTGGTAAATTGAATTCCTGGTTACTTAGTCCGAAATTCATAGTAGTTAATTATTTCGTATGTTATATTTTTGTACTGGTCTCTTTGCGTGTTCGTGTTGCATTACTTTTGGACCCAGGTGAGTGGTTAAACATGTTACATACTTTCGAACTTCCCCATGTCCCTTAAATGATTCTTTAGAAAAATATATAAATGTTAATTGAAAATACACAAATGTTTATTTTCGTTCTTGAATTGGCATGCGGTATCTTTTGGTGAGATCAATTGTTATTATTCTTGTTGGTGAGAACTTAGTGGATATTAATGGGAACAGTTATTTTAGGAAGTCTAGGGAAATTATGCCTCTTCGTGTTGGTGACCCTGGCCATTGGGAAAGAGATCGGGTTGGGCGGGTGCCTCTAATGCTGAACGGCATTCTTTCGCCTGATCGTCACTTCTTGTTATTGTTCGATGACTTATTTTATTCTAGTCTGCTTGTTCCATGAGTTGGCCTTGTGGTGCACAGTCGGTCACTTCTTTTTTTTGGGGTGTGACAATTTTGGTATCAGAGCATAGGTTTCGACCAAATGTTAAACTTGTGTCATGTGCATCTAGTGGAGGTTTTAGTCCCGAGAGTCCTATAGGCATTTGTGAGTTTGTTATTTCATTTGTATTGTTACTTTCATTGGATTAGGAGACAGTACATGGTCGTCAACGTAACATTTTTTTTCTTCATCTTTCTATTGGAATTTTGAGTGTAGTTTTGGATGAGCATGTAATGTAATACTGTGTAAGATTTAATTTCTTACAATGGTAAACCTTGGTTGAATGATGATGTCATTGACTATGAGGGAATGGTACTACCGATGGAATGAGAGTATGTTTTAGAGATTGATTTAAGAATGAGAGCTTGGGGATTACTTTAGTTAGTTATTGAGCTTTGGACCTAGTTTACTTGGGCGATTGTCTACTTAGGTTTTTGTGTTTGGAACTTTCTTTAGATTTGTCGAGATTCTTGATTTGCTTGTATGATTGGTAGGCTCTTTCTACTTTTGGTATCCTAATGGAGTTGTGTCCTTTTAGATACGATCAATACCCGTACACAATTGAAGGAAATGCTAGATGGAAATGTTTATTGGAGATGGATAATAGTAAGTATTGATAGGACTCCCGCGTTGGGGTAATTATATAAAGGGGGTGGTTTCATTGTTGGAGTTGGCAGATTTTCTTGTCATTTTGTTTTGTGGATTTTTACGTCTTTCCAGCGAATGAATAAGTTTTTGAATTATACGCAGGGTAGGGTTGGAGCGATTGGTTGGCAATGGCTATGGTGTGTTAGGATTTAAGTGCTTGTGTTGCTTGAATATGGGTGTGGATAAATTTAGGGTTGCATTTTGGTAATGGAGTAGCTAAGGGGAGGCATGTAATGTTGTTGTCATGATTTTGAAGTTTACTATATGGTTATAACTGTCTTATAGTTGAGGAGATTTTGGGAACTAGAATATTGTGTAAAGGTAAACTTGCGAGATTAGACTTGCTATTATGAATCAGTCATGTTGAAGTGATAATGGAATATTATAAATCTAGATTGTTTGTGGTTTTGGGAGTTCCTAACTTCTTTAGTGCAAAAGGTAAAGTTTTCACTTTGGTCATTGTGTAATGGTCACTGGAAGAATTTTTACGGGAGCGTTCGACCGAGTTAAATGTGTATTTGTTCAGTACAAGGAGTTAGACCTCGAGATGTTAGGTGTTTGGAGGCTGTCTTGTGGAATATAGGTCACTGTTACCTGAAAGAGTTATTGAGCACTAATTGTTGACCCATTAAGTTGAGAATTTTTGTGATAGATAAGATTGCAGATACATAGATAGCATTGCACGGGTTTTCTTGCAGATGGTTAAACATAGTCGGGTTTTGATTGAATGTGTCACCATAATTTGTATGTGTTTGTCAGTATCATTGGTGTCTCTAGAACTTCGATTGAGGTGGTCGGTATAAATTGCACTACCTTCGACCCTTGTTGGGTATGTGGGAGTGAAAATGAAGTTTGGAAGGCCCATTTGTTACTCGATAACTCAACTTGAATTTGATCATGTGTCAGGTGAATACTGGATTTGAGGATGATTCAACTAAATGGTTTTGGATGGTGTGATGTAAGAATCTCTAGTTGATTTGTAAAAACAATTAATGGCAAAACGTGATCTATTGGGCGATAGGACTTGTGACACGGAAACGAAAACGAACATCGATATCTTGGGGTTTAATGAGTTAAATAAGACAGATTTGGATTTCGAGGCTGAATGTATAGTACTAATTAGTAGTAGAGAAGTTTACTCATTAGTGCTTGGCTTATTTGGTTTGGGCTAGAATTAGTTTGTATTCTTTCCATGACTATGGTAATTCCAAAAATGTGATTGATGACTTGGTTAATGGTTATAGTTGAGGGGGTCTGTATGGGCGATTTTAAATGTTAGGGGGTCTTTGTGGAAAAAAATGATAGTTGAAGGGGTCTCCGTGTAATTTCACCTTCATTTAATTTCCTCTTCTTTTCGATAGGGCATTTGGGTTCTCAGAGTCTTGGTTTATCTGCTAAAAATTTATAAGTTTTGGAGGTTTTGTGGATATCTGTTGAAATAAACGAGACCCAATGGTCATAAATGCCAAAGGCATAAGAAATTATTGAAATGTATAAAATACACCAACATTACTTGCCGACTTTTTTTTTTCTCAATATCCAAAGCAGAACAGATCAATTATTCAACACGTAGTGAGCACATTTTGCACATAAACTGATATTTTAGGGTTTGAACTGTCCTAATGGAACAAAGATTGAGAGTACAAATTTATTTATTTTTTATTTGCCAAAGCCAATTGCCAGCGGAACATCTTCATGGTCTTCTGCAAGAGCTGTGGCTTTTTCACGGTTTTCTTGCTGGATGATTCGGGAGTTGAACTATCAGTAGAGTAAGACCCTTAACTTTTGCATCGCAACAATTTTCCATCGCAACAATTGATAGACCACCCTTTATGTTTGAAAATAGTTATAGAATTAGCCTGTACCTTTCTTTTTTCACTCTGTGCAATGAGGATTATGTAATTTATTTACCTCTTCAGTGTTATCCTTGAGATATTGTGCTGTTATTCAAAACATGTTTTCAGCAGCAGGCGCGAATGCTATTGCAACAATAGAACCTGTGCTGTCTCGCATATCTCGTGGACCTTTTAAAAACCCGCGTTATAAGTTCAGGCCTATTTTGTGCTGCTTCATACGGCTGTAGTTTGCTTGTTATCTTTGTCCATTTTGGATTAGAAGTCATTCTTAAAAATAGATCTGGTTTTCCGTATTTCTGCCCTAATGCCATTGCATCCATGTATCTTTTTCACATATCTCGTGGACCTATGAAAGAACCCGGTGGTTAGGGCTGCAAACAAACAGAGCCACTCAAGAGCGGCTTGAAGCTCGGCTCGACAACGGCTCGGATTGGCTCGGTTCGAGGCATAAACGAACGAGCTCGAGCCATACTTCCCTGCTCATTTCACAAACAAGCCGAGCTCAAACTACCTAGAGCTCGGCTCGGATGAGCTCACGAGCCAAACTATGTCTATATATATATATATTTATATATAATACATATTTTTTCCCAGAAATCTCAAGTATTACCCACATACAATTGCCATGTGTAGGCGTCATATGCAAGGCAGCAGAACAATTGAATTTGGGGGAAGTGGTAGCATTATATAGCAAAGCAAATGCCTGAGGACTCTCAAAACTTTCCATGTGGGACAAGTCTGAAGTGAAAACTTTTCAACAAAGCATCTTACATTAGTCTCACATAGGAGAAAAGTAGAAGTAGAATACAAAGCTCCTCTATAAGATGAGCTCTCAGCCCACATAGCCTTACACGCGAGTTTCGAGCTCAAGCAAGCCGAGCTCGAGCCCAGAAATTCTAGCTCGTTTTGAGCTCGAGCCGAGCTTGAGCTCATTCATATTATGGCGAGCCAAGCTCAAGCAGTGTAAAGCTCGGCTCGTTTGCAGCCCTACCAGTGGTGTTATACGTTTACCAACTTTTGACCCTCTTGACTCCCCTTGGGCAAGGCTGACCACAATGCCCTGTCTGCTCTAATATCTGCTTCTTGGTGTCTAAAGTAGTCCAACCTTGAAGCTTTAATCTTCACATACATGTCCACAGTATCTATTGAAGTTAGCGGGTTAGGGTAATCCTCAAACAGAGGATTTTCTTTCAATTAACGGTTGTGGTTTTCAGGTTAATCCTCGGATTTCTTCGAAATGGACTAATCACTTCAATTTATTAAAACCATTCCTTTGTTCGTCATTTACTGATTCTGTATCTTTTACCTTTGTATGTCAGCAAAAGCTCTTTGGTGTTAGTTTTGTTTTCCCCTTTTGATCATCAAAATCTCTTTGTTGTCTGAATCCTCTTTGTTCTGGTAGCATGTCATTCTAACTTTGTGGCTAAATGAAGTTTTGAATAAGGACAAAGTTTTATGGCATTAATACTCTACCTCTTTATTTTTTGGAGAAAATTATGGGATAATCTGTAGCTAAAGATTCTTGTTTGGATTGACTGTCTCTAAATTTCCTGCTAATAGAGTCAAATGACCCTAATGGGCCTGAGTTGTTCTTTTGACAGGAGGCTGCCATGTTGAGACTGGACATAAGTGAATATATGGAGCAGCATACTGTCAGCAAGTTAACAGGCTCGCCCCCTGTTTATGTAGGCCATGAAGAAGGAGCCAGTCTTACAGAAGCTATAAGAACGCAACCTTTCACTGTGGTTTGGCTTGATGAATAGATGGACTTTTGAACATAATCAGCTCACTGATTCCCAGGTTTGTGCTTGTTACATAGGGCTTGTTTGATAACCTAAATTCAGCACTTAAAACTGAATCAATTAAGTAATAAGTGATTCAGTAGGTTTGATAACCACATTTTACATTGCTTAACAAATTAAGTGTTACTTAAATATAGGCTAAAAAGTCAAAAAAGATTAATTAGCTTTGAGCTACTTAATTCATTCAACGACCATACCACCACCACCACTTTAGCCCACCACCATACCGCCACAACCACTACCACGCCGCTGTCGCCACCACCACATCGCCACCATTGCACAACCACCACTCCACCACCTCCACATCGCCACCATTGAAAACGCACTCCTTTACATTAGATCTTGTACTAAACATGGGTCCATAGAGCAACCTTTTTCCAGCAAATATGCGTACTACCAATTGAAATTTCCAACAGTACTACCAAGTCCGGGGGGGGCGGGGGTGAATGGGACTCCGATTTAAAATTTAAAGCTAATTGTAACAACGCAAATTAACCAGGCTCCATAAACTGAATTAAACTAAGCTATAAATCAAGAAAGACAAGACAAGGCGATATACGTGGAAACTACTTGGGGTCTAAACACCCCAAGCATAAAACTACGGACAATTCCTACCAAATTCCATTAATTAAAGAGGGTTACAAGAGATATACCGAACTAGGAAATACCCACAACACCGTTCGTGACACCTAATTCCACCCCTTGATGTAGTACCCCGTACTCCTCTTGAATTCAATGGAATCCATAAGAATCACCATCTTGATCTCCGAGCAATGCCGGCACCGAACACAATCGGCTCATGTAGGAATTAACTACCAATTCATGTTGTATGCAATTATGAAGGAATTTCTGAAAATTAAAAAGAAATCAAACTAGGGGATATACACTAGAATTGAAGTATACCTCTAGAATGACAAGGATGATCAAACACTAAGTCTAATGCCTTGTTCTCTTTCCTTTTCAAAAAGAATTTTTCAAAAAATTTCTCCTAGATTCTCTCTATTTTCAACATTTTTCTCTCTATCTCTCTCCACTTATTACCCCTACTCTTTTTCAAAAAAAAATTCAAAACACAAACCAAACAAAGCATAAATCATCATAAATGCATCAAATCCCATGTAAATTAAAGAGGAATGGTATTTTCTCTCTTTAGAAAAAGGCTGATGCAAAGTGTACCCTAATTGGGAGAAAGAGATGTACTTATATGGGCAAGTACGATGACATCAGCTCAACCAATCGAAGAGTTGGAAAAATGGAGCACCCCGGCGCTCTGGGTGCGCCAGCAGGCGTGTACAAACGCCCCGACGCGTAAGGGCAGATTGCATTTGCTATTCAACTCAGAAAAATAAAATAAATCATAAAATGCAAGAACACATGAAGAGTGCCTCTAGAGCCCTCCCTCGCTCTGCAAGCGCGTGACTGGCGCATCCAATTCTAGGATGCACACAACAAGCGCTAGCTTGTGTTGAGCTACTGTAATGTTCGTGCCTTGGCCAAAATTTGGGGCTCCCACTTTAGGTTCACACATAGCCACAAATGCCTTGAAAAACGCAAGGACTAAAGCAAGGATGGACCAAAAACATGATTAAATCAAGCAACTAATAAACCACTCCGAATGGAAAGCGAACTTCACTAGAGATATATCTAAATGATATGCATTTAAACCAGCCAAACGAAAACATGATTAAATGCATGAGGTATACCTTTCTAGATTGAATTCGACGGTGCACGGCACGAAGTGTGATCTTCCTCCTTGTGTAACAACATCAATCAAAGAGTGGAATATCTAAACACACTTCGACAATCTACCACCCAAACCCAAAAAGAAAGATACACAATTTGGAATCAAATACAAGCATTAATGGTTTGTCAAAACCTGGAAAACGCCAATAACATTTTCAATCTCCCCCTTTAGCTTTTCCAGGACAACCATTTTGAATCAATCTACTACAACAGAAATCTTTCAACAACTCTATACAGCAAGAAAGCTAGAGCAGCAAGCTTTCACGAGCTACAAGACCAACCTGCATTAACACAGCTCAAACAACAAATACTTGAATCACAGATTATGCTTGAGAGCTAAAAAATAACGCTAGACAAGCCGTTCAATATATTTGAAAAGTAAAGCATTTATCAAAGAGCCTAACCAAGCAAGCCCGTAATAATAACCATAAGCATAACCATAATCAGCCAAGCATGCAAGATCAGTAGTGTAGCAAGCATGCAAGCCAAGAAAGAGTAAAGTAGCATAGTAAGTTATTACAGACCAAGATTTCTCTCATCTCCCCATAAAAATACCATAAAAGAAAAGATAAACACTCTCCTCTAAAGCAACCAACAAGAACAAGTCTCCCGCTTTTTGTCACGGGGAAAGACAAAAACCCAAAAATCTTGAGAAGGGAACCACCAATCAACCATCCAAGAGCAGAAATCGGTTCATAGCATCATCGTCCTCATCCTTGACCGGAGCAAGGGAAGGATAATCTGACTCAAAGCGATGCTCCAGACAAGCAAGAGTAGCAGCCATTGCCCCTAAAGCATGTTTAACGGAAGCGAACGACTCATGATGATAGCCATTGATTTCCTCAAAACGGGCAGCAAATTAGGCAGACTGAGGATCAAAAGTATTCATCCTCGAGGAAAACTCATCAAATCGAGTGGCCATAGCAACAGAGATGTCGTGTAGAATACCCATGAAATCTATCAAAGGAGGAGCCTGCTCGTGTGATGGAGGGGCAAGCTCAAGTGGAGGAGCAACAGCAGCATGTGCGTAAGGAGAAACATAATCTGGAGGGGGATAAATAGAAAGGAACATGGGTTCCACAATAGGATAAGCTGGCATAGGAATGGTAGAAGGCAGTTTGAGACCGTCAAAGGACACTTGACCCTCACTCGTGGTCATGGTTTGTAGATTAATAGAAGCCTCAAGCGGAGTATCGCCCTCACCCGAAAAAACTTGCACATGGTTTTCCAAACAGGTACGAGTAATGAGAGATTGAAATGGTAATGACGCGGTCCCGGGAGGATGAGTGGAATACTTCCAAATCTTAGTCCAAATTTTCCAAGCTAAGTCAATAGAACATCCACGACCGATACCATAGAGAAGATAGGCACGAGAATTGGAAACCTCATGAATATGGTCTGTAGGTTCAATAATAGCGCAAACGATTCTGTTCAAAAGATAATATTGAGGTGTCATTTGACCTTGCCTAAGCATTTCAACATGAGTAAAAACACCGCCAGTTAATTCACGAAGAACTTCAGTCCTAGGGGGCATGAGAGCTGGTTCTAAGGGCCACTGGGTTCGATCACAACTAGGGAGAGTTACAAGTTCACAAATAGCTTCAACAAAGAAACACAACGTTTTGTTACGAACAGTAGTGATGAAATACCCAAGTTCAGAGTTCACACTAACCGCATTTGCGAAAAATTCCTTGACTAACTCTGGACACCCTGCGACGTGACCAGAGCACATACCAAGCCAACCCCTAAGAGTGAACTGTTGAAAAATGCTAGTGGAATGAAAATCTGAGATAGTGATGTTGCGTTCTATGAGTTTATCAGCATTGTTTTCAAGATTATCGTCATAGATACGTTTAGCACGAGCATCAACAAAGAAGTGGTAACCCACACGAGCAAAAGATGGACGACGCAAGGGGCGTTGACCGACTGTTGAGTTGGTGCCTAAGAAATTTTTTGAGAAAAAAAAATGGGGGCAAGGAACAAGCATGAGAAGGCACTACTCCCTCCGTTCCAATTTGATAGTCCATCTTTCCTTTTTTGGACGTTCCAAAATGAGTGTCCCATTTCAAAAGTCAAAGAAAAAAAGCCCCAACTTTCCCATTTTGCCCTTTCTTATTCAAATTTAAATACTCCTTAAATAATGATTTCCCTTGGTGAAATGACAAGTTCAAAGAGGCACCAACATTTCAGTCAAGTTCAATTTACTGTAGGGGGCCATCAAATAGGGTATGTTTTCAGCAAATTGGCGCCCATATTTTAAAATGAAGTCAGACTTGTCCTTGGGAGTTGTGAGTGGAATTGCCCAGCCAAAATGTTCACAAAAAGATATTTGAAAACTACTGAGGCCTGAGGGGCAAAATAAGAAACTAAAAAACCTGTCAATGCAATTATTAGGGTCTCTTAAATTGTTGGATTCCTGAAAAGGGACTCACAAATTGGAATGGAGGGAGTATTATAAACATGGAGGAGAGATTGAATTGAATTGCATTGCGTGTAAGGGAGGGAGGATGACATAAATGAAGCTTGGCAGATGTTATCACTCTCAGTGGTTCAACTAGTGTCTCTTGGATCAAGAAGAGATATTATATGCGAACTTGTAGATTGCATAGGCATTTGGGCTTTGCTTTGGTTGTTTGAGGATTTGCTTCCTTTCTTTCATACTTTTTGATGACAAAACAAGGCCGTTAGGAATATGAAATTTTCCTTTAGAGGCACAGAGTAATAAGTTCGGATGATGTTACACTGTTACTTTTCATGGTGGTTAGAGGGCAACTTACCAAGAAGATCCTTGTATTCTTCATTGGAAGTTCAAATCTTTATTCTAGATGTATTGATAAGTAGCAAGTTGTCTCTGAGGTTTGGTTTCAGTGTTTCATTCATACTCTTTGTTACAGCGAGTATGGCTGACCATACAGTAAGTAGCATATTTATCCAATGTGCTCGTTATAAGAAATTCAGTTAAGTTTTCCCGTCATCATGTTGTCCTTTGAATTGTCATTTCACGTTTCACTTTTCTTGTGATCTTTTCCAGTCATTTGTTAGTGGCGTACTGAATGTTTTCAACTAAATTTCCATATCCCTGTTGCTTGAGATAATTTTAGACAAAAGTTTCACCAGTTACATTTAATAGCCATGGGTTGTGTAGTTGTGACATCAACTTTTTCATGACAAATCTCCTTTTTGGCAATTTTTTTTTTTGATTTTTATAAATTTAATTGTTTCTGTTTTCCTGTCTTTTGCAGTTGGACGAACAACTTGACTTCTTTTCATCGTGCCACACAATTGATGATCTCAGCATTTGTTTGCGTTTACAAAGAAGACAAGTTACTAGGTAATAGAATCAACTATTTTATTGTATTTTATTCTGCAACTTGTTCTTCTTTTTCTTCTTTCCTTACAAGCACACAGAGCAAGCATGACGTCAAACATAGATGTGAGACTTGGTGTTTGAACAAATGTCTCCTGAAATATGTAGGATCTTTGTACAACAATTGTGTGTCGTCTTTGTTCTCCATCTTTCCTCGCCAGATCCCAAAATAAGCATTATGACTGAAACAGAGGTGATACAAATTCTTCTTTAAACAAAAGTGCCTAGAAATATGAGTGGAAACAAATTTTGTGTATTTTATTGTACCTCTATTGCTTCTAATGCAGAAATTGGGAAGCTGCAAATCCTACACATTTCTTCTATGCAACTTATCTACTAGTTTACTAGACTAGTATGCACACATACTGTAAGTTATTCCCATTGTTTGGATACTTATGTAGTACGGACACAGACACGGGACACGAGATTTTTTAAGAAAATAAGGACTCTAGAAACGGAAAACAAGATAAATAGATTATATTTCAATTGTAGCAGTGGAGAAATAATATATGTAGAAGCATGAAGCATCAATATAAATAAACAAGCACCATATATACATCATATGCACATCAGATTGCACCTTTAACCAAGAATATTTGATGTAATACACATTTAACCCCCAAAAAAATTAAAAACCATCCTGTGTCCCCCAAAATAAATAAATTTAATTTAATGGACACGCTACATTCTGCCACGTCCCTACTTTTTTTGCCGTGTCCCCATGTTGTACCTTCAGTGTTACATTCTCGTGTCATTCTTATTTTTGTCATGATAAAGAGGTTACATATTGATTCCTTTGTTTTCGGTAGTGCTTTTTTTTTTCTTCTTTCTTATGTTTTCTCTCAAAATTGGAATACTTTTATAACACTATATCTGTCTGCCAAGAACCATGTTTGATTTCCTTCTAGTTCCAGAGAATAGGCAACTGTATCTTTGCACTTTATTTTCAACATGGAGTCTACCAAGTTTGTTGATGCCTACATGCTAACTAGTTGAACTATGTGTTCCTTGTTCAATTGGTGATTTTGGTTGGCAAGTTGTATGATCTATCACCTTGAAGTCTAGTATGGAGATTCCTCTGAAAAAGCTATGCAAAATCAGATGAATTTCCAAACAAAATGCAAGCAATGTGGATTCTACGAGGAAGAATTTCAAACCTTAGCACATGGCTCAATTGGTATTTTAGAAATGAATTCCACCACCTCAGAGAGCTTTCCAGCTCTACTTAAAACTCCTACCATACTAGCATGGTTTTCAACTGTGGGCTGAATCCTGTATTTCACAAGCATTGCATCAAAGTTCTTCCAAGCTTCATCAACAACCCCAGAATGGGAACAAGCTGCCAATACTGCTGTAAATGTGACAGGATCCGGTTGAGTCCCATTATTCAACATCTTTTCAAGTAGATCCATGCCGCATTCGCATCACCGTGTGTTGCATGTGCTGAAGTTGTCCAAACAATCACACTCCTATCTTGTGATTGATCAAACACTCTTTATGCCCCGTGAAGAAAACCCAATTTTGCATAGGTATCGGTAATTGCAGTGGTGACGTAAATATTCTTGTAAAAGCTGTTTCTGATGGTATATGCATGTATTTCTTTCCCACCTTTCAGATTTGAAAAATGAGAGAGAGAAAGTAGAATGCTTGAAAGTGTAACCGAGTTTGGCCTTTGTTCGGAGGATTGCATCTCTCGAATTAATGCTAGAGCTCCCTCAGGTCGATTGTTCTGTATCAGACCATAAATTACAGCATTCCACGCACTTAATGCTGGGCTTTTTTCATGGAGAAGATCCAAAGCTTGGTCTACAAATCCAAGAAGCATGTACCCAGAGACAATGGCACCATAAGTAACTTCATTCTTCTCACGTTTTCTAGAAGTTCTCTTGCATAATCCAAGCTACCACATTTGGCATATAATGCAATAAGCAAATTGCAAATTGGAAGGTCCATTTCAATGTCATTAGCAATGATAAATTGATGAACATCCATTCCAAACAGAAGATCATTTGACTGCCCGCAAGCCTGCAAACCACTGAACACTGTAACCCGATTAGGCTTTAAACCTTCCAAATCCAACATTTCTCTGTACAATCTCTTGCAATCTTCATAATACCCTTTTGGAGAATATGCAGCAATCATCGAATTCCATGTCAATATCTTACTTTGGCATTGACAATTTCCTTGCTGAAGCAATATCATCATACCTCGAGCAGTATGTAACCAAAGGTTTCATGGCGAAGACATCTGAATCAAACCCATTTTGCATGACAAAACCATGAAACATTGTACCCAGTTTTTAAGTCTGGAAACAATGGTGACAACGCCTTTAACACTAATGTAATTTTGAAATTATCTGGTTTTGCGAATCCAACAACTTGCGTGTTGTTGAAGGAATACCTGTTAGAGGTATAGGCTGTAAGTATTCATACTTCCACTTTCCAAGTCATTATCCCATAGATGCATCCCACCACAGACTTAGGACATTCCAACTAAAACTTTGTTAGTCCATTATTCCATTTTGGTTTTTCCAAAATGTTGGTCCTTTTCCAAAAATGGAATGAGTAATTTGATGATTTTTCAAAAGTTTCCCTCAAGTGAATGTAAGTGTCGTAAAGTGGATAAAATATAGGGAAAATGTTGTAAATAATACTAGTCATTAAATTTGAATGAAGGTTTACATGTCTCCTTAAATAGTTGAAATTTCCAAAAGAAACCAACAATACAGAACGGATGACCCATAAAATAAATACGAGATATACGGCCCCAAAGCCAAAAAAAAAAACTTGATTTTCAGAATCCCAAATGATTGATAATTGCACTGCTAAAAACACAATTGTTAAAGGTACAGCCGTACCCCAACTACAGCCATACCCTACTTTTAAGTTTCGCCATACCGACATACCCGTATCATTTGAACTAATATATGTACGCGTGCTTCTTCGACAACAGTAAATAGATTCATATTTCCATTTGACGGAAAAAACAAATCAAAAACAGCAAATGGATTCAACAAATATAGCCGAAACCCAATCCCAAGGAGTTGGCCCAGTGCCAGTGGTCAAGGCTTGAGATTTAGGGGTTTGCCCCTTCCTAAAATTTTAGGTTTGAACTCTCTCAGGTGCTATCAACTCCTTTGGGATCAGTCCATACAAACATTTGCTCTCGCTTTAATTGGGATCTCTCCAAGTGGGCGGTGAAATGGATCCCCGAGGATTAGTCGAGGTATGCGTAAACTGGCCAAGGCACCTGACTTATATAAAAAAACAAAACAAAAACCAACAGCCAAAACAAATATATATAGTCGTAGTTGATTTCAGAATCCTTAACAATTTTTTTTTCTTTTAGCTTGACTTAAGACATCCAAAACGGTGAAAAGAGGAAAAAAAAATAGTTCTTAAGACATCCAAAACGAAGCCTAAGTGATCAACATCACATAAATTAACAAAAATGATACTCACACAACAATTCAAACACAACACCAAACACAACCTCTCATATACATGTGGGCTCCACACACACACTACTATGTGTAGGCTCCACATGTATGTGAGAGGTTGTGTAAGTTATTGTGTTTGGATCATTGTGTTAGTACATGAACATGGTTGATGGATAAAAACGAATTCCATTTCGTACAAACATGGTTGAAAATAGTTGTTTTCTCCATAAGATTTTTGAATTAAATCAAACACAGAAATAAAATTGTTAAAGTATAAATTATATTGGGAAATGATTTTGCCACTCTCTTTTTGGTTAACGTCACTCCCCTACAAGTATATTTTTGACCAAAAATACACTTGCAGGGAAATGGCGTTAACAAAAAAAAAAAAGTGGCAAAATCAACAACCCTATCTCAAGAAAATTATTAGCATTCTATTCCCTACTCAAGAAAATTCTTAGCTCTCAACCCTATCTCTCTCTCCCACTCTCTCAACCCTAAACCACCACAACTTCTCGATCTTCTCCCTTCCCCTCCCCCCGTGGGCTCCATATCCGTGTGCGGCAACGGAAAGGGGAGGCCATGGTATTACCGACTCCCATTCTTTGTTTTTTTTTCCCTTCCGTCTCTCTAGATCTATGACTTATCGTTTGATCTGTGAGAGTTTTGTCTCTCGTTCAACGAGAGTTATTAGTTTCATCTTTGAACGAATTTTGTCTACAGATCGGGTTCTCTTAATCGAGGTTGTTTCACAACGATATCTGTGCTTCAGCGTTCTATCCCTACATGATATCTTTGGCGAGACAACCCATGGCAGCTTAGCAGATCTGTAGTTCTTGGGAGTTCATTGGTGCGTTCATACTTGGGTGGAGTGCATCTGATCGTCTGGGTATTTGGTGTCTTTTGTCCTTAACTTGCATTTTTTCTCGTTTGAGACTCCTAATTAGATTTTAGGCAAATTCTAAAGGGTGCCCCTGGGGCACAAGTTTAGGTACATTAATTGCACTTTGTTATACCCATCCCAAGACTGATTAATTAACCACATTGAAAATACAAATTATTTCATCAAAAGAAGTTCAAGAGTATTTTGAATGACAAAAATGACCATGACTCTTTATCTTTCTCTATATTTAAAATAAAATAAAAAAGCAAAAAGAGGAAAAAATGGGACATTGGAACCCGCCACTTTTATTTTCTCTGAGACTTCAACCAAGCATTTCATATGCTTGCTCTCAAAGCAGACCAATTCTACCGTTTCACCAACCAAACTGAGGTATGAATTTTTTCTTCAACATCTCCATAGATTTTTTAGAGTTACATGGAAAGATTTTTTCCCGTGCTATTTTCACTGGATTAAGATTTTTTTTGTGTGCATAATTATGTTTAATAGATAACGGTCTTTCAATACGTAGGACGGTAGAAGAATAGATGATGAATATCTGGAGCATGAGTTAAACCAAATTAAAAGAAGAAATAATTTTGACTTGAATGAGCTTCCTCAAGAAGACGATTATTTTGAGTTCGGTGACAGTGTCAAAACGAGGAACAATTTAGTGAAAAATGACTTTCAACCTTTTTCAGGACAATGTTTTCTCAGTGAAGAAGAGGCCTTCAATTTTCATTTTTGGTATCATGTTTTGTATAGTTGTTGTGCTACTGTTTTTTTTTTCTTCTCTCTTTTGGACTTTGAAAGTTGAGACTCATGAGTTAATTTCATTGTTTGTTGTAGTACTATCCAATTGTTTGATTTTCTGCATATATTATGAAAAATTGTTATGTTTCTTTTTTTCTCTCTCGAGATACACTAAGGATGGAGTGCTAGTGGAGATAGTGATTGACCACTAGAATTGAAATTTTCATGTTTTCATAGAGGAAAATAAATTAAAAAACCTTTGAAGTACTAGAAGTGAACGAGCAGATATTGAAATACATTTCATTAGGTCTCATCTAACTAATGAGGGTAAGACTGTCATTAGAAAAAAGTAATATAAGCATTTATGGCTAGTTTAGAAAATAGTGGTGAAACTTTATGATTTGTGAGTATCCATAAACACAACTCATATATCTAAGTACATTTATTGCACCTAAACTATTGCCCCCGGGGCACCTATTAGCGGGATCGTAGATTTTAAGCAGTTTAAAAGTGTCGCTATTATATCAGACCATGTATGAGTTGGGATAAAAGACATCAATTGCCTTGTGATTTACTTGTTTTGTATTTGTTAGACGATTAGTTTGGATTTGTCCAAGTTATCACCGTTTTGTAAGTACTGCGTTGAAAACTAGGGATGAGCATGGTCTGGATTGGTTCGGTTTGACAGTAAACCAAGAACCAAACCAATACTTACGAATTATAAATTTACAAAACCAAACCAACCCACAGTAGGCATAGAACCAAACCAATCCAATCCAATAAACTACAGTTCGATTTCGGTTTTAACCACGGTTTGCTTTGAACTAAGCTGTCATCTTCAAAAAATATTTGAAGTACTTAAAATTACGAAGATAAATTAAAAAAACTTATATTAAAATCAATTTCATTCAAATTACCAAAACAAACTAATATCAACCAACTAATTTAAGAGTAGAGTATCAACATTTGCCTCAAACTAATAAAATGAAATACTGGTAAGTCACTAAAATAAACCAACTAAGAATACCACCTACTAAACATTTTAAGATAGTTTAATCAAATAAAAGGTTAAAGATAATTCCTAAAACTATAGAATTGAAATGAGGCAGCAAAATGGCAGTAGCAGCAGTATGGTAACGACCAACTTATACTATAAATATATATATATATGTGTGTGTGTGTGTATATATACGGGGCGGTTCCGGGAACCCTTAAAAAAACCTCTAAACCCCCCCCCCCCCCCCCCCCTTAAGTTCTCGATAGAATTTTTATGATACGAGCCGCTCAATGTAATCAGAACGTGATTTTAAGGGTACTTGCAAGAAATCAGCAAAAAAAATGTCAGGAAAGGGCTTCATCCGAGCAGTTTTTTATTGAACTTTATTAGAATAAGGAACCAGAAACTGTTTACAAATCATAATTAATTTACTGTGGCCATGTGACTGATTTCGGTGAGTGAACAGTGACTTGAGTGATTGCTGAGTGAATAGTGACTGTCTTTTACTGTGGCCATGTGACTACTTTTGGTGGAAAGTAGCTAGGTTACTATTGGGAGATGCGGTTGGTCTCCAGAATGACTGGTAGTGCTTTTACATTCGGATGATTGGTAAAAGCAGTTGATTGACTGATGACTTCTTGGCATGATTTTCCAATAGCTGAATCATACCAACGTGAGTGAATAGTCTTTATTGGATTCTCTTGACTTGATCAATTTTGGTGACTGTTGATGATTTAGAATTCCATCAAGTTATCTAAATTGTGGGATTCTTCAGATGTCAAATTATCCCAGTAATCTTGACCGTCGTCTTCATTGGCAGTAAAGTCGGAAGCTGCTGATGAAGTGTTACTGGTTTGCTGATTCTGATATTTGGCTACTAATCCTTTAAAATGGGTATGGAAAATGAATGGAACTTCTTTAATGGATTCAGTGGATCTGATCTTCTGAATTGAATCTTCACAAATTAACTTGTAAGTGTCTTCTAAATACTGATCATAGTGATCAATATCTCCGAGTTTGCAAGCGATTGACCAGGCTCGATGGTGTCGGATTTGACTTCTGATTGACTGTGAACAAGGCCATGGGACCTTATCTTCAATAAGTTGAATTGGGAGATGCATTCTGCTAAATGGCCAGTTGGCTGAGAGATACATAATATGCTGGGTGTAGGGAGGTATTCCCGAACAAGGCCAAACAGGGCCCGAACACGTGGTACGTGGGACCATGGTGTAAATATGATGGGGATAGTCGTCGTGCAAGCCGGTGGTCGGCAATATGGACCAGTGATATGAAATGTCATTGGTCCAGGAAGTCTGTATGGGGTCAAGGTCCAGTAAACATGAGAAGTTATTGGACCAAGAGATTGATAAAGGACCAGTGACATGTGAAGTTGTTGGTCCAAGTAGTCTGTTCCTGGTCCAAGAGGGCCGAACAGGAGGAGAGGTCCTGAGAGGACGTTGGTCCAAGAGGACGTTGGTCCAAGAGGACGTTGGTCCAAGTAGTTTGTTCCTGGTCCAAGAGGGCCGAACAGGAGGAGAGGTCCTGAGAGGACGTTGGTCCAAGAGGACGTTGGTCCAAGTAGTTTGTTCCTGGTCCAAAAGGGCCGAACAGGAGGAGAGCTCCTGAGAGGACGTTGGTCCAAGTAGTTGTTCGGCGATGAGATAGCCGAACAAAGGAAGAACTCCAATCAAGTGCTGGAGCAGAGGGAATACTCTAGGAGGTTCCGTAAAGGAATGGGATCCCAAGAATATAGGATCCAGGAGAGATACCCAACGGGAATGGGATGTTCGGTCAGTTATGGAAAAGAGTCCTAAAAGGACTAAGGTAATGAACTGATAAGGGAATGAGAATCCAAGATATTATGGGTTTCCTGTATGAGATAGGAAACCTAGGGCAACACGGATACTTGGGCAACAAGCATCTGTGAATCTATAAATACAAGGTAAACCTAAAGGTGAAAGGTACGCAGTCTACTGCAATCAAGTTATTTACCTACTGATAATTAGGGTTTTTCTACTAGTACGTGATACTAACTTAGGCATCGGAGGGCCTTTGCCACGAAAGGCAAAGGTGCGCTCACCCTTGTCTGTTTTTGCAGTTAGGGTTCCGGCAAAGGGCTAGGGTTCCGGCGAGGAGGCACGTGAAGCTATTTACCAAAAAGCTAGAGTTAGCACTAAGCGGATTTTTTCCCCTTACAATTGGCGCCGTCTCGTGGGAAACGATAGAATTCCCATTGAAACCATGATGGAAGAAGAGCCATACGACCCAAAGAACACGCATGGTCTTGAGGGGGTCGTGACAAAACGCCACTGCAGGCTCCGAAAAAGCAGCTGGTGGAGTAAAGGAATGGCTTGGCGGGTACGAGTCACTCGCTGGTTCAATCCTAGAGTTCTAAGGATAAAATGGTAGGATGAACTCAAGGGGTATGCACGCCTGATTAAAAAAGCATGAGTGAGAGAGATTCGAGAAATCTAATACAAAACAGAGTAAATCTTTGAGATCAACAATGTTTTCTAGAAGCGTAAAGACTCCGCGAATGGAGGATGATCCAAGAGGGAAAATGAGAGGACACCTTTTTGTAATTCTTTTGAGAAGGCACTGAGTAGGGCTATGAGCAAGTCCTTCAATATTGTATGCTCCTAGGATTGGGGAGCTAATCAAGATGTCGAGATGGAAGTCAAAGCAGTTGAATCTGCTAGGTAATCTCGAAGTGCAGGTCCAAAATCGCCACTGGCAACAGAAGCTCTGCTATAGGCGATCTTATAGAGCTGATCTGATTTGCTTGGTAGCAGAAAGCTTTGAATCATTAGGCGATCTTAAGGAGCAGATTCCGAATTTGCTCGGTAGCAGAGCAGACAGAATCTGCTAGGCGATCTTATAGAGCAGTCTAAATTTACTCGGTAGCAGAGTCTGAATCCGCTAGGCGATCTTAAGGAGCGGTCTAGACCTGCTCGAGCACAGAGCAGTTTGAATTTGCTTGGCAATCTTAAGGAGCAGCTTGAATCGCTAGCAGCCAGAGCAGAAATCAATCTGCTAGGCAATCTTAAGGAGCAATCAATTTGCTCGGTAGCAGAGAAGTCTGATGAATCCGCTAGGCGATCTTAAGGAGCACAAAATCACTCCACAGCTGCCAAGCAGGCTGGAATCTGAACTGCAAGTAGGCGATCCACAGAGCGTTTGAATCGCATGGCAGCGTCGATCAATCGCTAGGCAATCTTAAGGAGCTGTCTGAATTTGCTCGAGAGCAGTCTGAATCCGCTAGGCGATCTTAAGGAGCGGTCCGAATTTGCTCGGTAGCAGAGCAATCTGAATCCGCTAGGCGATCTTAAGGAGCATCTTAATTTGCTCGGTAGCAGAGCGGTATGAATCTGCTAGGCGATCTTAAGGAGCGGTCTAGACCTGCAACACAGAGCAGTTTGAATTTGCTTGGCAATCTTAAGGAGCGGATCTACTCAGCCGCAACAACCTCGCTAGGTGATTGCACAGAGCGATGAATCGCTAGGCAATCCTAAGGAGCGAATAAATCTGCTCCACAAGTGCCGCAAGTCGCAAACTCGCTAGGCGACCGCAAATCAATTTGAATCATTAGGTAGCAGGCGTAGAGTAGTCCAATCTACTAGGCGATCTTAAGGAACAATCTGAATCTGCTCGGCAGTCTGAATCCGCTAGGCGATCTTAAGGAGCAATCTGAATATGCAGAGCAGTCCGAATCTGCTAGGCTATCTTAAGGAGCAGTTTGAACCTGCTAGGCGATTGCACTTAGCAGTCTGAATCTGCTAGGCAATCCTAAGGAGCAGTCTGAATCTGCTAGGCAACCATGCAGAGCAATTCAAAATTTCTATACAATTGCACGGAGTAGTCTAAATTGTTTAGGCAATCGCACAAAGCATACAAATTTGTTAGGCTCTCGCGAAGGCCAATCTGAATCTGTTAGATGATCATGAGGATCGGTCTAAATTTGTTAGGTGATCACAACGTACTCGAGACTACGAAAGGTCTCAAAGAGAAAGAATGTAGTATTGAAGAAATTGCTTAGCGTATGAAAAAACGTGAGCAAGAAATCAAAGACTGGTATAGATGCCTACGAAAGGTGGAGAATTCAGGTAGTGCTCGAATAGGCAACAAACCAAAGGGCCAAGCACATTTATGGACAAAAACCTGGAAATTGTATAGTTATCGGACAACGATGCTCTCGTAATAAACCCACGCGGGAGTGATTACGATGAAGGAAGGAATCTACCGAGCAGGATCAAGAGGAGTGAAAATTATATGTTTACAGTTCAAGATTCAAGAGCACGAATTATGATATGCTCTCCTAAGGTTGTGATGCTAGAACTGGTTGTTCAGCTAAAGCTCAGTGCTTTGAATAATGTGGTAGAATACAAAGCCTTGTTGGTTGGGTTACGAAGTGCCCAAAGTACTGAAGGCTAAGAAACTAAGGAAGTTTTTGCATGAGATCCCACGAATGGGAAGCTTGGTCCGAATTGGGAGAGACCATACAAGGTTACAGAGATAGCTGAGATTGAAGCTTATCGCCTCAAAGTCTTGGATGGGAATCCAATGCATATGCCATGGAATATACAGATAAGTAGTGGAATTACTTATTGCAATTTATATTTTAGCTATGAGTTGCTATAAGAGAATTATGATCAGAATTCCATAGAAATTATTCAGCTACGAGCAGCTTTGTGACGGAATTAAGAAATTTTATTTGTGTTCGGTCCTAGCACGACTAAGCTAAGTATGGACCCAAAGACACTTAATTTGCCTCCATACTGGGGAGCAGGGAGAGTGTGCATCTAAGTACGAATAAACTTGGAATGAAGCAATAAAACGAAATTTGATTTGAAAAATTGTTTTTCAAGTTAAAGTACGAATACGACTTAAGAAAAAAACTTGAGAACCGATTGAGTACGAAAAAACTCAAAATTTGGCTAAGTATGAATAAACTTAGGCCATGGCAATGAATAATGCTAAAAACCGATGGAGTCCGATCATACTCCGAATTTGGCTAAGTATGAATAAACTTAGACCATGGCAATGAGTAATGCCGAAATCCGATTGAGTACGATCATACTCTAAATTTGGCTAAGTATGAATAAACTTAGGCCATGGCAATGAGTGATGCCAAAATTCAATGGAGCGAACATACTCCGAATTTGGCTAAGTATGAATAAACTTAGGCCATGGCAATGAGTAATGCCGAAATCCGATTGAGTATAATCATACTCTAAATTTGGCTAAGTATGAATAAACTTAGGCCATGGCAATGAGTAATGCCAAAATCCGATGGAGTCCGATCATACTCCAAATTTGGCTAAGTATGAATAAACTTAGGCCATGGCAATGAATAATGCCAAAATCTGATGGAGTACGATTATACTCCAAATTTGGCTAAGTATGAATAAACTTAGGCCATGGCAATGAATAATGCCAAAATCCGATGGAGTACGATTATACTCCGAATTTGACTTTGTATGAATAAACTTAGGCCATGGCAATGAGTGACGCCAAAATTCAATGGAGTGCGAACATACTCTGAATTTGGCTAAGTATGAATAAACTTAGACCATGGCAATGAGTAATGCCGAAATCCGATTAAGTACGATCATACTCCAAATTTGGCTAAGTATGAATAAACTTAGGCCATATGGCAATGAGTAATGCCAAAATCTGATGGAGTATGATTATACTCCAAATTTGGCTAAGTATGAATAAACTTAGGCCATGGCAATGAATAATGCCGAATTTGATTGAGTATGATCTAGCTCAGAATATACCCAAGTACGAGACATTTGAGTTGCATACGTGAATATGCACATATTTCCAAGTACGAGGAACTTGGGAGCATACGAGAACATGCAAATTTATCTAAAGTATGAATACACTTAGGAGTCTGTCAAGTATGAAACACTTGGGTGAGCAAACACAGTACAAAAAGTGTGTATGAATGAACGCACGAAATTGGCCAGGCACGAAGGGTTTAGGTCTGTAAATAGATCCGGTAGGGATTGAGTTCGATTGAGGTGTATGAAGGAACACACAAGCCCGACTACGTACGAATGCTTAGATGTGTATGAATAAACACACGAAACTAGGGTATGTGCATGAACAAGCACGAGATTGAGTCGCGCGCGAACGACGACTATGCTTGAGAGTTGCCAAGTATAGACACGGAAGTATCTAAGAATGAAAAACTTAAGCTTATGTATGAGATACATAAGGTCGATAGATATGAAATACTTAAGAAGCTCACAAGAAATTTGGGCAGCTGCGATCGGCGTCCAAGCACGTTATATTCTGGCCACGAAGGGCCATCAGTCAAAATAACGTCAAGTAATGGGATTACTTACAGAAGAGGTAGTGTTCAACATTTCTCTTAAGCTACGAGTTGCTTCGGTAGAATTATGAATAAAATTGCTCGAAAGAAATTGTTTCCAGCACGAATATTGTACTTGTTCGGTCCCGGCAAGAACAAGCTAAGGATACTTTTTCTCCATCCTGGGGAGCAAAGAGCATTCATCAAAAATATTCGTTGGGTACGATCAAACTTTGAATTTGGCTAAAGTATGAATAAACTTAGGCCATGGCGATAAAAAATGCCACAATCAGATTGAGTGCAATCAAACTCAAAAGTTTGGCTAAATATGAGTAAAGTTAGGCCATGACCATGAACGGTGCCGAAATTCGATTGAGTATGATCGAACACAGGATATACCTCAGTATGAATAAACTTGGACAGTCTGCCGAGGGTGATTAAGCTTGGGCAATACCTGAGTACGGACAAAAGACAGTTCACCGAGTATGAACAAGTACGAGCGAAACCTAAGTATGCATATACTTAGGCATACCAAGTGCGAATAAGCTTGGGTAATGATGCAAGAGCGATGAAGATTGCTAAGTATCTGTTGAGTGTGAAAGAGCTTGGCCACGAATAGGGCCAAAGAGGCGATTAAAAGAAATTTGCCTCACAAAAGGCAATGAATAATGTTGAGATTTAGCTACGTATGAATACACTTAGTCTCACAACAACGAATAATGCTGAGAAAAGCCCAAGTACGAATGCACTTGGGCTGCTACCTAAGTACGAATGAACTTAGATGATTCGCCGAGCATGCATAGGCTCAAACAATAATAGTTCAAAAAAACTATTTGGCTGTGTCAAGCATAAACAATGGCAGAAGTTAAGTGCCTAGAATTGGAAAAATAACCAAGCACGAAAATTTGGGTGACCATAAGCTAAATTGAACATAGGTATGAATAAACCTATGACAACGTAGAATGTCAAAAATAGACCCCAGTACGGAGAGGCTTGGGGCCCGAGCAACGAACATTGCTCTCATGTGAGCAAAGCCTGAGATAAGCTAGGTACGACATAAACCTAGACATGACAGTGGATTGGCTAAGAATGAGTATGCTTAGGCCAAGGCAGTAAGGAATGCCAAAAATCGACAAAACTTAAAGCCTTGGCTACAAGCTGAGCCCGAGATAGGTTGGGTGCAAAGGAGACCTAGGTCTTGGCATCGAATGCCTGAAGCAACCATGTTCGGCCAAGAATTAGGACGAGTACGAGTACTCCTAGAGTATTGCTGGGAATTCGCTGAAGTACGAGAAAATTTTGGGCCAAAGCAAATACTGAATACCAAGAAACTGCGAAGATACGGAATGACCTAGGGTCAATGCTAAGTACGAACAAACTTAGCAAGAGTGCAAAAAGATTTGCTGAAAAATGAGTGAACTTAGCAAAACGAAATGTGGGTCTGCATTGGGGACGAGATTCCCTGAGTACCCAAGTTAGTAGGGTGACGTACGTGAAATGTCACCCCGGACGCCGTTTGTGCGTCTCGTTTCACGAAAACATCTGTTTGCATCTAAATATGGGAAGTAAGATATGTGCCACGAATAAAGGTGCAGAAACAGGACGAATCAGCTCGGTCCTTAAGAGCTTTGCTCGTCATTTGGGTAATAAATAACGAGTAAAGCTGGGGAGCAATTGTAGGGAGGTATTCCCGAACAAGGCCAAACAGAGCCCGAACACGTGGTACATGGGACCATGGTGTAAATATGATGGGGATAGTCGTCGTGCAAGCCGGTGGTCGGCAATATGGACCAACGATATGAAATGTCATTGGTCCAGGAAGTCTGTGCTGGGTCAAGGTCCAGAAAACATGAGAAGTTATTGGACCAAGAGATTGATAAAGGACCAGTGACATGTGAAGTTGTTGGTCCAAGTAGTCTGCTCCTGGTCCAAGAGGGCCGAACAGGAGAGCTCCTGAGAGGACGTTGGTCCAAGAGGACGTTGGTCCAAGAGGACGTTGGTCCAAGTAGTTTGTTCCTGGTCCAAGAGGGCCGAACAGGAGGAGAGGTCCTGAGAGGACGTTGGTCCAAGAGGACGTTGGTCCAAGTAGTTTGTTCCTGGTCCAAAAGGGCCGAACAGGAGGAGAGCTCCTGAGAGGACGTTGGTCCAAGTAGTTGTTCGGCGATGAGATAGCCGAACAAAGGAAGAACTCCAATCAAGTGCTGGAGCAGAAGGAATACTCTAGGAGGTTCCAGAACAGTGGTGTTCCGTAAAGGAATGGGATCCCGAGAATATAGGATCCAGGAGAGATACCCAACGGGAATGGGATGTTCGGTCAGTTATGGAAAAGAGTCCTAAAAGGACTAAGGTAATGAACTGATAAGGGAATGAGAATCCAAGATATTATGGGTTTCCTGTATGAGATAGGAAACCTAGGGCAACACGGATACTTGGGCAACAAGCATCTGTGAATCTATAAATACAAGGTAAACCTAAAGGTGAAAGGTACGCAGTCTACTGCAATCAAGTTATTTACCTACTGATAATTAGGGTTTTTCTACTAGTACGTGATACTAACTTAGGCATCGGAGGGCCTTTGCCACGAAAGGCAAAGGTGCGCTCACCCTTGTCTGTTTTGCAGTTAGGGTTCCGGCGAAGGGCTAGGGTTCCGGCGAGGAGGCACGTGAAGCTATTTACCAAAAAGCTAGAGTTAGCACTAAGCGGATTTTTTCCCCTTACACTGGGCTGGTATTATGTTCCCTGTATGTGTCCATTCTGGCATTTTGCTTTTGACTAGTACTTGGCAGCGTAAATCTCCATATTTGACAAAGAGATTGTTGATACAAACTGCCAGCTTTCTGGTGACTTGGTCTGTTTGCTCCGGATCAGTAAAAATCATTTGTCTAAGAAATCCATGATCAAGAAGAGTCATGGGAGTAATTTCAATAATTTTACTTTTGTAAGTAATATTAATATTTTTAAAGTACTGCATATCAATGCAGGCTTTGGGGATACTAAATATTAGTTGGCACGGACAATCAATTCTTTCCAAAGGTATTTCTTTACAAAGAGGGTTGATTTTGGGACAATTAATTCTATCTTGGTCATCTCTGTAAAGAGTTTCCCAAGTAATTTGTAAACCAGGTATTGACTTTTTGGACAAATCAGTAAGAGTTTGGAATAAACATTCCTGAAAATGGTAACCATCCTGTCTCCCCAGATGTTGAATGTGGCTAATTAAATCAATAGGGAAATTTTTGGGGAAAAATAATTTACTTTTGGGAGATAGGAGGTTAGCAGAAATATTTGTCAGTTGGATTGGAAGATGACTGTTTAATGATGCATTGTTACTGATGTGTCTTTCTACAATCTCACTGCTCCCTCGATGCTTATGCAGATGATGTTTGTTAATGTCTCTTTCTAAATCCTCACTGCTCCCTCTATGCAAATTTAGAGAAAGCTGTTTTTGAATAATTTTAATCTCATGCTGTAAAATATAATTTTTTGCTTTAAATCGAACATTTTCTTGTGAGACTTTTGAAAGTTTAGTTTTTGAATATTGTATTTCAGAAACTACAGAAAGAAAAGACTTATCATTATTTTCTCTAATTTTATTTTGCTCACAAAAGTAATAATTTAAACTATTTAAAGCATTAATGTAATGACTATTGTAACGATAATCCCCACACAAGTTCTAGAGTGCATCCAGAAGACATTGTTGGGTTTCGTCTATACATTCTAAATGACTAAGCTTTCTAAATTTAATATTAGTTCCGTCAGGGATGACTGGTAGAGTGGTGGCTCCGAAGGCAATCCCTTTCTGAGTCATCTGTATCATAATTCAAGAAATCGTTAGTAGGATAAATCGAATAAGCTTTGAGTTTCTGTAATTCATTCTTTTCTGGTTTTGCCAGAAATTTAAACTGGACATTTTGTTTATTAATATTGGAAGTAATTTCGTTACTGGAAACTGTAAATGGATAGAGTAAACAGATAAAAGGTACTCCTAAAATTACTTTGTCAGATAAATTTTTGACTAAAACAAAAGAAGTGACAAAATTTGTTTTATTTTGTTGAACAATTACCTTGGGTAGTTTGTATGCTATTTTCATAGCACTACCGTTCGCTGAACTTAGCATTTCTGCTGTTGACTGGTAATACTTGTTGGGTATTAAACATTCCTGAATACAATTGAGATCTGCTCCAGTATCAATTAGAGCTGTAACTTCTATGACGAAATTGTTTACTATGAGTTTTACTTTCGCATACCATTTCTGGATATTTATGCTACTTATAATGTTTATTCTAGTATCATCTTCTTCTTCATTCTCCAATCCTTTTATATTCATAAAATACTCCGTGTTTTTACTATGGTTTGACTTAGGATTACTAGATGATGATTCAGATAAATTTTTTGTAGTAGATGAATCTCATGGGAGATTTTGATCTTCTTCTTGGAACTCTTAACTCTAACTTTTGATTTATTTCTTTTAATTGAGCTATTTCTATTTTAATAAGATTTATTTCTTGTGTTAAATCTTGGATAGTAGTTTCTTTATGGGTTTTGTTAAATCTCTCTATGGTGGTATTGAGATTTATGACTGGTTTAGTATATTGTGGTTGTTTCTTATTCTGTTGAATCATTACTTTTTTGAGTTTATCAATATATTGTCTTTTTAATTCAAAATCATCTATCTTACTAATTAAATCAATTAGTAATTCTTCTTCAGGTAACTCTCGGTTGAGTGTACTTATGATTTTATTACAACAATTATTGGTACATCCTATTTTAATTGGATTATCACTCGAACTTTCTTCTAGAGAATGGTATTCAGATGATTCGGATGATTCTTCTAGGTTATCTTCTGACTCAGTTGCATTTGCTAATCTGAAGATTTCTAAAATATGTTTTTTGTCAGATTCTGGGATATTAAGCTGATTGACTTTTTCTTTGACTTTGCATTCGGTTTTATAATGACCCTTTTTCCCACAATTGTAACAAGTAACTTGACTTCTGTCTTTTGATGTAATTTTCTTTTTATTTTTTGACTGGTGACTCCTAGGTTTTTCATAATATTTGTCTTCTGAGGACTGGGGTTTACTTCTAGAATATTTCTGATTTTTCTGGTTTTCTCTGGTTGATTTCTTTTTAGTCCTAGAAGGGGCTATGGGAGGTAAACCATATTGTTGACAGAAATTTCCTAATTCATATTTAGCTTTATTTTTATCCTTTTGTGCTTGTTTGTTAATCTTCATATCAATACACATTCGTAATCCTTCTTTCTGAATAGTGCTAACTATGTCACCATAAGTGAGTTAATCATATTCTATAACTCCAGTAGGTTGACTGAGGACATCTCTAATCTTGTGAGCAAACAAGTTGGGAAGTCCGTTAATAAACTTCTCTTTCCAAAATGACTTCATACAGTCGTCTCTAAGCATTACTCTGGACATAAAAACATCTTTATACCATCTAAAGTCACTCAGGGTTGGACAATACAGATTACTTAACTGGTCATGGATTCTAGAGGTAATGTTACTAGGTTGACCAACAAAATGTTTAATTATAGTATAGATTAATGTGTTGATTCCGTCGGGTACTCCTAATCCTATTTCATTATCAAAAATTGGGAGACCATCTTCACCTATTTGGGTGGCATGTATTATTTCCTGTCTTGACTCATGGGTGAGATACTTATCCCACCATGCTTTTAACATTCCGGTAAAACCAGAGGTTAATAGATCTACTATTTGTGGTTGACCATGGTCAAGATTACTAAGATAACTGTTTGCTAACATTGACATATGGTTTAATTTTTCTAAAATCTGGTTTTCACTTAATCCATCTATATTCCACTCGTAAAGTTTACTAGAAGAGACTGAAAACTGATGGGTTATTTCCTCATATTGTAAATCAGGTGGAGTAGGGTGAGAATACCAATTTTTGGTCAGACTCATTGGGTTGAATGTGGGTGTGACTAATTTATTTATTCTCTGAGCAGAGAATTGTGCTTGTAATTGGGAAATGTCACTATCTGAAGGAGACTCTGATTGTTGACTAGGCATCGGGGTTCTACTATGTTTGGTAATAGTGGTAACTTGGGATGGTTCTGCTTTTATAGCTAACTTAGTCAATAATTCTTCAATCTTATTGATTTGTTGATTTGTTGTATGGATTTTTGTCCTATTCTCAGGGAGTCTAATTAGGGGTTCTTCTATAACAGTTTTACTGGTTGAAGGGGTGGATCTTACTGATAACTCATCCATTTTGATTTCTATTTTATCTAACTGTTTATTAATAGTACTGAGACACTGATTAGTATAATTATTCTGTTCAATAATTTGACTAAACTCAGGCTTGCTAGGTATCTTAAAAGGCGAGGCTGTAACTGCAGAGCCTTTGTGATCTATGATAATGGTATCTAACGGGGGATGACTGGCATTAGTAATGGTATTATCTAGCCTTTTCCATCTTACTTTTGTAATAGTGTTTACTTTTTTGTAATGATGTTCTAAGTAGTCAAAGAACAAGACTTGACTATTGGACTTAGTATTGAATTTTTGCCAAAGGGCTTTTATCTTTTGTCTTTTTTCTTTATCATACTTTTTCCTAAACTTTTCTCGTTTTTCTTTGTTTCTTTTTGACTTATAGTCCTTTTTGAGAAGATTATAATCTACTGACGAAACACTGCTAATAGATTTAACAAGATTATCACCTATAAACGATATACTGCTAATAGTCTTAACAACTGTATTTCTAAGTTCTTTCCTGTGTTCTGTATCCTGAAATTCTGACAACGAAGCCAGGAAGAACTGGCTGAAGAATTACACCAAAATAATCTATTCAATATTCTTTAACTTCAAAATTCGAGACTAGTATTCTAATTTGTAACAGTTGCGTTTTGGAACATACCATTTTTGAAGTTAAAGAATGGCAAAAAAAAGCTGTTTTGTAAGTATCATTGGGATGTAACTGAATTTGCCAAAATCCACTTTTTAAATCAAATTTGGAAAATATGACTGAAGCATAAATCCTGTTAATTAAATCTTTTTTATTAGGAATTGGGTACTTAATCCATTCTAATACGTCATTTAATGGTTTGTAATTAATGACTAATCTAGGTACACCTCTTTCAATTTCAGCATTTTTGTTTACATAAAAAGCTGAGCAAGACCAAAGAGATTTACTCTTCTTAATTATTTTATTTTCTAGAAAACTGTTAATTTCTTGTTTGCATATTTCCATTAGTTCTGAATTCATTTGAATTGGTCTGGCTTTAGTGGGTATTTGTTTCTCACTAAATGTTTTAATATATGGAAGAGTGACTATGTGCTTCTTTCTATGCCAAAAAGTACTGGGAAGATTAGAACATACTTCTGCTTCTAACTTTTCTTTGAATGTAGATATACGTTGAATAACTATTGGGTTTTTTAGTTGTTGTTCAATTCTTTTTTGTTTGACTTCTTGTTGTAGTTGTTTTAATTGACTGTTTTTAACATCTAATTGTCTTAATTGTTTTTGTTGCTGCTTTTCTAGGAAAGGGAAAAACACTTCTTTACCAAAAGGTTGGGTAGTTATTCCTGAGTTACTAATGGCAAATGGGTATAATAATGTAAGAAAAGGAGTTCCTAGAACTATGTTTTCTGTAAGGTTCTTGACTAGTAAAAAAGATGTCTTGAAACAAACATTATTCTGGCAAATGTGTACTCTGGGTAATTTGTACTGGATTTGCATTTGACTGCCATTAGCTGAGCTTAATTGTTCAGTAGTTTTATGATAATACTTGACTGGTATTAAATCCTCTTTAATGCAATTTAAATCTGCACCTGAATCTACCAATGCCGGGATTTCTACGGTATAATCCTGGATTACTAGTCTAGGTTGGATGTACCACTTATGGATAGTAATTTGGGTAGTAGGTGAGGTGGTTGGGTTATGAACTACAGGTGGGTCTTTCTTTAATGAAATGATTTCACTTTTGACTTTTTTTACTTTCTTTTCTAAAGTTTGGACTGACTCTTCTTTTAGGGAAAGAATGGTCAAAGAAACATCATTATGTTTTTTGGTTTTTAGTATGGTGACTTTTGTAGTAGTACTAATATCTTTCTTATAATAATTTTTTAAATATGAAAAGAATCTAATTTGACTACGAGTATCCTTCATAAATTCTTTCCATTGACTACGAATCTTCGATCGCTGTTTACTACTGTATTGAACTTTATTAAACAGTTCAATAAAAAACTGCTCAAATCGAGCCCTTCCCGGTTATTTTTTTTGCCAATTTCTCACGGGCAACCTTAAAATCACATTCTGAACATATTGAGCGGTTTGAATCATTAAAATTTGATCGGGAACTATGAGATTAAAATTTGAGGCGTTTTTTTAAGGGTCCCCAGAACCGTCCCGATATATCTTCTATATTATATATTATCTTCTATATTATAAAACAGAGCAGACTTTTGTCTACTCATACAAACATGAGCACCCCTCCAGCCGTTGGATCGCAAATTCAATAGGTTACGATCGTTGGATTGAAAAACCTATTACGATCATTGTATTTTTCTCCATCGTGCTTCCTCTCTCCACCGTGTTTCCTGTCTTCCTCCAAAGTTACTCTCCCGCTCTCTCCCTCCCTCCCTCTCCCCTTCCTCTCTCTCTCTCTCCCACTCCTCTCTCCTGTTCGCTCCTGTTGCCACACCACCACCCAACCCAGCGACCACCCTCCAGCCGTTGTCAACGCCATTTCCACACCATTTCGAAACAGGTAAACCACTCAATTTTTCCCTAATAATCTTCCCTATTTTTTGATGTTACTCTGATAAAAATCTGTTTGCACTAATTTCCGAAAACCCCAGCGACCACAAGGACGCTGCCCACGATTGAAACAGGTAAACCATTCATTCTCGCCCTAATAATCTTCCTTATTTTTTGACGTTACTTTGATCCTAATAAAATCTGTTTACCCTCTTTACTGCATTTAATAAAAATCTGTTTACCCTCTTTGCTTTCCAACTGTAATTGGAAAATTTGGCTTAAAAAACATAATGCTTCAGTGGCTTCCACGTGTTCGATGGAATGCTTCAATTAGGTTCTTATTCTTCCCTCAATTGCTTTCCAAGTATTTGATAAAATCTCCAACTGTAATTGGAAAATTTGGCTTAAAAAACATAATGCTTCAGTGGCTTCCACGTGTTCGATGGAATGCTTCAATTAGGATCCCAGTATAGTTTAACAGAAGGGATTGAGTTTAACATAACTGGCCGTACCTTTATAAGACTGTAATTGTCTGGAATGCCACGAAGATAAATATAGTTAACGATTTCCCTCACTAGATAAGATGTTGTCATTACTTTTCTACAAAACTGACCATTAGATTGTGAGAGACACTCGACTGCCCCTGGCAGATGGGAAAAGTGTAAAATCCCTTTGTTAATTTTGGTTCTAGCTTGAGAGAGAGAAATGAAGAAACCACAAATGATGAAACTTAATTCTGACCTCCCCTTTTTTTTTTTTTTTTAATCTTCATACAATAGCAGAAAGTACCATAAAAATAAAGCACCAGCCATCAAGGAGCAGAAAGTGAGAACAATCTTGGGTAAGAAGATAAAGTGAGAACAATCTAAGATTGTGTCATGTGAACTGAAACTTAGCAACACAAAAAAATTCACATGTATAAATCTAGAATATTCTGGAAGCCCAAGTCGAGCCCAAGAAATAAGCTCAAATATAAATGATATTTTTGGAGGAGTCTTAATATCGAGCTTCTAGATACTAGAAGATCTTTGTCAAAATATCTAAATTTGTTAGAGCACATGTATAAATCTAGAATTTTCTATATAGAAATATTTTGTAAGAAATATCTTCAGACTAGAATCATCCATATAGTAGTATAAATATTAAATAGAGGCGACTTTAGTCATTTTTGTACCAAGTCAAAAACATTTGAATTCTATTGTAATACAAGTACCCCTCCCTCCATCATTGTCTTAAACATTTCTTCATCTTCCAAATACTAAAAACATCTCTCTTCTTCCAACACAACAAAAGTACCCCTCCCTCCATCGGTCTTAAACATTTCTTCCTCTTCTAAATAGTAAAAACTAGCGTTTAACCCGTTCTATGCACGGGCAAAACTAACCCGTTCTAGCGTTGTACCCGTTCGATACACGGGACAATTAATAAAAGTAGGTTTGAACGGGCACAATGCTATAACGTGTTAGTTTTTACCGGTGTATAGAATGGGTTAAACGCTATATTATACGGTTCGGATCGGTTTGGAACCATAACCGTGAACATGAATCCACAAACCAAACCATATAATGCAGTTTCTAATTTTTTTAAACAATGACCAAACCACACTACTAAAAAACCGAACCAAATCTTTCGGTTTGGATTGGTTTGGACTGGATTCACGGTTTGACGGATTTTTTGCTCACCCCTATTGAAAACCCTCATTCAATTTCAGGCTGCTCCACGGACCACAAGGATACTAGGAAGACAACAATGGAGTCTGCCCAGAAATGAACAGTTTCTTCTCTAAGCAACGCTTCATTAAGCAGAATTTTCGCTCCATTTCCTTACCTTTCTCCCCTCTCTCTTCTCAAACAAAATCACACCCAACAAGACACAAGTCGCTCAAGGGCCAGAGAGTCTTGGACCTCGTTACTCCGAAATCAAATTTTACTAGAAATGGTCGCCAATCTCATCTTCGGCTCATTCAAGACATTTTGCCATCAAATTCAAACAACCCTGATGAACACGTTGGACCCTCCATTTGTTATTCCCACGGAGAAGGGTTGAGAGCTGACCCAAGTGTTTTATCACACACTCTGAGTTCCTGTGGCTGTGTAAGAACTGCATCAGTTGGAATTCAACTTCACTGCTTGGTAATTAAAACTGGGTTCTTGAGCAATGTTTATGTTGGCAGTTCTTTGATCAGTTTTTACTGTAAATGCAGTGAGCTAAGGTATGCATACCAAGTGTTTGATGAAATGCCAGTGAGAAATGTAGTGTCATGGACGACAATCATTGCCGGGTTTGCACAAGAGTGGCAAGTTGACGTGTGTTTGGAGCTTTACCATTGGATGAGATACTCAACTGTGAATCCCAATGATTTTACGATAACTAGTGTTTTGAGTGCTTGCACGGGTAGTGGGTGTCTTGGAAAGGGGAAGAGTGCTCATTGTCAAGCGATCCAAATGGGTTTCGATGCGTATGTGCATGTTTCCAATGCTCTCATCTCATTGTATTTCAAGTGCGGGGATGAAAATGAAGCGGCGTACATCTTTGAAAACATGCGCATTAAAGATCTTGTGTCGTGGAACTCTATGATTGCTGGCTATGCTCAGCATGGGTTTTCGTCGCAAGCATTTGATCTTTTCGAAGAAATGAGAAAGAAGAAAGTGAAACCCGATGCCATCACTTTCCTCGGGGTTCTCTCTTCATGTCGCCATGCGGGTCTTGTTGAACAAGGCCAGTTTTATTTGAACTCAATGGTCGAATATGGTTTGGAGCCAGAAGTGGACCATTACTCATGCATTGTGGATCTTCTTGGTCGAGCTGGGGATTTAGAAAAGGCTCGGGGTTTGATAAAAAATATGCCTATTGATCCCAATGGGATTATATGGGGCTCACTTCTTTCTTCGTCAAGGCTTCATGGAAATGTTTGGATTGGAATTGAGGCTGGAGAGAGAAGGCTTGAGCTTGAACCCGAGTGTGCTGCTACCCACCTGCAGTTGGTTAACTTGTATGCCAGTTTTGGTTGCTGGGATCAGGTAGCAAGGGTACGGAAAATGATGAAAGATAAAGGGTTGAAAACAGATCCTGGGCATAGCTGGATTGAAATCAGGAACGAGGTGTATCGATTTGGTGCGGAAGATAGTTTAAATTCCAAAACAGATGAGGTCCTGGCTGTGGTGAATTGTTTGGTAGATCAAATAAGAGATTCAGGTTATGCTTGTGAACTATATCAACTAGAAGCTAGTCTTGGTTTGCAGATAGAAGTATCTTCGTGAAATGGACCCTGATGTGCTATTTTTTATGACTTGAAATTCTGTCTCCCTTTTGGCTTCTCACATTGGGTTAGGTTTGCTTCTTGCTTTCTATGCGCTTGCTTTGTATTCTTGTTGATCTATGCATTTATCTAATAAAAAAAAGCCCATTTCTGCTTGTCCATTCAAATACTGGAGTTTATGGTTCACAGATTATTATGCCTTTGACTCTATTTTGTGTCTATCTTGGAAACTTTCATGTCGTCTTTTTTGCAAAAGTAAAGTGCGAGCCAATTTCACATTATACTTATCATGTGTATAGGAGGGTTTTGATTGTGCATATGTCGTACAAGTTTGAATGTCCCCTGATTATTTTCATCAATCCTTTCAAAGAATACTCCTCCTAACACGAAGGAGATATGAATAAGAGGACAAAGTTGGCCATACAACATTTCAACAACAGAATGTATGTGTGGTTTTTGGTTAATTTAATTATTTATGGCCTTACCTTTGTTTGTTTGTATTGAGTGTACTTATCTCAAATTGCAGTTCAAATCTTACAGCTTTCTGAAGTTATCTAAAGCGAACTCAAGGGTAGTACCTCATCCTATTGCAAGGGGGTTAGACCATGCATTATACTACATGACCTTTGTGGCTACAGAAGATATGGTTGGTTTCCTCAGAATTTCTTACCTCTTGTGCTATCCTTCGTGGTTGATGGAAAAGAAGTCAAATTTTGTAGGATTGAAACATCAAATCTGTCTGACGGAGGTACTTTCATTTCTATTATGTATATTGACGGCCATATTGACATTTCTGCACTTGTTTGGTTTCGAATGTAGACTAATGCTTTTGAACAATAGTTGGTCACTCACTTATTTTCTGTCTTATGATATTATTGGTCATTAATGTGTGGTGGTCTTGTTATTTGATATATTTTTACTACACCTTTCCTAAAGCATGAACAAGCTCAAACCACTGGCATTTTTTTTTAGTGGTATAATTTGCCTATACAGGTGTTCACAAACATTGAAAGCTAACAAGCTCTCTCGTATTTTAGTGCACCAACCTCGCAACGAAGAATGACTAGTTAAGTCATTACATCAACTTTTGAAAGCTAACAACTTTAAACCATTGGCATATTTTTTCGGCATGTATAATTTGCATGCATAGGTGTTCACAATCATTTTAATCCAAAGGGAAAATTTCATTTCGCCTTTTAAACTTTCACCCAAATGTCCCATAAGCACCTATACTTCGTTTTATTTCAATTAAACACTTGTAGTCACAAATCCCTTAAATTTGACACATGCCGTTAGATTTTGTTAATTTTCTAACAGAAATGGATGACATGGCACTATTATGACATGAATTGACTTTTTTGACCCTTACATGACTTCATTTTCAGGAAACACCCCTCTTCTTCCCTTCTCTTCTCCTCTCTTTCTCTCTCTCTCTCTGATATACACACACACACACACTCCCACCACCCTTCCTTTGACCCTCATATCCTATATGTTTCCTCCTACCTCAAACCCTACCCCACTCTAATCCCCTCAAAACACCCATTTACAATCAAATCCCAACAACAAACCCACCCTACCCCCGAACCCAAGATCAAAAGATAAATGCAAAGAAGGAGAAAAGGAGAGAGAGAAGGGGTTTGGATTGGTGAAATTTGAATTTATTTCAACAAACCCTTTCAATTTAATTTAGGGTTTTTTATTTTGGAGAGAGAGAGAGAGAGGTGGGTTGGTTAATTTGAATTGATTACGACAAACTCTTTTTATTTAATTTATGGTTTTTTATTTTAGAGAGAGAGAGGAAGGAGGATTGGATTAATCCGTGCAAAAACCTTTCAAATACATAAAATTGGGTTTTATTGGAGGGAGAGAGAGATGAAGAGAATAAAGCTGTATATGTATGAAGATATAATGAATTTGGGCATTTTGATGTATATGTAATGAAATAGGATTGGTTTTGTTATTGGGATTTGATTGCGAATGGGTGTTTGGAGGGGATTGGAGTGGGTTGGGATTTGAGGGAGGAGAGATAGAGGATATGAGGGGTAGGGGAGGGGAAGCGAAGGGGTGTGTGTGTGTGTGGGAGAGAGAGAGAGAGAGAGTGAAAGGGAAGAAGAGGGGTGTTTCATGAAAATAAAGTCATGTAAGGGTCAAAAATCTCAATTCATGTCAAAATAGTACCATGGTGTCAATTTCCGTTAGAAAATTGATGAAATCTAACGGCAGGTGTCGAATTTAAGGGGTTTTGTGAACTACAGGTGTTAAATTGAAATAAAATGGAGTATAAGTGCTTATGAGACATTTGATTGAAAGTTCAGGGGTCGAAATGAAATTTTCCATAATCCAAAACCAAAACTTAATTGTTATTAGGTTTTCAAGTCCTGCCTATTGCGATTTTGTGGGTCAAAGGATTAATGCTTTTAAGTCGGAGGTTTTTTGTAGTCCTAATATGAAAGTGGAGGAGAGGGATTTCATTTCTAGTGTTTTTGGAATTCGAATTGTTGAAAAACCGGGGGTTTATTTGGGGTCTTCTTTGGATTTCACAAGGAAAAAGGGGGATTTGTTTGGTCGGATCCTTGACAGATTTAGTGCTTGGTTGGCTAGTTGGCGTACCCCTCAGTTAGCCTTTACGAGTCGTCTTGTTTTGGTTAAACACACTTTTTCTAATGTGCCTATCTATTTGTTTTCGGTGTTTCGGGCACCTACATATTTTGTTGATGCCATTAGAAAGATTATTGTGGGGTTTTTTATGGGGGAAAGGTGATGGGGGTGGTATTTGTTGGAGGAGAAGGGAGGTGTTGTGTAAGCCTATGGCTATGGGAGGGCTAGGTATAAGGAATTTGGGTTGCTTTAATCAGGCATTGCTTGCTAAACAGGCTTGGCGATTATTGAAACATCATGAGTCTTTGGTTGCTCGTGTTTTGATGGGTAAGTATTGTAGTAAGGTGGATTTTGTGAGTTCTAGGCCAAAGCCGGGATGCTCTTGGGGATGGAGGAGCATTTTATGGGGTCAAGAGCTTTTGGAGAGAGGGTTAAAGTGGTGCATTGGTGACGGAGAGACTGCTAGTGTTTTTGACCATCAATGGATTCCTAAGATTAGTAATCCTTACCTGTCGGTGGGCCTTCCAGTAGGGGTTAATAATTTTCAGGTCAAAGATCTTATTGATTGGGATCGGCTTAGTTGGAGGAGACTGCTTCTTGAGGTCTTATTTCCGCCAGATATTATTCCTAACATTTTAGCAATCCATGTGTCTCAGGTTAAGAGAGGGGATGAGCTCCTTTGGGAGCATACGAAGAATGGGCAGTACTCAGTCAAGTCGGGGTATTTTTCGGCCTATGCTAATTCTTTTGGCCCTTTGACTGTTAGTGGTGGTTTTGGGTGTTGGAAACAATTGAGGGGTTTAAATTTACCGCCCAAGTATGCGTTGTTTTTATGGAAGATGGTGCATAGAATTCTTCCAGTTAAAATGGTGTTGTTTAGAAGAAATTTGGTGGAGGATGTGTGGTGTCCAATTTGTAAGGAGGAAAATGAGTCCTTAGAGCATTTATTTTTTCAATGTGATGAGACGCGGAGGTTTTGGAGAGCTTCTAGGTTGGGTTTTGATTTTTCAGTGGGGAGCCCTATGTCGGTGGGTGATTGGCTTTTCTAAGTGGTGGGCAGACACGCCGGATAAGGATGCTATTTTTGAATCTATTTTCATTATGTGGGGAATTTGGTGCCGGCGTAATCAGTTTGTGTTTTCGAATGTGCAGGATACCATTGAGGTTGCTGTTCGGTCTACTTATGACGCTGTTTGTATGATGAAGTCTTTGCAGGCTGTTGGCAAGAAGAGTACTGATGATGTTTTGGGTGTTAATTTTGCTCGCCAAAATGAAGGTGCTTGTCAAAGGGTAGTTTGTCATGCTGAAGTTGGAGTTGAGGTTGGAGGGGGCAGGTTGTAGAATTGTAGTGGATGGAGCTTGGTATAAGGAGTCTTGGGAAGGTGCCATTGCTTGGTTGTTGTTAGGTACTGATGATGTTAGCAGTAGAAGTAGCAAACTCAAGGTGTATGCATGTTCAGCCTTCATGGTGGAGGCTGTTGCTGTGTTGAAGGCTTTGGAGTGGGCTAAGGATAGAGGTTGGCGACAAGTTGAGGTCCTGACAGATTGCCTTCAGGTGGTCTCTCAGTTATCTCATGTTAAAGAAGCCGATATGCATGTCATGCTTGTTTTGTTGGACATTTTATCGTTAGCGCGTGTATTTTCATATGCAAAAATGATACTCACACAACAATCCAAACTCAACACCAAACACAACCTCTTACATACATGTGGGCTCCACACACACTACTTTCATATGTTGTAATTAAAGTTCCAAGACAAGTGGTTGGAGCAGTGCATGCTCTGGCTAAATCTGTACTTTGCTAATTAGTAAATGCTATCGTAATGTTTTCTCTGGTTCAAAAAAAGTCATGCCCTTTGTGTATCAGAAACTACATTTAGGGTATCCTAGGGGCATGTACGAATGTATTACTAACTTCTACCCTTTATCAGGCTCGGCCCTGAGGTTTTCGAGGTGCTAGGCAAGTTCTAAAAATGGGGCCTCTCGTTTCTTCATATATATAAATAGTTTTCCAACATAAGAAGAAGGAAGCCCATAGGTCATGGGTTCAAATCCCATGGGTCTCATTTTCAAAGCATTATTTTGCACATTTAAAAAAATCGTTCATGTAAATTTTTGAAGGAAGTAGGTTTCGAACACATGACCTCTCACAGTTAAAGCACAGAAAACTAACCACTTCACCAAGCTCACTTGGTTGTACAAAACTTGACATACATAGTATTTATTATATTCCCTACATTTCAGGGCCCTATAAATGGGATAAAAACAAAAGGAGGTTGCCTGGTGGGCCTATGCTTAGGGCCAGCCCTGCCCTTTATATATAAAGAACTAGTATGTGCTCACGTTGTGTCCTCAGCTGAAGTATAAATGTGAATTACATACCATATTTCCCAACACCAACAATCTACAATTTACAACCGATGAGCATGCATTTCGTGCGTAGCACGTTGCTTATCAGCTAGTTCATTTATATGGACAGCGACAGAGTGGTGGATGGACAACTGACCCCCAATGCGATTTATCTTTCACCTGGGCAAGTTATAGTTTACAGTTTACACACAAATAACGCTATCTCTGATAATATACCCAGGATTTGCTACTCCTTTGACTCCAATTTAAAATTCTTGATTTGCGCCAACTTATTTCAAACATGTGATACTTGAAATTTTTGAGTGGTACATAGAGATCCTTGATTTTTAAGCATTTTTCCAGTGCGCAACTCGGATGGGAAACCCCAAATCAGCCACAAAACTCCCAAATTATACTCTAATACATACAGTTACAGATTTGTGCACCCAAATTTTGTGACATCCCATATTTGGGACAAAGTAAGTCCCACATCGACTAACTTGGGAAATATTAAATTGTACTATATAAGGAAACCCAAGCAGCTAACTGTATAACTTGAGGTTAACCTTTTGAATCACTTGGTTAGGTGAATAGTTGATAGGCCAATTGGCGCGGGTCATTACAAATTTTTGGAGTGCAATGTGATCAATTTACCGCATTGTTTACAAGATACAAAAAGTCATCATGGTGAATTGTAAAGCAAAGATACTTTCATCACTATATATCTGCTTTTTGGTTACTTTCTCAATTAAATTGTTTATTTATATCGACAAATATCTAGCTTTAACCTTACAATCTAAAATTTAAGACTCTGCCTATGTATGAATATTGACATCCGATCAAATTAATAGATGAGGTGATAAGTCTCTTATTGATCATATGAGAGGATCTCAATCAAGACATAATGGGAATGGTTATTTCTATGGAATGCCTACTCCGATGTTTGGTTCACTAAAAATTGAAGGAATAACCATTCCAATTGAACACACAGGTTAGAAAAACACCTGGGCTATCTCTCTCTCTCTCTCTCTCTCTCTCTGTGTACTTTCAACAGCTAGGGTTTTTGTTGGGGATGGGGGCTGGCCCCTCCTCCTCCTCCTCCACCCCCCTCCTCCTCCTCCCCCACCCTCATCTCCTGACCTCCCACCGACATTCCTAACCGTTTCCCCCTCCCCCGTGTTGTTTGTTGTTTTCCCGACTTCTTGACCCAGCAATCCGGCCTCCCGTGATGGTTCTCGGCTTCTCGCCCGTGTTGTTCGGCGCTCTTCTGGTTTAGATTGGAGCAAGAGATGGCGAGTGGTGGTCGGCCTAGCGGTGGCCGACGGTGCAGCTTAATAAGGGAGATGCGAACTAGGTTGTGAGTTTTTCTGTTTTTTCGTTTCTTTTTTCCACCGGCGGGTTTCCCTTGTCCGGTTCTGTACCGATCTGGTTGTTCCAGATCCGGTGGGTGATGGTGGTGGGTAAATAAGTTATTAGTTTTCAGATGCTGCTTGTTTGGCTCGTGGAGTGGGTTTGGTGCGTAGTAGTTTGTTGGGTTTCTCGAAGGTGGTGCACAGTAGCCGTTATTGCGTCGTTCGTCAGTTCACCGGCGGGTGCTGGTATCACGACCGTGAAGCCGTCCAGATTTCATATGTGCTTTTTCGGGTTTGAGCTAGGGGTCCGTTTTGGGATTCTCTACTATCTGGACCTAGATTGGTTCTCATTTAGTGATTTTGTCGGTCTTGTTTCTGTAGGGGGTGCCTATGTCGAAGTCTTGGTAGTTTTGGTTCATTCTTGTATCTTTTGATGGGATTTGTATTGCATTTAGGCTTTGTTATGAAATGAATTGAATGTGTTCAAAAAAAATTCGAGACATAAGCGAGTTTAGTTATGTGTGTGCAGACAAAATTATTTGGTATTATTATCACAAATTACTAGACAGTATAAAGATTGAAGCAGGTTGCAGTACCGAACATTTTCTTTTTAGTGCATGAATAAAGACCAAAATAAGGAAATAAGGCAATTTTTTCGTCTTTATTTAAAAAAAATTGATGTCAATCGTAATTTTTTACTTTTTAGGATTCTTCTCGTCATGACGAAGCAATAATCATCAAAAAACCGATGAAAAACTAACAAATGTAAATTTTTTTTGAATAAAGATTAAAAAAAAACCATTTGACTTGTAATGCCAAACTAGGCCTAAGATATTACTCTTACTTAATGGGCATTTATTTAAATCAGGTTTCATACAGATTATTTTTTTTATAATGAAGAGTGACCCAATAAACCACACTAGTCTCCGCAATTCCTTCCATCGTCCTTTTCACGCGTTTGCATGAGGTGAAGTGACCCCGAGGACATATTAAAAAGTTATGCAGTTGAATTTGAACAGAAAGCCAAAAGGGAAATCAACGAATCAAACCTGCTAAATTAAAAAAAAAAAGAAAACAAAACAAAGCTGAACTGTCCACTTCGTCGAAATGGAAATTAACGTCATGGTAAACTTCCTGCAGGAAATGTATCAAAAAGTCTAATACGAATATCGATCGTGGCAGTCTAGGAGTGTTCAAGAAAACTGTTTGAACCATAAAATCGGATCAAAGTATCAAACCGTCTTATTTGGTTCGGTTTTACGGTCAGGTTATGGTTCCAAAAAAATAAATTTTGATTCGGTTACTGGTTCTCAATTAATGACCCATGGTTAGAACCGGACCGGACAGTTTAAAACTAAGATAAATATAGAAATACATATGTGTGTAATTAAATACTCCGTATGTATTTAAATTTGGTAGGTTAATCCTTTCCTTGCTAAACTTAATTTATTTAGAGATGAAATTTCATTTGTTAGGAAAGCTTTTATTTTCTTCCTTCATTTCCTATTCTAGCAGATTATCTTCCTATTTCTTTAATTTTCTGAGTTCATATTTTGTGAATAAGTGTTTGGATGCTTATTGGATAGAACCGGAACCGAACCAAAACCGGACCGATATTGCAGTTTGGTTCTGGTTAGGTTCCATGCATATTTGGTTAGGTTCTGGTTCCCAATTTTTTAGAACCGTTTGAAATGGTCCAGTTATTGATTTTCTAGAGAACCGGGTCAATCCGGACCGTGTACACCCCTCGTGCTATGTTGATTTTTTTTTTATAATCATCCTAAAGGTTGGGTTTTTAAAGTTGGACCCATTTCCAACCCATCTAAACCCATGTAAATATGGGTTCATATGAGTTCAACCCATGTGAACTCATATTTACATATGTGCGGGTTGGATTGGGTTATAAATGGACGGGTTCAAAAATATGGATTGAGATTGCCACCTTTAGTTTTTTCCTAAATTTATTTTGTTTCAGATTTGCATCAAATTTGTTGGATTAATCTCTGATAGAGAAAGATTACAATAAAAAATCTTCAAAAGTTCATCAAACATTACTACTACATATATATTTCTAAAAAGTAATTTTGTCCAAAAACATATTGTAATTGTCCTGTACCAGCATTCCTAGACTAGAGTTATTCGTTTAATTTGCTTTTATTTCCTAAATTATTCATATTTTGTCTACTTCGTCCTTATATTATGAAAACAGCTTTTTTGTCCCCCTTAACCTTTTTTATTGCAATTTATTTCGTCCAATTGTTAACATAATTTTTGATGGGGAAATTATTCGATCCCACCCGTAATAGAAGCGTAAATAAGTAAACACTCACAAAAAGGACACATAATATTACGTGGTTTTTCAAATTCGGGTACATCCACGGAAGAGAACAACTTCCGCTATAACAATGAAGACTACAACGGTGAGATACAAATATCACAGACTCACTTCCCTCTGCCTCACTGTCACAACCTTTTGTTCCTCTCACCACCACTAACTCACTGTGGGGGGAGACCCCGAAGGGGCTCCCAATCTAATCCCTCTCTACTCACTCTGATCTCTTCCCACACTGTATACTCCACGATACAAAGCCTCTTAAATACATGACATGGGAGAGGCAAAAAAGAAGGGAAAATGACAGTCCAGGACATGTTTTGATAATTAATATCCACCAAGAACAAGCTAAGAACATTTGTTAATACTGAAAATGTTCTTGGCATGTATTAATTATCAAAACACGTCATTGGCCATCATTTTCCAAAAAAGAACCATAAGAAACCTCTTGAATTGCCCAGGATCAGGCCCGGTCTTAAGATTTTGGAGGCCCTAGGTGAGATATGAAAATGAAGCCTCTCATATTTTTATATATTAATAATAAGAAGGAATCAATTTTTCATTGACATATTTTGGAGCAAATTTTTTTTGCCTATTAGCGGGTGTTAGCGAGTGTTAACAAGTTAGTCACAAGGTTTGAGACCCATAGTATACATTAGCGGATGTTACTTTTTGCCCCAATGGGTTTCTTATGAAATTCTACAATGGGGCAAAGCCCCAATGAATGTTTTCCTTAATTGGTTTCTTGTTAACCTAAGAGTTGAGTCTTGGGTGGACAGAAAATAGTTCTTAGCTTTGCTTAGATTTGCTTAGATTTTGATTGTAACACCCCTAAGTTGTCCCATATAGGCAACTAAAAGAGAATAGATATATATCGAATTCCGACCAGTTACTGAATAACTTGAGATTAACCTTTTGAGTCACGTGATTAGGCGAATGGTTAGCAGGTTAGCTGAGACAGGTCGTTACAGTTGGTATCAGAACACAACCTTAGTTTACATGGTGGGGACCACCTCTAGAATCTGGTATGAGCACATTAATTGTACTGTACGAAACTAAGTGCCACGAGGATTTTGCATCATAAGGTGGAGAGATTGTAAACACCCCTAAGTCGTCCAACATCAGCAACTAAAAGAGAATAGAATTAGTATGTAACGAATTCCGACCAGGTACTATATAACTTAAAGTTAATCTTTTGAGTCACGTGGGCAAGCAAATGGTTAGTAGGTTAGTTGGGGTAGCTCGTTATATTGATGCTATTATTTCTTGTCTTTTTAATCTTTGTTACAATTTTAAGGATTCATCAAAATATTTTTTTGCCGTTCAAATAAAAGGTTAGTCCTGGATCGAAAATCATAATGACGGACCTCGAACCATGACTTCTCACATTCTATAACGACCAAGAGATGCCAACAGGGGCTAGCCCATGGCCCGGAGCAATTGTCGCAGGTTTTTATGCTGTATGCGACCTGCCCTGCAATCGTACAATCAATGCTTGATGCCTTAACCGTTTAGGCTTGACTTTGTTTGTTTGGCATTTTAGTTTAGTTTTGGTAATGGAAAGAAAGAGAAATAGGATAATGATTGGAGAGAGGGGTAATGAGTAGAGAGAGATAGAGAGGGATGATAAAGTAATAATTAAAGAAATAGGGTAATAATTGAAAAAAAAAAGGATAATGATTGAAAAACTAAACTAAAACTAAACTAAAATGACAAACAAACACACAATTTGTATCTTATTTTTCTTTTGGGTAAATTACAGTTAATCCCCTCTAATTATGCTTTAGTGACACTTAACTCCTTCTAACTATTATTTTTGTCACTTAACCCCCTCTAACTAACTGAAATTCAAACGGTCATAACTTTAAACGGTCATAACTTCTTCGTCCAAAATCGAAAACATGCAAATTATATATCGATTTTGAGATCTTGAAGTCAGCTTTCTAATGACACCAAAATCACATCACGATTCAAAGCACACAGAAAGTTATGATCAAAAGAGTAGGGCTGGTAGACAGAAAGACCGTTTTGATCATAACTTTTTGTGTGCTTTGAATCGTGATGTGATTTTGGTGTCATTAGAAAGTTGACTTCAAGACCTCGAAATTGATATATAATTTTCATGTTTTCGATTTCGGACGAAGAAGTTATGACCTTTTGAAGTTATGACCGTTTGAATTTCAGTTAGTTAGAGGGAGTTAAGTGCTAAAAATAATAGTTAGAGGGGGTTAAGTGTCACCAAGACATAATTAGAGGGGGTTAACTGTAATTTACACTTTTCTTTTCAATTATTATCCAATTTTTTTAATTTTTATTTTTATTTCTCTCTTTACTCATCCCTCTGATCATTATTCTATTTTTCTTTTCACTCGCCACCAAAATTAAAACATACAAAAATGAAAACCAAACAAAGCAGTTCATTTCTCTCTCTCTCATCTTTACTTCAAGCAGGCGCAGCGCCCAACTGAAGTCTCCCACTCCCACTGCTCGACGACTTCCTCGATTTCTCCACGACCATCCATTACTCAGTAGATCGATCGTCGAATCAATTAACCAATTCGCTATGCCGTTACGGCGCCGACTGAATTCCAGGGCTTTTCCTGTGCTGCTCTTCTCTTCGATCCTTCTGTGCTGTTTTCCAGGTACTTCCCCTTCGACATCTAGGGTTTTTGCTCTTTACTTGTCTTATCCAAATTTGAAAACATACATGATGCATGCGAGTCCAAGTTGATTGATTGCAAGTATTATAGCATAACACAAATAGTGATGCTCTCTAGTTAGGTTTTATTATTAAATGTGAGTCATGGAAGATAAGATTATTAAATTCGTTCATAGGAAATGCTAACTACACCCCGCTGGGTGTAGGTTAAGGTTATGAAAAGCTTTGAAATACGTGAAGAGTGTACACGATTATGGGGAAGAACACTTTTCCGCTCCTGAATCAAGCATTGATCGGCGCTTTTGGATTTCTCAATCGGCGATTAGAAAAGGGTTTGTCCCAATCATGGTTGCATCTACTGGTGGTCTTTTCTATTTTTAGTTCGGGGAGTTATTAATATTCTTCGTGTAATTAAAGCTTGATTTGAAGTAACTAAGTTGATAGCTGGTTGTAGCAGTTAGGTTGCGTTTTGTCGGTTCTTGTGTTATACTAGAGACTGAACGTTGAGAAGTTTGTCAGTTGTTAAAGGGGGGCTTTTATGAATTTGGAGGAGAGACAGAATTGGGTTGCGTGTGAGGGAGGATGACATAAATGAAGCTTGGCGGATATTTATCATGTCAGTGGTTCAACTGGTTTGTGTTGGATCAAGAAGAGATTATAATATTATATACTGGATTAAGTAGAGTATACACCATTGAGCTTTGCTTTGGATGTTCGAAGGTGAAACAGGGCCGTCAGGAATATAGAACTTTCCCATTGGGGGACAGAGAGTAACCCAGTTTGGATGATGTTACAGTGTTACATGGTGGTTAGATTGCAACTTACCGAGAAGATTTTATGAACACAGTTTACAAATAGTTGGAGTTTAATCTCTGTATTCTTCATTTGAAGTTCATGTCTTTATTTTAGATGTATTGACAGGCTATTTGGTTGTCTCTGATTTTTGGTATCAATGTTTGATTCATTCTGTTTGTTATAGTGAGTATGGGTGACCATACAGTAAGTAGCATATTGTATTTGTCCAATGTGCTCATTGAAGAAAGTCAGCCAGTTTTCTGGTCATTGCCCATTGAATCATCATTTCAGTACCCTATCTTTACATTTCGCATTTTTTGTCATCTTTAAATTATGAAGCCATCTACACTACTTCCCTGAGTCATTTGTTGAAGGAGTATTGAATGGTTTCAACTTAATTTCCATATCCATGTTCCTTGAGATGATTTTAGACAAAAGTTTCACCAGTTACATTTAATAACCGTGGGTTCTGTAATTGAGACAATTTTTTCATGACAAGTTTGCCTGTTGGCAAATCTTTCTAATGTTTATCAATTTAAATGTTTTCGTTTTTGTGTCTGTTGCAGGATCCATAATGTCATTGTCAGCAATGGTTACTGTCAACTCCATCGAAATATTTAATACACATGCGTGGCTACCATCCAAACCAACTGTTTACTTTCAGTGTAAAGGAGAGAACAAGACATATTTGCCAGATGTTAAGAAGACTCATTTCTCTTACACTTTTAAGGGTGAAGAATCTTGGCAGGTGTGTGATTAGTTATGCCTGTCTGGTTATCCTGATATTTTATTCGTTGCCTAAAATTTGTTGGACATGCAACTTGTTGACTTCTTTTCATCGTGCCTCACTTTGATCATCTAAGCATTTGTTTGGGTTTACAAGGAAGACAAGTTACAAGGCAATATAATCTACTATTTTTTCTCTTTCACGAGTGAGCAACTTTTTTGTTTTCCTTTTCCTTCTTTCCTAACAAGCTTCCAGAGCAAGCATGACTGCAAACATAGATGTGATGCTGTCCATAATAGTTGCATTGGGTTGTTTGGTAATTTCAAAAGATTTGAATTTCGAAGTCATGGGTTGATGGGTATTCCCTTTTATTTATTTATTTTTTATGGGTATTCCATTGGTCGATATGCGAGTCTACTAAGTTACATGCTTAACATACATTTAATGATGTCATTTATACGTTTACTGCACAATGTTCACAGCCTCAAAACAACCCTTTTTTCTTGGTGTTTTGATCATCCTTAACCTTATTTCAATTGTTTCCTACATCAATTTTGGTATCAGAGCAAGGGTCGCATCATGTCTACACGATTTGGAAGGCATTTTAGAGGAAGACTAACTGAGTTCCAGCGTGATGAGATTCCTTTTAGGATTGTGGACTTGATAGTTTTGTTATTGGCTTAATTATTTGGAAACCCGACCCACTCAAAGGAAGGTGATAATTAATCAGGTTATGCAGTGTACAACGGGTTTGATTGATGATTCAAAAACACCCAAAGAGCACCAAGGTTGACGAAAGTTTGCTGTCATTGCTCTTGAAGAGGCTCAAGTTAAAGCAATGAATGTAATGTTTCGTGTTTTGCTGTTATGGGAGAATTGAAGAGATAGGTTGTTGGTGTTGCATTTAATACGGGCTAGTTCATGTTCCTAGCAACCAACATGCAACATATTTCACTTCGAGCTCTTCACTACCCATAGGTTTCAAGGTGAGCCTAGGCGCACCCCCAGCACCTTGCATGTACCCAGGTGAGGCAACTTTAACAAGGCGCAGACTAGGCGCGAAAAGGTGACGAGGCGCAAAAAAGCGCGCTTCTTTCAAAATCGATCACAGCCCAAGCGTTTTGTTGTGTAGGTTAAAATTATTACCTTGGCTGTGAGATCTCAAACAAAATAAAAGGGTTTCCTCATTCAATCTATCGTCTAGCTACTGATTAATCAATTGTCTCAAACAAAACAAAAGGGTTACCTTGGCCGACACGATGAATCCCTGCTACTGATTCAATTGATCGTCTCCTTAGGATGATTGAAGTCCAATTAGGATAAGTACTTGCTTTAATTTTATTTTCAAATGTTGGATGCTTGTCTTTTGTTGATTTTGAAGTTATAATTCTTCTCTATGTGAGATCAGTGACTATTAGACATTTGATGGATGTTTTTGTTATTTGAAATATCAGTGTATGCTATTTTCCCTATTTTTTTTCCGCATAGGTGCGCCTCGCTTCAAAAAGGCTTGCGCCTCTCACCTAGGGCCCAACAGGACTTTGCGCCTTTCGCCCTTGACAACTATGTCACTACCTCATTATGTCAATTTAAGTAAGTTTGGAAAACCAAAAGGTCTACTGACTTCTAATTTCACACTGGAGGATTTCAAGGATTTTTCTTATACATCAACTAATTTCAGCTTTGGAAACCCGAATGACTTGCTTTCTTATCTTCACCTGTGAAGAAGATACGTCAACTTCCGTTTGCAGATTTTGATACAATGTTTTCAAAGGTGATTTTGGGGCTTGCCTCGAGGCAAGGCACAGTAAAAAAATGCTTTTGGGCAGAGAACCACAAAGGTGTTCGCCCATCTGTTGAAGACATACAAAGGCATCGGGCGCCTTTCACGTCTTTTTTGCCTAGATGACGGAAGAGAATGTATCAAAAGTGTCGTTTCTTTTTTCTTTTCTCATAAGTGAAGAGTCAGTTCATTATAAGTTGTTTGGGCGAAGACGAAGGGTTTTCGCGTATTTGGAGATGTCTTAAAGTGCTTTTAATAGTTGTATCTATTAATGTACTATGTTTTTAAGCCTTAACATGCTTTTTTGTCAATTCTATGTACTATATTTTTTTTTGTAAGGCACCTTTGTCAATTCTATGCTTTTTTGTATGGCACAAAGCCGCAAACACTATCCCCCTATTTTTATGGTGTTTGTATACGTAAAAAAGTAAAAAAACCAAAGGCTTATGGCTTAACGCCTTGAGGCTTATGCTTCGCCTCATGAGAGGTCAACAGCCTCGCCATGCGCTTTCGCATTTGAAAACTTTGTTTTGATATGAAGATATAGATCCAATTGAAAAGCTTATGGATTATCATTCTTCAACTTTTTTTTCTCTTACTAGGTTAGAGTGATGCAGTCCAGAAATTTAATAAACGCAATGGGTAGTTTGGTAACTTTAGAAGATTCATAGTCATGGCTTGATAGTTATTACACTGGTCGATATTTGAGTCGACTAAGTTACATGCATTTGCACTTAGATTAATTCAACCACAAGTTTCTATTCATTCAATGCAACTATTAGGTTCATTTCATCACATTGATGCCCTAGTATTACTCAATGTATCCACCCATTACCAGGTTCATTCATCTCATGATGGATCCATTGTTCCTAGACCTCTAGGAAATAGGCAATTGCTGTATATAGTCATTGATAGTTTCATGCATTGTTGGAAGAGGAATGACCATTTTCATTCAACACATGTTGTGGAAACTATAAATTAATGTAACTTCAATATTTTAGAATAACGAATGAAATTTCCAAGTGCTTTATAGCTTTCAAGATGCAACAATATTCTTTGGTGTGAGGCTAAAAAGGCCCTAGGTGTGAGGCCTTGGTTCTTTTTTCTATCTACTTCCACATACCATGTTAAACATGTCTTCCCTAGTTCTAATCCATGACTCTTTCCCCTATTTTTTCCATGGGACATGGGAAAGTATAACAAAACAAACACACTATTGGTGCTCCATATAAGACCTTGCTCTGTTGTCCATGTATTGCTATCTTTGCTGATCCACACTTGTATAAGGATATGAAATAATTCTGTAGGACCTGGCAGTGATTTTCTGGTTTATCTCGAAGGATTAGCGTCAATTGATAACGTTCAAAAGTACGTAGTGCTGAATCCATTTGGTTAGCGGCTCATCACAGATGCATACTTATAATGGGTTCTGATAAAGATCAACACCAAATGATCGAGGCATGGGTTTTGGTAGGCGGCTTCCATTGAATGCGCCGCATGATCAAGGCGTAGGTTTTGACACTCTTACCAGAAATCATCGCCAGGTCCTAGAGAATTATCTTTCACATCCTTGTATGATAGGGGAAGATAGTAGTACATGGAGGATTGCACAAGGCCTTATATGGAAAATCCTCTACCAGGAGTGTGTTTGTTTTTTTATACTTTCGCAGTGTTCTAAAACTCGCTACTCACTACTTGCTCGGCCAAGCACCTTGGAGCGAGTACTCGGCGTTAGTCGGCGAGTAATGCCCACCGAATAGGGATTACTCGCCTCGGCCAGGCACCTTGGAGCGAGTACTCTACGAGGAATACCTTGTTTTAGAACACTATACTTTCTCATGTCCCATGGAAGATCTGGCTCTTGCTTTTCCCATATTTTTCTAAGTTCTTTTAGAACCAGGGGCTTGTCTTTGTTCTCACTTCTCAATTGTATTAAAACCTGTATCTTTACCGTGGATTGATTCCGACAAAAAATCAAATTGCATTTGAGTGCCTTCAAAGGCTATAAGCTAGATGAGAATGATACTTATCCAGCTTTCTTGTGACTGTAGTTGTCAAGCTCTGGTTGTGTATCTCATGGGAATATGGCAATGCAGATATTGTGACTACTACATCAAAAATTATGGTGGACTGCTATGTTTAACATGGTACGTGGACGGTAGATAGAGAAAAGAACCTAGCTTCACACCTAGAAAACCTTAGGCTTCACAACTAGGACCTCTTTAGCATCACACTGAAGAATATGATTGCATCACACGACTTTGAAAGCTCTTGGAAATCCTCTTTCATTCATTATTCCAAAATATTGAAGTTTCATCAATTTATAGACTCCACAACATGTGTTGAATGCAAATGACCATTCCTCTTTCAAGAGGTCTAGAACAATGCATGAACCTATCAATGATTAGATACGACTATTCCTATTCCCTAGAAGTCTAGGAACAATGGATCTCTAAGGAGATGAATGATCCTAGTATTGGATGGATACATTACAAAATACTTGGGGATTAATGTGATGAAATGAATCTAATAGTTGCATTCAATGAATGTATCTAAGTGCAAATAATATAACCAGTGTTCTTAAAATAGGTCTAGGCGCTAGTATTGGACTAGTGGCCTAAGCACTGAATTAGGCGGTGGGATTAGGCGGCAACTAATCGGGTGGGCGGAATTAGGCGGCTAAGGGGGGATTAATTGCAGAATTAGGTGGTTAGGCGAGATTAATCAATAGAATTAAACAGCTATGTGATTTTTTTCCTGGGTTGGGGAGGGGGGTAAATACGTAGTTTTGCAAATCTAGGAGGTTAAATGTTGTGGTAATATACTATTTTTGCAAATCTAAGAGGTTAAATGTTGTGGTAATATTCTATTTGGGTGTTAGTGTGGTTTTAATATAATATATACTTGGACAACATACAATATAAAATGATTTAAATTTAAACCTCGTTGCTGCTGCAAACGGATCACTCTCTCTCGTCTCTCTGCATTGTCTCTCTCGTCTTTCCCTCTCTCTGTCGGTTCTATTCGTATGTAGTCACTTTTTTTTTTTTTTTTCATCTGTTGGGAAATAAATTGAAATTATGCATATTCAAGCTATGTTTGTTATGGAATTACGTATATGTAGACTTTACTTCCTCTATTTGGATGTCATTTAATATTTTGTTCTTCTTATGTTGTTCTACTTACTCAAAACATGGGGAGGGGGGGAGGAGAAAATTTTAAAATTAAAAAAGGAAAAACCAACAAATCCCTAGGCAGTAGGCGCTGATTAATCCCCGAGTAATGAGCCTAGGCGCTAGGCGGTGCGCGGCCTCCTGATTAGTGCCTAGCGACTTTTACAACATTGAGTTTAACTTAGTAGACTCACATATCGACCAATGGAATACCGATCAACCCATGACTTCTAATCTTCCTTAATTTACAAACTACCCATTGCATTATTATAGACTGCATCAGGATGTGAGACGTGGCGTAAGAAAAGTTTGTTGAAATTTATAGGTGGGAAGGTTTTTAAAGCTTGGTTCCTCTGTTTTTGCTTGTGTTTTTTTCCTTTCAAAATTTTAATATTCTAGGAGCCAAAACTATGTGATTGGCTAAAGTCTAAATTCTGTTATGGGCCTTATGGCAGTAAATACATATCCATCTGCGAAGAAACTATGGTTGATTTCGAACTTCTAGTTCCAGAGAATAGGCAACGGTTTCTCCGCATACGATTTTACTACTAATGTTGTTGACATGTATTTAAGTACATGTAACTAATTGAACCATGTGTTCCTTGTTCAATTGTTGGATTTGGGTGACAAATTGTATGATCTTATGGAGATTCCTCTGAAGAAGCTAATAGCAAAACTTTGATCTTATGTTTACAGCCTTTGATGGAATTTCCAAATACGAAATGCAAGCGGTGTGGGTTCTACGAGGAAGACATCTTAAAATCAGATGAATTTGATGAGTGGGAGTTTTGCCCATCTGATTTTACTAACCCTGATGGAAGTTATAACAAGTTCAAAGTCAAAGAATTCAATGCTACATTCTTGTGTCCTGATTGTGTGCCTTTGGGAAGCGGTGAGCGTTTTTGTAACCTCGCTTGTCTTGGCATGTTTCATTTGGTCTAAACTTTTACGTTCTGAGATTGCCTTGGAGAATTAATGGTTAGTAGAGGAAAAGCAAGACTATTACCGATGTCTAGGGCTGTAAGCAAACCGAGCCGTTCGCGAGCTCGTATCGGCTCGGCTCGACTCGAGGTGTTTGCGAACAGGCTCGAGCCAATTTTTATAGCCCGTTTGACAAATGAGCCGAGCTCGAGCTTGAACCCGCTCGCGAGCCGGAGTATATATATGTATATTCTAGGGTTTTCTCTTTGTTTCCACTTTCCACAGTCCCTAAGGAAGAGACTAGAGAGAGAGCCAGAGGGAGGTGAGTCTACCCCAAAGCCGTCTCCTCACTCTCAAGCCGTCACCTACCCCAAAGTCGCCGGTGCCGGTCTCCAGTCTCACTCTCCGGCCACCTCCTATTGCCTTCAAAGCCACCAAATCTGAACCTGCAAACCACTGTGACATCGTCGTATTCACCGTCGTTGGCTCCGGCAATGGTAATAACAGCTACCCTTCTTTCTCTCTCTCTCTCTGATCTGGCCATCGTCGGGTTTCAATCAAAGGGTTTGAGAGGGATTTCAATTGGTTGGGTTTGAAGTTCAATCGTTGGGTTTGAAGTTCAATCTGTGGGTTTGAAACGGATTTCTTGATTTTGATTTTTGTTATGTATGGATGTGTATGTATATATGTAGTTTTGAGTATGGATGTGTTTGAAAGGGATTTCTCTTCTTGATTTCAATTTCTGTTGTGTATGGGCATGAAAGGATTTCTTGATTTCGTTTTTTGGTGGTTTTGATTTTTGTGTGTACGGATATGGATGGGTATGTATATATCTGTGTATATATGGTAGTCTTTTGACGAATTCGAGTTCGAGCTTTGTACATACTTGGCGAGCCGAGCTCGAGCCCAGTTTTTTTAGCTTGATTCGAGCTCGATACAAACCAATTTTTACCGAGCCAAGCTTAAACATGCCAATGCTCAGCTTGACTCGGCTGGTATACACCCCTACCGATATCTAAACTTAACAAAAATGAAAAAAGAGAAAGAAACTACTATCATGATGACCTTAGTACCTTACTCCTTCAAGTTTGGATTTCCTATTCAAACCACTACTTTCAGTTATTCTGTCCATGAGATCCGCAAGCAAAGGATTTCCGTAGTTGTATTAGTAAGTTTGGATTTGCAATATTAAGTGGTTCAACGAATGTTGGTGGGATGATTTGGCATCATAGTGTTCCAGAATGTAAGGATAACCAAATTCTCAACGTTTCCACAGGTGGTGTGGTGGGACTTGAGCCTCAGGGCCCAGAATTGGTCCAAAAGTTTCATGGTTGAATCACAACACTCTTAACACTATTTCCGTCTCAGATGGTCCTGTTTGTAGTGATTAGGGAGACTGACAATTAATGCTGTGGAATGGCATTAGTTGTTCAGGGTTACTTACAGTAGGTTTTGTTAGACAAATTTTAGGTTCCAACAAAAGTCAATGTTCAATGTTTTTACTCTCACCATGCATGATTTTTCATCCTAGATAAGAAAAACATCTACCTATAACCTATAACGACTTGCAACTATGTGCTGATAAATAAATAATGGGGAACATACCTAAGGATCATTCCAGGTTCTATTTCTGTTGTCATGTTCTTAGCCAGTGCTAGTGATGATCCTTTTTGCTTCCCCTCACCTTTGCATTTTCCCAGTTGTGCATTCATGTCTCTCTGCACTTGTTTATGCATTGTGTCATTCATGTTTCTGTAGATTCTAATCATGCCTCTGGTGCACATAATGGAGGCAAGGGAATGGACTTGGCCATAGCACATAATGGAGGCAAGGAGATGCACTTGGCCGTGGTAATTTTAATCAGCGCCTTGGTTTCAACCGTCTTTACTCTTGGACTAGTTGCTTCATACATGTACTGGCAAAAGAGAAAGAGGGAACAAGGGAAGGGCCGGTTTCGGAAAACATTTTGAAGAAGGTGATGACATTGAGGATGAGTTGGGTCTTGGGCATCTTAAATCTCTGTGATGAAGGACAAGATCTAAAGTGTTTTCACTTATGGTAAGTGTATTTTTGAAATAACTTGGTTGAGGAAACTTTAATTTTGCACCACTTGGTTTGGCATGTTTCTTTTAGTCAGTAGTGTTGATGTCCATATGTAGGTTAAGTCAAATATGTTTATTTTATTCTTACTTTCTTAGTTTCTTTTTTCATTTTTCGTGGTTGGCAAGATAATATTGTTTCCTAATTGAGTGGGTGTGAGCTTTATATGTAAGAGCATGTCTAAGGGAGATAGCAAAACTAAAACAACTCTTCTACAACCATATATACACAAACACAATACAGGTTCAGATTCTCTCCCAATATTTCTTTCTCAACATCTTCTGAAGGTCTTGTCTTGTGATTGACAATGAAGTTAATAAGCCCATCAAACGGAAAATTTCTGCCATGCTCCCCAAACCACATGATGCTCCCATTGAATTGAAAAATATGTAAATTACTGTCATTAGATCAAAATCACTTACAAATAGATTAGCTAAAAACGGGATGGTTTTACTATTTTTCCGTCAAAAAATTGCAATATTACTTGCCATGAAAACAAGGTTTACATATCATTTACTAAGTCAACACTTACACTATGTTATATATGGCTTCACTTACTTCATTGTATGGCCACACTTACGACTGATATGTTTTGACAATCAATGGTTTAGATCAACTCATACAATCCAATGGTTGGGAGCATCATGTTCCCTTCCCAGACCGCTTGGGAGCATCATACCTCAAATGGAGCCACGTCTGTTCAATTAATGGTTTTGTTGGCTGAGAAATTGTCAGATTTGTTAGATATTGGCATAACAATTTTTCTCATAACGAGTACAGCTCTTTGGAATTGGAAGGATGTATTTTCGTCAAAAGGATCAGTGAGGGGGAGGATCCCGTCCAGTTTTGCTTCCAACTCATCCGGTCCAGTTTTGGACCATTTGTGGGCCTTTTCCGAGCCCACAATAATGATCAAAAATCGTTCACTTTTGTTAAGAACATTGACCACGCCAAAAATTACGTTGATCAAATATCATTTGATATGATTTTGAAATGCATTGAGAGTCGACCCACGCCAAAAATCACATTGATTGGATACCATAGAGTCTTGGACCTCGTTACTCCGAAATCAAATTTCACGAGTAATGGCAGCCAATCTCATCTTCGGCTCATTCAAGACATTTTGTCATTGAATTCAAACAACCCTGGTGAATACGTTGGACCCTACATTTCTTATTCAAACTCTTCGGTGTTCTTTTCGAAGTGATGAGAAAGAAGAAAGTGAAACCCGATGCCATCATCACCTTCCTCGGGGTTCTCTCTTCATGTCGCCACGCGGGTCTTGAACAAGGCCAGTTGTATTTCAACTCCATGGTGGAATATGGTTTGGAGGCAGAAGTGGACCATTACTCATGCATTGTGGATCTTCTTGGTCGAGCCGGGGATTTCGAAAACGCTCGGGGTTTGATAAAAAAAAATATGCCTATTGATCCCAATGGTTATATGGGGCTCACTTCTTTCTTCGTCAAGGCTTCATGGAAATGTTGGGATTGGAATTGAGGCTGCAGAGAGAAGGCTTGAGCTTGAACCAGAGTGTGCTGCTACCCACCTGCAGTTGGTGAACTTATATGCCAGTTCTGGTTGCTGGGATCAGGTAGCAAGGGTACAGAAAATGATGAAAGATAAAGGGTTGATAACAGATCCTGGGCATAGCTGGATTGAAATCAGGAACGAGGTGTATCGATTTCGAGCAAGCGGAAGATAGTCTAAATTCCAAAACAGATGAAGTCCTGGCTGTGGTGGATTTTTTGGTCGATCAATTAAATAAGAGATTACCATCAGGGTGGTAGCCCAGTTGGCACAGGTGATGGGGCTTAAGTGCCTCTCCCTCCACGTGCACTCGGGTTCGAGCCCCTCCAGTTGCAAAAAAATATATATGAGCTGGAGGGACGCGTGGAGGGCCCTGTGCCAGCTGTGCGCTTAGGTGGTGTTGTGGTGACGGCCTGTCCTCACGGACAGTAGCTATGGCTCGAACCGAACATTCCACAGCGGGTTGGGAGCCCCTATGGTCACGCCCAAGGGGGGTTGCTACGCCGGTCTCCCCCTCCTCTACCCTTTCGATTATCAAAAAAAAATTAAATAAGAGATTCAGGTTATGTATGTGAAGTTGTGAACTATTTCAACTAGAAGCTAGTCTTGGTTTGCATACAGAAGTATCTTCCTGAAATGGACCCTGATGTTCTATTTTTCATGACTCGATATTCTGTTCTCTGGAACACAACACAGTCTTGAAAGAGTGATTTCTTAATTAGTGCCACACTCCCTTTTGGCTTGGGAAATGATATTGGCACTCCAAAAAAACAAAGGAAAATGACTTTGGAGTTACACTGATTTTGGAGTGTCTGCATCAATTTTTGGAGTGCCAATATCATTTCCCTTTGGCTTCTCCCATGGCGTTTTTGTCTTACCATTCCCATTTTGTCTCTGACTCTCTATACTATACCATAGACAATATGATACGTATGTCGTATAGGCACACACCTCCTACGCCTACCCACGCCCTCGCAGCACAAACACGTTCGCCCACAAGCACCCGCAATTACCCCGTTGTGATTTCGCTTGTAGTGCTGAGTTTGGGTAGGAGCTTTCATGGATTTGAAAGGGCTCTTGGACTTCTTCAAGCGGGTGCTGAGCAGGGTTTGGAGGGGAAATACTCATATCCCATGCCCAGGTCATTTCTGCTGTGGTAATTTTGTACACTCTAAATAAGGAATAATACATTTGCATATGAGCCACACAACAAAATCATTTGATATTATTATCGCTGTCTTTTTTATCGTTTTTTTTTTCTTCAGAATTTTCTGTCATATTTGCATCAAATTTATTGGGTTAGTCTCTGAAAAGTAAAAGATAATGATTAAAAAAAAGGTTAGAAAATTCATCAAACATTAATACTACAATACATACGTTTTTAAAAATTAATTTTGTCAGAAAACGTTCTAATATTCCTCTTCCAGTATTCCTTAGAGTTTATTCAGAAGGCATTAAGTCGTCTCTAATCCGACTATGGGGTACTGAAAATGTACAATGGTATGTGAGACCTGCTTTTGTCTCACATAAGCAATCAAAATCGTTGCTTAATTTTAAAATAATTGTTCAAATGACCCTTGTAAAAGATCATTGCAATTGGATACGTTTAAGTAGTTGATCCATTCTTCAATTTTTTTCGTTCATAATCTAAATTCTGAATGAAATTTAGAAGATTGGATCAACATTTGCACATATTTAATTGAGCTAATTTTTTTTTTAGAGTCACTAGATTATTTTAAAATTTTAATGAACAACTTAAATTATTTGTGTGAAATTCAAAAATAAACCCCATATGCCATTATACATTTTCGATACCCCTAGCATTTTTACATTCTTCATTGAGATATTCCGGTGGGAGAAATACTTATTTACGGAACAGCTGCAAACAAGCTGGATGCATCAGCAATCTTTCGCGACCGTCCATAAGTGTATTTCTCGTCCGGAGGAATTTAATTCGCAGGTTTTTGTGCTGTACGCGAACTGCGCCCTAATCGTACAATAGTTGCCTTGGAAGTTGGAACTTGGAACATAAGCAGCAACGTCTCTCTCTCTCTCTCTCTCTCTCTCATCCTCTGTTCAACCAGGCGAAACCCCCAACTGAATTCTCCCGCTGCCCGACGACTTCCTCGATTTCTCCACGACCATCCATTAGTCAGTTGATCGATCGTCGAATCGATTAACCAAATCGCTATGCCGTTACGGCGCCCACTGAATTCTAGGGCTTTTCCTGTGCTCCTCTTCTCTTCCATCCTTCTGAGCTGGTTTCCAGGTACTTTCCCTTCGATATCTAGGGTTTTTGTTCTTTCCTTGTCTCGTCGAAATTTGAAAACCTAAGTGATGCATGCGAGTCCAAGTTGATTGCAAGTAATCCAGGATACACAATTCGTGATGTTAGGTTTTATCATTAAATGTCAGTCATAGAAGATAAGAGATTATTAAATTTGTTTATATAAAGTGCTAACTACAGCCCGCTGGTTGGAGGTTAAGGTTCGAAAAGCTTTGAAATATGTGAAGAGTGTACACGAGTCCTGGGGCTGAAAACGAACCGACCTGCTCGTGGCTCGGCTCATTAAGACTCGGCTCGACTCGTTTAGTAATCGAGCCGAGCTCGAGTTCAAGTTCTAGGCTCTTTTACTAAACGACCCGAGCTCAACACTTAAAAGCCCGGCTCAGATCGCAAAAGCTTGGCTCGTTTGGAGAGGCTCATTAAGGAAATTATCCAGTCTCGGCTTATTAAGGGCTCAGTTCCTTTACAAACGAGCCGAGCTCGAGTTTTCAGCACGTTTAGTAAATGAGCGGAGCTCGAACACTGTGATGCTTGGCTCGGCTAGTTTGCAGCCCTAGCACGACTATACGGAAGAACATTTTTTCGCTCTTGAATCAAGCTTTGATTGGCGCTTTGGATTTCTCAATCGGCGATTATAAAGGGTGTATCTCCATCATGGGTGGATATATTGGTGTTCTTTTCTATTTGTAGTTTGGGGAGTTATTAATATGCTTCGTGTAATTAAAGCTTGATTTGAAGCAACTAAGTTGATAGCTGGTTGTAGCAGTTAGGTTGCGTTTTGTCGGTTCTTGTGTTATACAAGAGACTTAATGTTGAGAAGTTTGTCAGTTGTTAAAGGGGGGCTTCTATGAATTTGGAGGAGAGACAGAATTGGGTTGCGTGTGAGGATGACATAAATGAAGCTTGGCGGATATTTATCATGTCAGTGGTTCAACTGGTTTGTGTTGGATCAAGAAGAGATTATAATATTATATACTGGATTTTGTAGAGTATACGCAATTGAGCATTGCTTTAGTTGTTTGAGGATTTGCTTCCTTTGTTTCATACTTGTTGATGACGAAACAGGGCCGTCAGGAATATAACATTTTCCTTTTGAGGGACAGAGAGTAACCCAGTTCGGATGATGTTACAGTGTCACATGGTGGTTAGATGGCAAATTGCCAAGAAGATTTTATGAACACCGTTTACGAATAGTTGGAGTTTAATCTCTGTATTCTTCGTTAGAAGTTCAAGTCTTTATTCTAGATGTATTGATAAGTTATATGGTTGTCTCTGATGGTTGGTATCAATGTTTAATTCATTCTGTTTGTTATAGTGAGTATGGTTGACCATCCAGTAAGTAGCATATTTGTGCTTGTTGGAGAAAGCCAGTCAGTTTTCTGGTCATTATGTTGCCTATTGAATTATCATCTTAATACCCTAACTTTAGATTTCGCAATTTGGGTCATCTTTAAATTGTGAAGCTATCTAGACTACCTCCCCGAGTCATCTGTTGAAGGAGTATTGAACGTTTTCAACTTAATTTCCATATCCATGTTCCTTGAGATGATTTTAGACAAAAGTTTCACCAGTTACATTTAATAACCGTGGGTTTTGTAATTGAGACAACTTTTTCATGACAAGTTTGCTTGTTGGCAGATCTTTCTGATGTTTATCGATTTAAATGTTTCCGTTTCTGTGTCTGTTGCAGGATCCATAATATCATCAACCGTTACACTTGATTCCATCAAAATATTTAATTCACATGAGTGGATACCCACCAAACCAACCGTTTACTTTCAGTGTAAAGGAGAGAACAAGACATATTTGCCAGATGTGAAGGAGACTCATGTATCTTACACTTTTAAGGGTGAAGAATCTTGGCAGGTGTGTGATTAGTTATGCCTGTTCAAGTGTCATGTTGGTATTTCTGGTATTTTATTGGTTGCCTAAACTTTGTTGGACATACAACTTGTGGACTTCTTTTCATCGTGCCACGCGTTGATCATCTAAGCATTTGTTTGGGTTTACACAAAAGACAAGTTACAAGGCAATATATTCTACTAGTTTATCTCTTTGACAACCAAGCAACTTCTTTGATTTGAGCTCCTTTCCTAACAAGCTCCCAGAGCAAGCATGTGATGCAGTCCATAATAGTTGCAGGGCTGCATATGAATAGAGCCGCTTGAGGCTCGGCTTGATTTGAGCTCGTTCAAGCTCGACCCGTAACATAAACGAACAAACTCGAGCCCAAATATATAGCTTGTTTCATTAACGAGCCGAGCACGAACCAGTTGGGACTCAGCTCGAGTTGGCTCGCGAGCCAAGAATTTTGTTCATGTTTATTATTATTTACTAGCCTGCTAGCAAAATAATATCAAAGTCCTAGTCTTTTGTCTTATTCTGCCAATGAAAGAATCTGTTGTTACCATGATCCTTTTATAAAATGTGGAGGCCTCTTGCACTACAAAACTTTGGTTGTGGCCTTGTGGGACAAGAAGGATTTTCCAAAATGAACCTTTCACTTTTCCCGTTCAATCCCACATCGGTTACTCAAGCAAATGACAAAGCTAGTTTCCACTATAAAAAGAGAGGCCACCCATTCTAGATCCTTCAACGTTTTGGTGATAGCGGGCAGGTCAATGAACCTTACGACCTCAAGCGAGCTGAGCTTGAGCTGGGCAAAATATCTTCAAGCTGAGCTCGAGCCAAAGGTGTGCAGCTCGTGTCGAGCTCGAGCTGACCTAGGAATTTGCAAGCCGAGCTTGAACATTGCAAAGCTCGACTCGGCTAGGCTCGTTCGTAGCCCTAGTTGCAATAGGAAGTTTGAATAATTTCAGAAGATTCAAAGTCATGGTCGATATGTGGGTCTACTAAGTTACATGCTTAACATACATTTAATGATATCATTTATACGTTTACTATACAATGTTCACAGCCTCAAAACAACCCCTTTTTCTCGGTGTTTTGATTGTCCTTAACCCTATTTCAATTGTGTCCCATCAATTTTGGTATTAGAGCGAGGGTAGCATCATGTCTATAGGATCTAAACCTAAAAGGCATTTTAGAGGAAGACTAACTGAGTTAGTCACTCCTCGCCTTATCATATTATTTGGCAGTTCCGACGTGATGAGATTCTTTTTAGGATTGTGGAACACTTGATAGTTTTGTTATCAGCTTAGTTCTTTGGAAAGCCAGCCAACTCAAAGGAAGGTGATAAAAGGAAGGTGATAATTGATCAGATTACGCATGTAAAACGGGTTTGATTGATAATAAAATTATTTAAAAACACATAAAAAATGAGATAGTGTGACTCTTTTGATACGTTCACCTTCGTCATCTGGGCAAAAAAGACGTGAAAGGCATATGCCTTTGATATGGGCAAACACCTTCGTATGCCTTCGACAAATGGGTGAATGCCTTTATGGTTCTCTGCCCAAAAGTGTTTTTACTACGCCTTGCCTCGAGGCGAGCCCCAAAATCACCTTTGAAAACACTGGTTCGTAATAAACGTAATGGGTATTGTGGTACCTTCAGTAGTTTCATAGTCATGGCTTGACAGTTATTCCATTGGTCGATGTTTGAGGCGACTAAGTTAAATGCATTTTCACTTGGGATTCATTTAACCACAAGTTTCTATTCATTGAATGCAACTATTAGGTTCATCTCATCACATTAATGCCGTACTATTATGCAATGTATCCGTCAATTACCAGGTTCATTCATCTCATGATATATCCATTGTTCCTAGACCTCTAGGAAATAGGCAATAGCTGTATATAGTCATTGATAAAAATTTCCGATGTACCGAAAAAAAGGAAGTAGGTTCATGCATTGTTCTAGACTGTTTGGAAGATGAATGACCATTTTCATTCAACACATGTTGTGGAGTCTATAAATTAATGTCACTTCAAGATTTTAGAGCTTTCAAGATTGTGTGATGCAACAGTATGCTTTGTTGTGTGAGGCTAAAAAGGCCCCAGGTGAGATGCCTAAAGTTTTCTAGTGTGAGGCCTTGGTTCTTTTTTCTATCTACCATCCACGTACCAAGTTATACATGCCTTCCCTAGCTTTAATCCATGACTCTTTCCCCCATTTTTTTCGTTAATTACAAAATATTCCTCCACCATAATTTTTGATTTAACAATCATAATATCTGCATTGCCATTTTTTCATAAAATACTTAGCGAGACCTTGAACACTGCAATCACAAGTAGGCTGGATAAGTATCATTCCCACCTAGCTGATAGCCTTTGAAGGCATTCAAATGCAATTTGCCTTTTAGTTGGAATCAATCCACTATAAAAATACAGATTTCAATACAGCCACTGGTTCTAAAGGAACTTAGATAATTACGAGAAAAGCAAGGGCCATATCTTATATGGTGTCTGGGGAAGTATAACGAAGCAAACACACTATGGTGGAGGGATCTCCATATAAGACCTTTCGCAGTCATCCATGTATTGCTATCTTCCCTGATCCACATCGGTACAAGTATTTGAGATAATTCTGTAGGACATGGCAATGATTTTCTGGTTTATCTCAAAGGATTAACATCAGCTGATAATGTTCAAAAGTATGTAGAGCTAAATCCATTTGGTCAGCGGCTTATCACAGATGCAGACTTATATTGGAATTCTATCTTGAGATTATGAACACCAGCTGGTCGCTAGCAAGAGAAGATGCTAATGGGTTTGATAAAGATCAACACCAAATGATCTGAGACATGGGTTTTGATAGGCGGCTTCCATTGAATGCGCCGCATGATCAAGGCGTGAGTTTTGACACCTTAACCAGAAATCATCGCCAGGTCCTAGAGTATTATCTTTCACGTCCTTGTACCAGTATGGATAGGAGAAGACATGGATGATTGCGCAGGCCTTATATGGAGAATCCTCCACAAGTAGTGTGTTTGCTTTTTATACTTTCCCATGTCCCATGGAAGATCTGGCTCTTGGTTTTTTCATAATTTTTAAAGTTCCTTTAGAACCAGGGGCTTGTCTTTGTTCTCACTTTTCAATTGTATTGAAACCTATATCTTTACCGTGGATTGATCTAAACAAAAAGGCAAATTGCATTGGATTGCCTTCGAATGCTATAAGTTGGATGAGAATGATTCATATCTAGTATACTTGTGACTGCAGTGGTCAAGATCTGGTTGACTATCTCATGGGAATATGGCAATGCAGATATTGTGATTGCTAGATCAAAAATTATGATGGATTCCTATTGTGTAATTTATGTGAAAAATGGGGGAAAGAGTCATGGATTAGAGCTAGGGAAGGCATGTTTAACGTGATACGTGGACGATAGATAAAGAAAAGAACCTAGCTTCACACCTTGAAAACTTTAGGCATCACACCTTGGACCTCTTGAGCTGAGGAATAGGATTGCATCACACGGCCTTGAAAGCTCCAAGTTCTTGGAAATCCTCATTCATTCATTATTCCAAAATATTGAAGTTACATTAATTTATAGACTCCACAACATGTGTTGAATGCAATGACCATTCCTCTTTCAAGAGGTCTAGAACAATGCTTGGGCCTATCAATAATTAGATATGTCTATTCCTATTCCCTAGAGGTCTAGGAATGGATGGATACATTACATAATACTAGGGCATTAGTGTGATGAAATGAATCTAGGGCATTGATGTGATGAAATGCATTCAACAAATGTATCTAAGCGCAAATGAATGTAACCAATGTTATGAAAATCGGTCTAGGCAGTGGTCTGCCGCCTGGACTAGGGGCTTAGGCACTGAATAAGGTGGCAGAACAATTAAGGCGGGATTAGGAGGTGACTAATCGGATGGCAGATGGGCAGAATTAGGTGGCTAAGCGAGATTAATCGGAGAATAAGGTGCTTAGGCGAGATTAATTAGAGAATTAGATGGCTAGGTGGGATTAATATTTTTGTGTGTGGCAAATCTAAGAGGTTAAATGCTGTGGTATATATATATATACTATTCGGGTGCTAGTGTAGTTTTAATATGGCATATACTTAGACACCTTACAATATAAAATGATTTAAAATTTAAACCTCGTTGCTGTTGCAAACGGATCAACGGTCCTCTCTCTCGTCTCTCTGCATCGTCTCTCTCGTCTTTCCCTCTGTTGTCTCTCTCTCTCTCTCTCTCTCTCTCTCTCTCGGTTCTGTTTGTATTTAGTCACTTTTTTTTCATCTGTTATGAAATAAAGTGAAATAATGTATATATTAAAGCTATGTTTGTTTTGGAATTATGTATATGTAGGCTCTATTTCCTCTATTTGGATGCCATTTAATGTTTTGTTCTTCTTATATTGTTCTACTTACTAAAAACTTGGGGAGGGGGGAGGAGAATATTTGTAAAAATAAAAAGGGAAAAACTGACTAATCCCTAGACACCGATTAATCCCTGATTAATCAGCCTAGGCGCCAAGCGGTGCGCAGCCTCCTGACTAGCGCCTATTGACTTAGAACATTTAATTTAACTTAGTAGACTCACATATCGACCAATGGAATACCCATCAACCCATGACTTCGAATCTTTTGAAATTACCAAACTACCCATTGCATTATTGTGGACTGCATCAAGATGTGAGACATGGCGTAAGAGAAGTTTCTTGAAATTTATAGGGGGGAAGGTTTTTAAGAGATCTTCACAACATTGAGTGACTTCGTTGTTCTCCTCCATCTTTCTTCGCCAAACCCCAACATAAGCATGATTACTTACACAGACCCAATGGAATGTTAAGGCAGAAGTGCTAAAAAAATGAGTGAAAACAATTTTATTTTAATTTTGTTCCTGCTTTGCTTCTGTTACTGTAACAGAGAAGCTGCAAATCCTACACATTTCTTCTATGCAACTTTGTTATCTACTATGCGCAACATACTCTTAAGTAATTTCCATCATTCTTCTTTTGGTCACAATAAACAGGTTACAGCTTGGTTCCTCTGTTTTTACTAGTTTTTTTTTTTTTTTTCAAAATTGGAATATTCTTGGAGCCAAAACTTGATTGGATAAGTCTAAATTCTGTTGCGAAGAAACTATGTTTGATTTCGAACTTCTAGTTCCAGAGAATAGGCAACAGTTTCTCTGCATACGATTTTACTACTAATTTTGTTGACGTGTATATAATATAAGTACATGTAACTAATTGAACCATGTGTTCCTTGTTTTATTGTTGCATTTGGTTGACAAATTGTATGATATATCACCTTGACGTCTAGAATGGAGATTCCTCTAAAAGAAGCTAATAGCAAAACTTTGATCATATGTTTACAGCCTTTGACGGAATTTCCAAATACGAAATGCAAGCGGTGTGGGTTCTACGAGGAAGACATCTTAAAATCAGATGAATTTGATGAGTGGGAGTTTTGCCCTTCTGATTTTACTAACCCTGATGGAAGTTATAACAAGTTCAAAGAAGAAGAATTCAATGCTACATTCTTGTGTCCTGATTGTGTGCCTCTGGGAAGTGGTGAGTGTTTTTGTAACATCGTTTTTCTTGGCACGTTTCATTTGGTCGACTTTTGCATTCAGAGGTTGCCTTGGAGAATTAATGGTTAGTAGAGGAAAAGCAAGAGTATTACCGATGTCCTAACTTAACAAGAATGAAAAAAGAGAACGAAACTACTATCATGATTAGTGATTACCTTACTGTGTCAAGTTTGGATTTCCTATTCAAACAGAGGATTTCCGTAGTTGTATTAGTAAGTTTGGGTGTGCGATATTAAGTGGTTAAACAAATGTTGGTAGGATGGTTTGGCATCTTAGTTTTCTAGAAAGTAAAGACAACGTTTCCACAGGTGGTTTGGTGGGACTTGAGGCTCCGCCCAGAATTGGTCCAAAAGTTTCATGGTTGAATCACGACACTCTTAACACTCTATCTGTCTCAGATGGTCCTGTTTGTAGGACAAAACTATACAAACATCTACTACGGGCCGAGAGACAAGATTCCTGCAGGCCTCAACCACGTACTCGAGCGAGCTACAAACACAAAACGCTACCTGTAGTGGACACCGACCTATACCTTCAAAACTGGAACCCAGAACGAGTTCCAGGAGTGTATATTAGACGTGGATGTTGCTCAATGGAAGCAATAAATAAATCTAACATCTCCAATAATCATGTGTAAGCGAATAATCCATCAGTAAATCGACACGAAGTCATTAATCCCGGCACGAAGCCATTTAGGGTTACTTACAGTAGGTTTTGATTGACAAATTTTAGGTTCCAACAAAAGTCAATGTTCAATATTTTTACTCTCACCATACATGATTTTCATCCTAGATAAGGAAAACATCTACCTCTAACAACTTGCAACCATGTGCTGATAAAAAAATGATGGGGAACTATGCAAGGATCATATTGGGTTCCATTTATGTTTTCATGTTCTTAGCTAATGAAATCCATTTTGCTTCCTGCACCTTTGCATTTTCCCAGTTGCGCGTTCAGGTTTCTCTGCACTTTTTTTATGGACTTAAATATGTGTTTGTGGTGTTATCTATACCATGATTGCGTTATCCTGATTTCATGACATGATGCACCGTGAATTTCATGTTTCTGTAGATTCTAATCATGCCTCCGCTCCACATAATGGAGGCAAGGGAATGCATGTGGCCATAGTGATTCTAATCAGCGCCTTGGTTTCAACTGTCTTTGTTCTTGGACTAGCGGCTGCATACAAGTATTGGCAAAAGAGAAAGAGGGAACAAGAACAGGCCCGGTTTCTGAAACTATTTGAAGAAGGTGATGACATTGAGGATGAGTTGGGTCTCGGGCCTCTTGATGGTGTAATTTGACATCTTGCATGATATTATTACCTCACCACTTAAAGCCAGAGATCTGTATGGTGAGCTTTTTGACGATTAAACTCGGAGTGAGAAAAGAAACAGGAAACAGTTCGGCAGCTCTGTGTACAAATCTTTTTACTGCTCTAATGAAAGTGTTAGGGGAGTGGTTTATGTTAATTTGTTTATTTGTGTTGTCTCAGTGTCACGGTAGGTTTTAGGATTGGCAAAAGGCTAACAGCAAAAGAATGATTGTATAGAGCTTGTATTTGCGGAAACAGGGAAGGATGATTTTATAGAACTAGGATGAGTCTATGCAGTTGTCCACAGATGCATGAAACTGCACCTTTTTTCTTTTTTCTTTTTTGTTGGGTGCTGCACCCTCGTTATTATAGTAACAACACGTACATAATAAACACGTTCGTTTGAAGGTTAAACTGGGCTTAGGTCGGTTGGAATATATATATTTTTACATATGTGAATATGTACCGTGTGCATGGATTGCTATTTGCATACGGCAATGCAGAAGTGAGTTTCCAAAGGAAACTATGTTGTACCACCAGGTTCAATTGAAGGAGAGTAGCTAACAAATGAAGCTAGTGAACCGATGAAGTCCCAGCCGCACAAGTGAAAATGTACCAATATGGTCACTTCAACGTGAAATGACTCTCGGAAATAAAATTTTGCTTTCAATTTAAGAGTTTGCTCCTCCATTTACATATGTTTTTCTAGCTATAGTGCCCTTCTCAAGTTAGCAGTTCCACTATGGGCTACGAAAGCTGTGAAATAATGGCTGCAGCATGAAAACAATAATAGCTATTTTGCCTGCACAAATGCAAGTGATAGAAGTTAGTGAGAAGAGAGGCGATCCCCGCAGATTATAGCATTGTAAAAGTTGAAGGCCATTTTTGCAAGCATTCCGTCGTCTTATCAGACGCAGAATTGGTTTGTTAGATCTAGGGGACAACATAAAGTGTAAACTTTGTCAGAAAAAGAAACTGATTAGAAATAAGACATTGGAGTGCTAAGATCAGAATCAAGTCTTTCTTCAACATAGCTTTCCAGGTTTTGCTCTAACAAGCATGGCCAGTAACCAAAGATGCTTTCACAAAGTTTCTCCTCATCCCAGCCAACTCCAATGTTGCCGTGGTCATGAAAATCTTTTTCGCTCCCATACTCATCTCCGAACCAAGAAATATAGTCAAAACCAGGCTGCATTTCAACATCGTTGTCATAACTGTAATTACTGTTGCCATGGTGTACTTCACCTAGGTATGCTTCTTCTGCCTTGTCCATGAATCCACTGCCATACGGGGGCTCGGAAGTATCGAAACCAGCACCATGAGGGAATCGATCCTCTCCCCAATAGCTGTCGAAGTATGACTCGATGCAAGGCCAAGTTGTATACTCGTTGCGGGGTCCACTCGTTTGATAAACATCTCCTCCAGTCGGGTAAGAAGCAGGGCCCGGATACAAAAATCCGAATCCCTCTTGGGAAGAAGAAAGCGGCTCTCCATAAGTGTCGGTCATTTCATAATCACCAATATCTAGAGTGAGATAATGCACAAAGTCCGGGTAGCTAAACTGAGAAGTATAGGAAGCCATACCGGATCAAAAGTTGAGGTCTGAGATGTTTAGCCTCTATGTCAGCTGTAATGCAAGTTTCATGAACATGTTTTTACTTCTGACCCTTAATATCCAGTGGAGAGAAAAAGAGAAAGGGATTGAAATAAAAAAAAACCCTTTGAAGTCTCCATCAAACATCAAAGCCGTGAGTTTGGTTCAGCTATTGGGTGAGATGATTCTTGAAGGGAATCACTTTAGGGAAGAGAAAAGCTAGGACGAAAAAGATTGGGCATCTTGGGGGGCTAAAAAAGTGGCTCAACTTGTCTCCAGAGCATCCTGTCCAATTGATGCATCACCACATAAACACGGAGTGCGGTTTCCACATACCTTCTAGGGAAATATGTTGATGCCATCTAAGTGATCTACGTTCTTATTCAGCATGCCCAGGTCAGAAAACTCGGTCCTTAACACTGCTAACCTTCAGAGCAATCAAGCCTTGATCCGTTACATGGGTTATTACAAAATCACGTTGTACTTTACAGCTTTACACCCGCTATTTGAGTTTCATCCCTTCGGGAAATGGCAGTTGGTAAAATAATTGGTTTAACTTCATTCAAATAAAAAAGGTTCATACCAAACCTGATGCAACAGACACACTAAACTCCAAACAGATTAGTTCCTAGGTAGGCATATGATGAGAGTATGACATTCCTGGACTTGGAAAAGGCTCAAAATTTGAAATGAATATTGCTTTATAACCCATCATGTCTCGGCTTTATGGCAAGGAATCAAGAAGGATTTTCATAACATAATTCAAAAACACACAGGGAGAGGAACAATGAAGATATGTAAACAGGTATCATTCTCAATACCTATAATGTACTCTTATCACATAAAGCAACTGCACAAAATCAGTAGGAACATTTCTGGTATGTGTAAAACTCTTGAGCCATAGAATACGGCTATCCATACATAAATCAAAAGAGTACACTCTGCATCTTCTGGAAGTCAACAAGCAACATCTGTCAGAACCTTGAGAAACAATAAATGAATCTCATTATCTCACAGAAACAATAGCCAAGAAACCTCGGCTTCCCTATCAAAGACTTACACTGGTTAGGAAAGAGACTTTGAGCACTCACAGAATTGCTAACCAAAATAGTTAACCAGAAGTTGTGCTTCTTGTCGCATGATTAAAGTTCTCGAGCTCTTTTGATTTGGAACCATATACGTCTCTAATTGTATCCCTACAGCAACTGCAAGGAAGACAAAAACAATGAACAAAGCTCAAAACTAAAACTTTTACTGAAGGCTTTGTAGACAAGAACTTAGAGTCCTGGTTTGATACCTGCATGCCTCCTTGTCGAACCTTTTCTTGTTGATTCCATACAAAGTTTCGAAAATTTCAGGTTCTACACGACAAAAGTATGGCCGATCTAACACACACTCAGCCCAACTGCTATCAGATTTCATGGGTGAAGCTAATCACAATTCAATATGACAACATAGTAAATGCTCACCGGCGTAAATGGAGCATGTTCGAGAAGATTTATTGTAGTTTATACACCATCCGTCTGCACCTACTAGGCTTCTATACAGCTGAAATTCACAAATTAATGTATTTACGTGGCTACACATGTAAAATAAAGTGTGAATATGTAGACAAAACTACCAATAGATGTTTGTCTATATACAGGGTTGCTTAGCTACTGGTTGAGCACCCTAAATTCCAACTATATCCCGGTACTGACACACAGTTGCAATATATATGCTAAACACAACCCATTCTGTAAAATCCATATATCTCAATGGTTTTTTTGTTGAACAATATTATCGATATATCAAAATTCTCTTTTTAATTGTAAGTTGTAGAGTTTAGATTAGTATGTCGACTACAAATAGATGATCGATACTGATAGCTTTGTGTTCTTTTATTTGTTTGTCATAACCGGGATGGTTCAAAAGATTTCAACTTTGAGAAGGCGGACTTCTATAGTTTGGGAGAGCTATTAAAGAAACTGATACTGTAATTTCGAAAAAGTTTCTTTGGGATTCAGGCTCCCCCCACCCCGTTGGATCCATTACTGCAATATCTGTATGAATGTACGCGTGTGTGTATATAGTCAGCGTCAAAAGGAAAATGCAAACACATTTATCCAAACATAGATCGTCTAAATGTGGCTGGAGCTGTTGGATGTGTGAGCGCGTCTACATACTAACGTATGAGACCCACATGCACTGGACGGCTCTGCAAATAATTGTGTAGCATAGAGTCTATAGACTTCTTTCCGTATTTGATTTGTCCCATTGATAGGGCTGCAAACGAACCGACTGCTACCAAGCAGCTCGAGGCTGGGCTCGTTAAGGGCTCGTTTGGGCTCGGCTGGACTCGACTCATTTAGTAATCGAGCCAAGCCGAGCTCGAGTTCAAATGCTAGGTTCGTGTAGTAGACCAGCTGAGCTCAACACTGCTCAGCTTGTTTGTAAAGGGTTGCTTAGCTAAGGGTTGAGCACCCTATATTCCAACTATATACCCCGGTACTGACACACAGTTGCAACATATATGATAACCGCAACTCATTATGTAAAATCCATATATCTCAATGGTTTTTTGTTGAACAATATTATCGATATATCAAGCTTCTCTTTTTAATTGTAAGTTGTAGAGTTTAGATTAGTGCCTACAAATAGATGATTGATACTGACAACTTTGTTTTCTTTTATTTGTTTGTCATAACCGGGATGGATCAAAAGATTTCAACTTTGAGAAGGCGGACTTCTATAATTTGGGAGAGCTATTAAAGAAACTGATAATGTAATTTCAATAAAGTTTCTTTGGGATTCAGGCTCCCCCTAACGCCCTGTTGGATCCATTACTGCAATATCCATGTTTCCATCGGTTTGTATTGTTAGTCTCTTATAGGGTTCCTGCTCCAGGCCGGGACGACTAGTGGATAGATTGCTGGCCTCTCGTGTCCCGACCCTTTGTGGCGGTGAGTCGTGCTTAGGTCTAGTCACTAGTTTTTGCGATTTTTTGTTGCTGCCCCTTTGTCACCTGTTTTCTTGTTTTTCCTTTGGTGATGGTTTGTTATAGGTTCCTTTCTTTGCTCTAGGATGGATTCGCTGTATTAGCCTATCTTGGCGTTTATGATGGGTTTTGGATAAAAAAAAAATAAAAATAGTCAGCGTCAAAAGGAAAATGCAAACACATATATCCAAACATTGACCGTCCAAATGTGGCTGGAGCCGTTGGATGTTTGTGTGCGTCTACGTATGAGACCCACATGCACTGGACGGCTCTGCAAATAATTGTGTAGTATAGACTTCTTTCCGGATTTGATTTGTCCCACTGGTAGGGCTGCAAAGAACCGACTGCTACCAAGCAGCTCGAGGTTGGGCTCGTTAAGGGCTCGTTTGGGCTCGGCTGGACTCTACTCATTTAGTAATTGAGCCGAGCCAAGCTTGAGCTCAAATGTTAGGTTCGTGTAGTAGACCAGCTGAGCTCAACACTGCTCAGCTTGTTTATAAAGGCTTGTTTAGTAAATGAACCAGGCTCGGGCCGCTCCCCGCTTGTTAAGGGCTCGGCTCAGCATGTTAGCAGCCCTTGTTAGTTTAGTTTGTCTAAAAGGCAAGCTAAAAAAAACAGAGCGAGAAGTGATTAAGATCGAGAATATAACCTCAATATCAGAAGGGTTTTCGAAAATCTCTTCAGGGGTGGCGAAGGAGGGACCCTTGTCGAGCTTGCAACACGCGCCGCAACCCTCAACGCACTGCCACCGTGGGCCGAAGCCGACGGAGGAAGCGCCGCCGATTTTCTGGGTTCTTGTTTTCTTGGACTTTGCGTTGGTTCTTTTGCTCGGTGGGTTTCCCGCCGCACACCGAACGGTGAGGAAATACGGCGGAACCGCCACGCCGTGAGGCATTTCTGCTGGTTTCCAAGATAAGACTGGTTTTGTATGTAGTTTGGTCTGGTTGTTTGCCAGACTAAAATTTGATCCAATGTGTGAGCCCAATTCAATTGTACTCATTTAATTAATCGCTCCGTCTCAAAAATGATGACAATTTTTGAAATTCGTGTAATTTTTATTATTTATATATTTTAATCTGTAATGTTTTTCATAAGTTTAAATTTTTTATATAATATAATTAATCGAAAACTATCAAAAAAGATCTATATTGTATATTTTTTGAGATTCTTATTAAATGATGTATAAGGAACTAAAATTGATACAAATATAAAAAATTGTCATCCAATTTGGGACGGGGTACAACTTTTTCCTTGGTAGCGGTTATATCCCATTTTGTTTGCTTATGTTTTCATTTTGAGTCGTCCCAAATATTTTCTTCATTTTCTAAATTAATTTCAAAATACGGTAAATCTTTCAATTTACCCCTTAAGTTTTGAGTTGAATTAGATGCTCAAGTTTAATTGTGAGGTAATTTTGAAAAATCTGAACCTTTGATTTAACTCCTTAAAAAATTGAATTCTCAATCGGGGTACTTAAATATTTGTATTTCCTCATCCTGTGACTTTTTTTTGAACAACAAAAAAGAGATTTTATTAACTTTTGAAAAAGATACAAAAATTAATAGGATAAAGAGAGATTGAAAAGTTCAATTCGAGACCCAAACTCTTGATTGGCAAGATGCCAACCAAGACAACACCTAAAGGGAACAAAGCCCCAACACCTAAAGGCGTAGAAGCCCAGATAAAGCAATTAAAGCAAATGAGACACAGCCCAAAACACCGAAGAGGCCTAAAGCCCAAATCACATGAGACAAATCCAACAAGTAAAGCTCAAATAAACTTAAACCCTAGCTACATAATCACCGCAAGCAACACCACACACTGCTGAAGTCCCACTGCCACAAGCCCACCGCCAACCACCACAAAGTAGACAACCAGCGCCGCTCGCCGCCGCCTCGCAAGCTGTTAGGCAAAGATCCGATCGAACCCAAGAATAGGACCGGTGGAGGCATGCGGCTTCACCCCTAGAGCCATGGAGAACAGCCTCACCGTTAGGCAAAATCGATTGTCCCAACAGAAGCAACCGACTGTGACTTATGTTTTCATCCAACCACTTTTCCAGTTTATGTTTTGATCCCCTAATTTTGAAAAACCCAATTTTACCCTTGTTGGACTATAACAGGAAAACAAAAATTCTCAAGCAGTTCTCCTGCGACACATGATATGAACATTCCAATTCAGTTAATGCTTAGTGGTATTTATGTCTCATCGATTTAAGAATTAACATTAACTGCGGAGATTTTATTAAGAAAAACAATTTGAATACGAGGAAAAGTTTGAAAGATTTTTGGTTGGGGAAACAAATAGGGAGGGGAGAGGAATATAAGCATATGGATTTTTATGATATTTTAATTTGTTTATTGCTTAAGAGGGAGCATTGTGTGCCTTACACGTGGTTAGTACATAGTATAAATAAATAGATATTAGATATATAGATTACTTTAATTCGGTCTGGTAAAAAAAAAAATCGGAGGTGTGCACTGAGAAATTGTACTAGAACTCAACGAAACAAATTCAAGACAAAATAAACTGGTCGTGCAACTAGTTCATAAACAACGGAAGCAAATGCAGGACGCCCGATAAATTTTGTAAAAAGATTTAGCGTGAAAAGTGCAATTTACATAAGTATTTGAGCACCGAGATACATGATTTTTTAATTTTCTTTTGGTATTTATAACTTCATTTAGTTTCCCCTGTAACCATAAGAGCAGGGCCTATCCCTTGGTGCCAAAATGACATTGTCAATATAGTAATGCTACTAAACCAGTGCCGGAGCCGAATTTCGACTTTGATATTGAGTTTAGCTCAAGGCTGGATTTGCTCTAACCAGAATGACTATCTCAAAGCAATTGAACTTATTGAAGAACAACGACTAGAACATCCCCAATAGTTTAGTAGTAGAATCCTTGCTAATCTCATTTTAATGCAAGAGTTAGATCCAAAACTGGTTCTCCTAGTAGGTGAAATTATACAATAGTCTGATAAAAACTCATGCAGAAATTGGCCAAACTCATATGTTATCCTAAATTTAGCTACATGCATGTTTGGCAATACCCTAACATATGCCTCTTCAACGTGAGGCGCCCTTGAATGCCTTCTCTCTCCCTTTGATAAAAAGTAGGGGTGCTCGTGGTCCGGTTCGATTCGGTTTTTTAAGAATCCGAGAACCGAACCGCTAGTCACGGTTTTTTGAAAATGAAATCCGTGTTCGGACCAAAAGTCCCACTGTTCGGATCCAATCCAATCCGTGACTCACGGTTCGGTTACGATTTTGTCCACGGATTTTGGTACATAAGCAAAAATTAAACACTAGCATATATTATCTCACAAACTAAAGCATTACACCAAATGAAAGCAAACACCAAATGAAAACAATACATGCAGTTCTAGTCTAGTCTTCCAGACGTTCATTAAAACCAAACAACAAAGTGGAACAAAAAAAAACCAGCAAAGATCTTTCATCAAAATGTAATGCACGGCACAGCAACTGGCAAGAGTCACTCTGGAATTAGATGAAGTAAAGCATTTTGTAGAGCTGCAAATAAATGAATGAAGCGAAATTAGATTATAGTAAAATGAAACTCTAGCATACAAATTAACTAAGTTATAAACAGAAATACAAAAAGCACAGTAAACTAAAACTTTACCCAATATTAAGTAAAATACGAAAATTGGTATAAAGATTTATTTATAGGTGAAAATTATTTATGTATAGACATATATATTAATATATATATATACTCCGTATATATTTATTTATTTATAATAAATTCTCACGGTCCGGTTCGGTTAATCCACGGTTTCGTAATGAAAATCCATGGACCGAACCGCGAGTCACGGTTTTTTAATTTTTCAATCCGTGTCCGAACCATTAATCCACGGACAAAATCCAAAAGGTACGGATTGGTTCGGTCCGGTCCGGTTTCACGGTTCACCAGATTTTTTGAGCAGCCCTAATAAAAAGTACCCCTTACACATGCCTTATCTCGAGGTCCAATTTTCTGTAAGGAAAAAGCATCTCTGTATTGTTCTCGTATAATTTCAGACGTGAGATTGCACAATAATATCTTTCCGAAAAGATAGTTTTGCACAATTTTACGACTAAAATTGACCGGGAACAGAAGGACAATTCAGTTTAGGTACAGGTGATCTAAGATGCCTTATCTCCTATTATTATGATTGACATATTTTCAGAAGAAAGAATTTGATCCAAATTGTTAATTACATTATGTAATTTGAACACATCCCATTATGCATTTACGCACTTAGGTTAACGATTATATTCAACACTAAAAATCTAACTCATAGAATGGGTCAAATTCAATCAAATTAAACTATAGCATGTTAACATTAGTATAAGACTGAGATATCATAATCTCTTGGATGGATATGGATCTTCCCCAACCAAATGAACATGAGTACTGTCCATCTATTTGTCCACTCTCAAGGATCGGAGCGCTCAAACTATAATCTAACGAGCTTCAAAACCGTATTCAAACATGATATGTTTACGAACGAAGTTTCATTCATTCATTTCTGCACAAGCATCCAACAATGAATTTCTGAGCGACGCGAAACACGTTCAACCAATGCAACATTAGTCTTACAACTTTTACAATCGCTTATTACCCTCAAATTATAATTGCAACTTCGAATTCAAGAGTTACACAAACAACAAATGCACATTTTTTGTAATCCAACCAAATTACCAAAACCTTAAGTATTAGTGAAACAAATCTTTTTTTCGCCTGCAGTTGTTTTATTTCGACTACTCCAACTTTTCTATGATCTCTTACCTCCTCTTGTTCTTGCTCCCAACTGACAAAGCAACGTAAAACAGGAACCTAAACGAAAACCCCAACCCAACAGTAACCCACAAGCAATTCCACTTGCTCAAATCCGTGACCGCCTGCGTCTGCAAGATATCGGGCCCGTTCGTCAAGCAAGTAGCATTCGTGATGTTCATCCCGAGAGTCTTGCTCATTGTCTTCAACAGCTTGAGCTTCATCGCCTCCGGGAAGACCCCCAGCGGCGAGTTATCGAAGATCTGGACCCCCCTCACGAAACACTTGCTGGGGTCGCCGAACTCGTTCTGCAGGACCCCTTGGTAGGGGTACTTGATGAGGGAGATGTAGTGGAACCATATCCAGTAGTCGGGGATGCGGTCCCGGGTGATGAAGAAGCCGCTGAAGAGGAGGAAGTAGGCGAGGATGGTGAGCACGACGGTGTAGCCGAGCATGATGTGGGAGACGACCCCGGAGAGGAAGGTGACGAAGGAGCTGCCGGCCCAAAAGGAGGCGGTGACGATGAGGAAGAAGAAGAAGAAGCCATGGAAGCCTCCCGCCAGGCCGACCGCGTAGTAGGTTATGGTGGAGAAGGTGAGGGAGAGGAGGAGGATGGAGGGGATGGAGGAGAGGGCGTGGGAGAGGACGTAGGAGGAGCGTCGGTAGGCGTTGTAGGCTGTTTCTCTCATGAAGATGTACCTGTGTACGTTAAACCATTAACCACAAATAAGGTCAATTCAATCAAAGAAATTAGTTTGACAATTGAGTACAAGTGTAAGACAAGATTCCTAAATTTGACCATTATGTGGCCTACCATATATAGTTGGTGAGAAAATCATTTTAACAACGGAGTCGTGAATAGTTGTTTATGGGGTCAACTATAACGGTTTGAATTCCATCGTAGGCGTTTGGAATTTAGAGCTATCGATAGCATTTGAAATTTTTTGTGAACTAACCTATTAAAACCTTGCTAACCTCGTTGATGTATATAATATCAGCGAAAAAAAAAAAACATTAACATCATTAAAAATTGACTGAAAAAATAAGCCCATCAATGTAAACTCAGAAGAATGGCATGCCAAAATTCTAACGTTACCTTTCCATGAGAAACACTGGTATGGCTTCTGCGCAAGTGTAGAACGTCGTCGACATCGCAAACGCGAAAAACCCGATTCGCTCCTGGATCCCTTTCGGCGAATTGTCAAGGTGCCAGAACATCGTAGCAAGTATGATTCCAGTAACCAAAACCGCCCCCAAACGCATCCCGAACAGCTCGGGCATTCTCCGCGAATTGAGCGACGATCTCTTCGCGATCACCGCCACTTCGATCCAGAAAGGATTTGCGAAAGTCGGCACCGATGTACTGAGATTTGAGTCCACGTTGGTTGCTCCAGAAACTAACTTGCCCCTAGAAATGCTGGCGCTTATCGCGTCTTTTAGCGACAGATTGGCTGCTCTGTTTTTAAGGCTCTGTTTTCGCTCTGTTTTGATGCGCCACGATCGGTTGAAATCGACAAGGGATTTCGTGCCGCCTGGAGAGCCTTCGAGCTCTCGGATCAAGTTGAGGGCGAATTCGGTCCGGTTCTCGTTCTCGGGAACCGGGTGATTGAATTCTTCGAAGAACTGAGGGAGAGAAGACGGAGAGCCGTTGAAAACGGTTTGGCCCTTGGAGAGAAAGACGAGGCGGTCGAGCAGGTTGAGGATTCGGTAACTGGGTTGGTGAATCGACATGATCACTATGCTTCCGCTCTGTGCAATTTTTTGCAGCACCTGTTGAGAATAGAATATAAATAATAAAGTTTATTACTTTAGTCGTTGATCATTTAAGCCGGTCACTAAAATTTATTTTACTAGCTTTTTTGATCGTTCATCTCGACGAGTGTAATTAAGAATTCAAAATAAAGAGATGAAATTTAAATGAAGTTTACGAGACACAAACATAAAAAAGTAAACAATTGTGAACTAAAGTGTCAAAAAAAGCATAGAAGGCTACAAATAAATATATACGGAATAATTAAGCTTTTAGATGAATTGATGATAACAATTTGGTAATACCTTAACCACCATGAACGCGCTCGAAGAGTCGAGCCCCGACGTAGGTTCATCGAGAAACAAGACAATCGGGTCATGAATAATATCAATCCCGATCGAAACACGACGCCTTTCACCACCCGAAACGCCCCGGTGGCCCTCGTTGCCGATCACGGTTTTCGCAGCGTTGCGGAGGCCTAGTTGGTCGATAAGTTGTTGGACTCGGGCCTTCTTTTTCGACGTCGACAGGGAGCGGGGGAGGCGGAACTCGGCGGAGAACATGAGGGTTTCTTCGACGGTTAGCATCGGGAATAAAAGGTCGTCTTGCATTACGTAGGCCGAGATCACCTTGAGGAGATTGGACTCCAGGATTTCCCCGTTTAGAGTGACGGTTCCTTTGAGGCTCTCCTTGTGGATTCAGTCCGCGAGGGCGTCGATTAGGGTCGATTTTCCGGACCCACTTGCGCCGAGAACGGCCAAGATCTCACCTGTTCAGAATTTGAATTTTAGAAAATTGACGTAAAAAATATGCCATAATTGTGTGTTTTCCCCTCGATAAAAGGGTGAAAATGGGCGATCAACAGAGCAACCCTTTGGGAGTGATCATAGGTTTCTAATCTTGCGACGTAGCTATTGCTTGGACTACGATGAATAGTCTGTCACCACAGAAGATTATTATCGAAAGAGGATTGACACACTCAGGGATCGCTCCAGTGGTAAAGGTGAATGATTGACTTTGGGAGTACTCTCCTTGGCCAGTGGTTCGATTTTCTACCGGGTGAATAGCCTGATAGTAAGTGGGGGGCCGTGACTGGTGTGGCCGAGCTAGTTCTCCCGAGGTTTGGATTGCGCAGTCAGGTTCAATAGTGGCTCGGCTGTAGAATTGTTCCTCAGTTGTTCCTCGGTTATAAATAAAAAAATAAAAATCACGATTGTGTGGGAGCCTGTCATTATTGTGTGTGAGTATGTGCTAAACTATGTTTTGCCTTATCTTTCTTGTGGAAACAGATATTTTCAAGTCCCTTTGGTCCTCGGTTATAATTCTTTTTATTTTATATTTTTTAATCGACAGAAGAAGAAATTTTATTAAAAACGGGGAGAGAGGAAATGGGATCCAATAAAACGTTGGAGTACACCTCTAAAGGGTATAAGCCCAACCACCCAAGGGTCTATAAGGGATCACAAAATAAAAATAATTAAACCCAACCCAATATCCAAATAAAATAATAAAGCCCAAACACCCAAATACCAGCCCAACCTTGGACCGGCCCACCCAAGCCAACCCCCAAAACCCTACCACAACGGCAGCCACCACCGGAAGAACCAGAAATTTTGACATTATGATTATGCATGTCGACAAGCTCTACAACAAAACGGGTCTGCCACTCCTTTAGGCGTGTCGGGATTTGTGTTTGTTCTCGATAAGCGTGCATGATTTCATTCTTTTGTGAAGGAGAAACAAAAAATATGAATTACACAGGGTTGTTTGTTTATCTCTTTAGAGCATCACCAATGCAATTAAACGGAGCGTGTCATAATTTTGTTGCAAACTCAGTAGTAAGAACAAGAAAAGGTAATTTAAACATCACCTTCTCTGGCCTCGCCGGAGACGTCATTAAGCAAAACTTTTGTGTTGCTCTCCAACATATTTTCGGGCAACTTGTGCTCCCTCCTCCGCCTGAAACATGCCGGAACCGTCACTTTCCGGGGAATCTTCACGCTGTAGGTGAGATTATTGATTGCCAGTACGAACGGAGATGAAGTCGGGTTGCCGGACACCTCAATGACATGGTGGTCCGGAGTGGCGTCGGAGTCCGTCTGGGCGTCCCCGACGCGCTGCAGGAGCTCCCCAAGAGTCGGGGTGACGTGGTGTATAGGCTTCCGGGTCAGTTCTTGGAGCTCCATCGCGGCTGTTCTAGGACCCAAAAACGGCGTGTCTCTTGCCGAGGAGAGAGAGAGAGAGAGAGAGAGAGAGAGAGAGAGAGAGAGAGAGGGGTTGTATGATTTGTTTGTGTATTGGTATTAATGTATATAGGGGGGTCTAGTATTTGGTGGTGGGTGGTTTCGTGCAAATCAGGGGGATGATTTTTTTTTGTTTTTTTGGTACTAAGTGTACCATTGGGTTTCTTGTTAAAGGGTTAATTGACCAAGTTGGCAATGCATGTCACTTTTCAAGCAAAGTTTTGTTCATCCTTAATGTATTTAGCTACTAGTAAACAGAGATTAACTAAGTTCTATCTTTTACTCTTTAATTAGCTTACGTAAACTTTTTTTCCGGCCGGTAATGCAAGTGTTTGGTGTCAACTTATGTGTATTTCAGACTGAACCCTGCAGCCCTCTATAGTCATTTTATAAGATTACACATGAGGGGTGAGGTAACTTCAAAAGTTTTTGAGAAGGAGAGTTGGAATTTGGGATCTTAGGAGTGAGTAAGCCCTCCACTCTCGAAAACTTTTTTGGTGGTCTCGAGGCACGGTCATGTAGTTTCTCAACACTCATTTCTACCAATACTTTCTGTAGGGTCTGATACGTACTATGTATAAATCTCACATGAATATTATATGTGTGATGGAGGGCACCACGTGACAATGAATTTCTGAAACGACGCGAAACACGTTCAACCAATGCAACATTAGTCTAACAACTTCTACAATCGCTTATTACCCTCAAATTATAATTGCAACTTCGAATTCAAGAGTTACACAAACAACAAATGCACATTTTTGTAATCCAACCAAATTACCAAAACCTTAAGTACTAGTGAAACAAATCTTTTTCCGCCTGCAGTTGTTTTATTTCGACTACTCCAACTTTTCTATGATCTCTTACCTCCTCTTGTTCTTGCTCCCAACTGACAAAGCAACGTAAAACAGGAACCTGAACAAAAACCCCAACCCAACAGTAACCCACAAGCAATTCCACTTGCTCAAATCCGTGACCGCCTGCGTCTGCAAGATATCGGGCCCGTTCGTCAAGCAAGTAGCATTCGTGATGTTCATCCCGAGAGTCTTGCTCATTGTCTTCAACAGCTTGAGCTTCATCTCCTCCGGGAAGACCCCCAGCGGCGAGTTATCGAAGATCTGGACCCCCCTCACGAAACACTTGCTGGGGTCGCCGAACTCGTTCTGCAGGACCCCTTGGTAGGGGTACTTGACGAGGGAGATGTAGTGGAACCATATCCAGTAGTCGGGGATGCGGTCCCGGGTGATGAAGAAGCCGCTGAAGAGGAGGAAGTAGGCGAGGATGGCGACCACGACGGTGTAGCCGAGCATGACGTGGGAGACGACCCCGGAGAGGAAGGTGACGAAGGAGCTGCCGGCCCAGAAGGAGGCGGTGACGATGAGGAAGAAGAAGAAGAAGCCGTGGAAGCCGCCCGCCAGGCCGACAGCGTAGTAGGTTATGGCGGAGAAGGTGAGGGAGAGGAGGAGGATGGAAGGGATGGAGGAGAGGGCGTGGGAGAGGACGTAGGAGGAGCGTCGGTAGGCGTTGTAGGCTGTTTCTCTCATGAAGATGTACCTGTGTACGTTAAACCATTAACCACAAATAAGGTCAATTCAATCAAAGAAATTAGTTTGACAATTGAGTACAAGTGTAAGACAAGATTCCTAAATTTGACCATTATGTGGCCTACCATGTATAGTTGGTGAGAAAATCATTTTAACAACGGAGTCGTGAATAGTTATTTATGGGGTCAACCACAACGGTTTGAATCCCGTCGTAGACATTTGGAATTTAGAACTATCGATAGCATGTGAAACTTCTTGTGGATTAATCTATTAAAACCTTGCTAACCTCGTTGATGTATATAATATTAGCGAAAAAAAAAAAAACCATTAACATCATTAAAAATTGACTGAAAAAATAAGCCCATCAATGTAAACTCAGAAGAATGGCATGCCAAAATTCCAACGTTACCTTTCCATGAGAAACACTGGTATGGCTTCTGCGCAAGTGTAGAACGTCGTCGACATCGCAAACGCGAAAAACCCGATTCGCTCCTGGATCCCTTTCGGCGAATTGTCAAGGTGCCAGAACATCGTAGCAAGTATGATTCCAGTAACCAAAACCGCCCCCAAACGCATCCCGAACAGCTCGGGCATTCTCCGCGAATTGAGCGACGATCTCTTCGCGATCACCGCCACTTCGATCCAGAAAGGATTTGCGAAAGTCGGCACCGATGTACTGAGATTTGAGTCCACGTTGGTTGCTCCAGAAACTAACTTGCCCCTAGAAATGCTGGCGCTTATCGCGTCTTTTAGCGACAGATTGGCTGCTCTGTTTTTAAGGCTCTGTTTTCGCTCTGTTTTGATGCGCCACGATCGGTTGAAATCGACAAGGGATTTCGTGCCGCCTGGAGAGCCTTCGAGCTCTCGGATCAAGTCGAGGGCGAATTCGGTCCGGTTCTCGTTCTCGGGAACCGGGTGATTGAATTCTTCGAAGAACTGAGGGAGAGAAGACGGAGAGCCGTTGAAAACGGTTTGGCCCTTGGAGAGAAAGACGAGGCGGTCGAGCAGGTTGAGGATTCGGTAACTGGGTTGATGAATCGACATGATCACTATGCTTCCGCTCTGCGCAATTCTTTGCAGCACCTGTTGAGAATAGAATATAAATAATAAAGTTTATTACTTTAGTCGTTGATAATTTAAGCCGGGTCACTAACATTTGTTTTAGCTTTTTTGATCGTTCATCTCGACGAGTGCAATTTAGAATTCAAAATAAAGAGATGAAATTTAAATGAAGTTAACGAGGCACAAACATAAATGAATATTCTTATCTTATTTCTGGTGTTAATTTTTATCATTGGTGAATTTTTTCAAAAATTTATTCAAACTTTTTTCTTTCTCAATCTTTTTGTCAAGGCAAATAAAAAAGTTTAACAAACTTGAACTAAAGAGTTAAAAAAAAGCATAGAAGGCTACAAATAAATATACACGGAATAATTAAGCTTTTAGATGAATTGATGATAACAATCCGGTAATACCTTAACCACCATGAACGCGCTAGTAGAGTCGAGCCCCGACGTAGGTTCATCGAGAAACAAGACAATCGGGTCATGAATAATATCAATCCCGATCGAAACACGACGCCTTTCACCACCCGAAATGCCCCGGTGGCCCTCGTCGCCGATTACGGTTTTCGCGGCATTGCGGAGGCCCAGTTGGTCGATAAGTTGTTGGACTCGGGCCTTCTTTTTCGACGTCGACAGGGAGCGGGGGAGGCGGAACTCGGCGGAGAACATGAGGGTTTCTTCGACGGTTAGCATCGGGAATAAAAGGTCGTCTTGCATTACGTACGCCGAGATCACCTTGAGGAGTTTGGACTCTAGGATTTCCCCGTTTAGAGTGACGGTTCCTTTGAGGCTCTCCTTGTGGATTCGGTCCGCGAGGGCGTCGATTAGGGTCGATTTTCCGGACCCACTTGCGCCGAGAACGGCCAAGATCTCACCTGTTCAGAATTTGAATTTTAGAAAATTGACGTAAAAAATATGCCATAATTGTGTGTTTTCCCCTCGATAAAAGGGTGGAAATGGGCGATCAATAGAGCAACCCTTTGGGAGCGATCATAGGTTTCTAATCTTGTGACGCAGCTACTGCTTGGACTACGATGAACAGTCTGTCACCACAGAGGATTATTATCGAAAGAGGATTGACACACTCAAGGGGCCCCAGTGGTAAGGGTGAATGATTGACTTTGAGAATACTCTCCTTGGTCAGTGGTTCGATTTCCCCGAGGTCTGGATTGCACAGTCAGGTCTAATAGTGGCTCGGCTGTAGAATTGTTCTTCAGTTGTTCCTCGGTTATAAATAAAAAAATAAAAATCACGATTGTGTGGGAGCCTGTCATTATTGTGTGTGAGTATGTGCTAAACTATGATTTGCCTTTTCTTTCTTGTGGAAACAGATATTTTCAAGTCCCTTTGGTCCTCGGTTATACGGAGTAATTCTTTTTTTTGACATCGCCATCGATAATATTCTGATCCTGTTTATTGAATACGATTAACCCGAGTAAAGAATATACTGGAGTATATATATCTCGATCGAAAACACTAGATCAAGCCCATTTATGTCAAGCTAAACGTAGAGCAATCATCTGTTTGATTGAAATTCGATCAAGAGGAATTTTTATTTTATATTTTTTAATCGACAAAAGAAGAAATTTTATTAAAAACGGGAAGAAAGGAAATGGGATCCGATAAAACGTTGGAATAAACCTCTAAAGGGTATAAACCCAACTACCCAAGGGTCTACAAGGGATCACAAAATAGAAACAATTAAACCCAACCCAATATCCAAATAAAATAATAAAGCCTAAACACCCAAATACCAGCCCAACCTTGGACCAGCCCCACCCAAGCCAACCCCCAAAACCCTAGTCACAACGGCAGCCTCTACCGTACAAACCACCGGAAGAACCAGGAATTTTGACATTATGATTATGCATGTCGACGAGCTTTACAACAAAACGGGTCTGCCACGTGATACTCAAAGACACTAAATAACCCACTCCTTTAGGCGTGTCGGGATTTGTGTTTGTTCTCGATAAGCGTGCATGATTTCATTCTTTTGTGAAGGAGAAACAAAAAATATGAATTACACAGGGTTGTTTGTTAATCTCTTTAGAGCATCACCAATGCAATTAAACGGAGCGTGTCATAATTTTGTTGCAAACTCAGTAGTAAGAACAAGAAAAGGTAATTTAAACATCACCTTCTCTGGCCTCGCCGGAGACGTCATTAAGCAAAACTTTTGTGTTGCTCTCCAACATATTTTCGGGCAACTCGTGCTCCCTCCTCCGCCTGAAACATGCCGGAACCGTCACTTTCCGGGGAATCTTCACGCTGTAGGTGAGATTATTGAATGCCAGAACGAACGGAGATGAAGTCGGGTTGCCGGACACCTCCAGGACATGGTGGTCCGGAGTGGCGTCAGAGTCCGTCTGGGCATCCCCGACGCGCTGCAGGAGCTCCCCAAGAGTCGGGGTGACGTGGTGTATAGGCTTCCGGGTCAGTTCTTGGAGCTCCATCGCGGCTGTTCTAGGACCCAAAAATGGCGTGTCGCTTGCCGAGGACAGGGACATGCTATCCGCGTTAGACATTGGTAGTACTCCTTGTTTGTTGTTTGTTTGGTTTGTCAGTTGAGAAACTCTCTGTCTATACATTACATAGAAGGAGAGAGAGAGAGAGAGAGAGAGAGAGAGAGAGAGAGAGAGAGAGAGAGGGGTTGTATGATTTGTTTGTCTATTGGTATTAATGTATATAGGGGGGTCTAGTATTTGGTGGTGGGTGGTTTCGTGCAAATCAGGGGGATGATTTTTTTTGAGAACGAGATATTTAGGTGAGAAGTTGTACTGCCTTCTTACTTGCTCTCTATCTTCTTATTCTTGCTACCATATATGTACAGCTTTATACTACTAAGTCCAAGCTAGTCTTGAGAGGGGAAACGTCATAAATGAGACCTTTTTTTTTTTGGTACTAAGTGTACCATTGGGTTTCTTGTTAAAGGGTTAATTGACCAAGTTGGCCATTCATGTCACTTTTCAAGCAAAGTTTTGTTCATCCTTAATGTGTTTAGCTAGTAAACAGGGATTAACTAAGTTCTATCTTTTACTCTTTAATTAGCTTACGTAAACTTTTTTCCCGGCCGGTAATGCAAGTGTTTGGTGTCAACTTATGTGTACTTCAGACTGAACCTTGCAGCCCTTTATAGTCATTTTTTAAGATTACACATGAGGGGTGAAGTAACTTCAAGAGTTTTTGAGAAGGAGAGTTGGAATCTGGGATGTTAGGAGGGAGTAAGCCCTCCACTCTCGAAAACTTATTCTGTGGTCTCGGGGCACGGTCATGTAGTTTCCCAACACTCTTTTCTACCAATACTTTCTGTAGGGCCTGGTCTTATGTATAAATCTCACATGAATATTATATGTGTGATGGAGGGCACCACGTGACAGTGCCTCAAAACCACTGAATAATTACTCCTAGGGGTGATACCGGTCCAGTTCAATCTGGTTTGGACATATGTTTTGGGACCGGACCGGTTATTCGGTTTGGAGAAATGGGAAACTGGAACCGATCGAAACTAATCTAGTCCAATTTCATTCGATTGACCTGATTTCGGTCCAGTTTATCCGATTTCCTCTACCATAACAAAACCACCATACACAGCCACCACCACAATCAAGCCATCCCCGCAGCCGCCACCATCATGCCCAAACCACCATTGAAGGGTTTCAAAGCTCCAATTTAAGGGGTTTTGAAGCAAAAATCAGTGGATCCAAAGGGTTTTCACTAGATTCAATCGGAGATGGTGGACAAGGGGTGTGAGAACAAGAGGGACGATGGGTTTTGTTGATCTCCTACTTCTAGATATGAGATCTGTGTGTATGTGTGTGTGTGTGTGTGTGTGTGTGTGAGAGAGAGAGAGAGAGAGAGAGAGAGAGAGAGAGAGAGAGAAAGAGAGAGAGAGAGAGAGTCACAGTGGTTGCAAATCGCCATCGCTGGAGGAGGCCGTAGGAGTGAAGTTGGTGTGTGAGGAAGAAATGAGGATAAAATCTGGATAAGATTTTAAGGTTTGTATTTATATATCTAACTTATGTATGTAATAAATATAATTATTCCACATAAAATACACAACAGGTTGATTTAGGTGGATATAGAAAGAGGGTGCATTTGAGGGTGAATATGTAATGAGGGTGGATCCTACTTCTAAGAAGGGTGAATTGGTATATCCAGTGTTTGGATGGTTTTTTGAGAAAGGGAATTTGGAAGGTGGATATGATGGGATAAGGTGTAAATGACATAATTGCTTCCCCTTATGTTATTTAATGGACCAAAAGGATAATTTCATTATAATTAGAATAAATACATATTTATTATTACGGGAAAATTTTACAAATGGTCCCTTTACTTTGCCTGAATTCTCATTTTCGTCCCTCTAGTACCAATTGCGTTAGTTTTAGCCCTATAGTTTATATTTTGCCTCAATTTCGTCCCTCTTGCTTACGGTGTCAATGAAGCAAATGAAATTGAAGGGCAAAATTGTAATTTCTCCTAACAGAGGGACTAAATTGAGACTTCATACAAACTAGAGGGACTATTTCTAAAAATATTCTTTTTACTTTTGTTTTTGCAAATATAATTAAAAGACAGCATACATAATATATTTTTCATCTCAGTTTTTTTAATCAAAATATGTTGAAAATTTTAAAGCTTTTATTATAAAAACATTATATTTGCAAATTTTTTTTTTTAATGATGTTCCTTACTTAATATAATGGAATATAAAAATGCAAGAGGAAACAATTTGCAAAAATTTTCAACATATAATAGGAGTACTTAATAAGTATTCCATATCACAAAATTTTTTGGAATATATAAACAATTTTAAAGCTTTTACTTTTATTATATTCCATATCACAAATTTTTTTAATGATGTTCCATATCATTAAGTATGGAAATATAATGTTTTTATTATATTCCATATCACAAAAAGTTTTGTTTTTATCTTTTAGTATGGAATTGAAAATCATTATATTCCATACTTAATATTCCATATCATTAGTATCATGTTTTTATAATGTTCTTTATTTTTTCACCCAATAAAAAATAATGTTCAAAATTATTTAGTTAATCTTGTAATCATTGATTAAGAAGTGGATCACTATTGAATAACAAATAAGCGAGTGAACTTTTGACTTGGGGGTGATATTTTAAGCCAACTCACAGCTTTGATATTGCTAACTTATATTGATCTGAAGATGTTATTTTCGTATTTCATTATGTAGCTATATGTCGTTAAATTATTTGAAGACTAAAATAAACTGATTATGTAGCTATTAATATTCAATCTGTATTTATTTGTTATATGAGTGGTCCTATGAGTAAGTCCCAAAAAAATACACTATACCCATGTTTTAATGCAATAGTATTTCATTGGTTAATTAAACAAAAATACAATACACCTAAATACTATTGAACATTTTTTCTTTTTAATCGCGTAACAAAGAACATAACGAGATTGAAAATCCAATTGAAAAAAATACGATACATAGACATTTAACATAGGGGTTACTTTTCGAAGGAATATAATAAAAGCTTTAAAATTTTCAACATATTTTGATTAAAAAAATTGAGATAAAAAATATATTATGTATGGTGTCTTTTAATTATATTTGCAAAAACAAAAGTAAAAAGAATATTTTTAGAAATAGTCCCTCTAGTTTGTATGAAGTCTCAATTTAGTCCCTCTGTGAGGAGAAATGACAATTTTGCCCTTCAATTCCGTTTGCTTCATTGACACCGTAAGCAAGAGGGACGAAATTGAGGCAAAATATAAACTATAGGGCTAAAACTAACGCAATTGGTACTAGAGGGACGAAAATGAGAATTCAGGCAAAGTAAAGGGACCATTTGTAAAATTTTCCCTAATATTAATTGTTGGATAAAATAAATTAGGGCACAAGTCAGAAATTAGGGAAAATCAGAAATTATGGCACAACTTAGGAATTAGGAATCAGAAATTAATTAGGGCACAAATATGAAATTAGGGCAAACCAAATTACGATTTAGGGCACAAATATGAAACCAAATCGTGAAACTAGAACCAATTCAGATCGCGATTTTAGGGCTAACTCAGATTGCAAACCGTACAACAATGGAAGACAAACTCAAACCGTAAAATAATGGAGCTTAACAATAGCTGAGCAAAAAGGAGGAAGACGAGGTAGAGAGCTACAACCGTTAGCTTACGGCCGTGGAGTCACAAGAATTTGAATCGACGACCTCCTCTCTATTCTCTCTTCTCAGTCTCGTTTTTGGGATGACAGAATGGAGCAAAAATCATGAGGAAAGGGAAAAGCAAGGGCAACAAAGTAATTCACCAACCCCGCATATATAACCCCTGTCGTTCACAAATCCACCCTTGAATCCAACTCACGTTTTTCATAGCCAAAGATTGGAGAAGAGGAGAGGGTGGAGATGAAGTACTCCAGCCGCGTCGCATATCGGGGGCAAATCCCGTAGCCAAACAGGCCGTTAGGTCTCGAGTTTGAGCCCCACTCCTTGCAATTTTTACATAACCGGTTTGGTCCAGTGCGCAAGTCCTCAAAACCGGGAACCGGACTAGACCGATTCTATCTGAAAACCGAAAATGGGCCGGTTCGGTTCGATTTTCTGGTTCGGTCCGATTTTCGTAACAGCCCTAATTACTCCTTAGTCTTTCACTTTTATCACTTGCCCAACCATTTGGACTTAACTTTTATAATAAACTCCTGTAAACTAAACTGTTATTTATGTATGAATTTCTTATATATCTTCTCTTTTGTCCGTAACATTGTCCCCAATCACCTTCAAGGGAAAATGCTGAAACAGTCCACCAAATGAGCAGGAACGGATGACAACTTTGACCCGTCTGAAATGTTGTAAGAATAAGGGGCTGTTTGATAAAACTGAAAACTGAAACTGAAAGCTGAAAAATTAAGTACTGAAAGCTGAATGCTGAATTTTTTAAGCTGAAGAGCTGTTTGATAAACATATTAAGCATTAAATTAAAATTAATAGATTAATTTTAGTTTTAATTCTCTTTAATTTTGGTGATTGTGGTGGTGGTGGTGATGGAATGGTAGTGTTGAGGGTAGTGGTGGGACGGTGGAGAGATGGTGGTGTGATAGTGACGGTGGAATGATGGTGGTGCAATGGTGGCGTTGTGGTGGTGGTGGTGGCGGTGGCAGCGTGGTAGTAGTGGTGGCGGTGGCGGAGTGGTGGTGGTGGTGGTGGTAGGGGTGGAGTGGACTAGTGGTGGGTGGTAATGGTTGTGGTGGTGGTAGCGTGGTGGTGGTGGTGAAGTGATGGTGGTGGGGGTGGAGTGGAGTGGAGTAGTGGTGGTGATAGTGGTAGTGTCATGGTGGTGGTGGTGGTGGTGGTGGAGTGATGGTGGTTGTGGCGGTAATGGTTGTGGTGGCGGGTAGCGTGGTAGTGGTGGTAGTGGAATAGTGATGGTTATGGTGGTGGTAGTGTGGTAGTGGAGTAGTGATGGTGGTGGTGGTGGTGGAGGAGGTGGTGGTGGTTGTGGTGGTGTGGTGGTTGAGTGACAACGGTGGTGGTGGATTGGTGGTTGTGGTGGGAGTGCTGGCGGTTGTGGTGGTGGTGGTGGTAGTGGAGTGGTGGTGGAGGAGTGGTGGTGGTGGAGTGATGGTGGTTGCAGTGGTAATGGTTATGGTGGTGGTAGCGTGGTAGTGGTGGCAATAGAATAGTGATGGTTGTGGTGGTGGTAGTGTGGTAGTGGAGTAGTGATGGTGGTGGTGGTGGTGGCGGTGTGGTGGTTGAGTGACGACGGTGGTGGTGGATTGGTGGTTGAATGCAAGCATATAAGAATTCAGTCATAATTAAGTAGCTTAAAGCAATTTAATTTTTATCAACTTTTTACACTATATTTTAAGTGGCACTTAATCTGTTAAGTAATGTAAAATGTGGTTATCAAACCTACTCAATCACTTATTACTTAATTGTTTCAGTTTTAAGTGCTGAATATAGGATATCAAACAACCCCTAAGTCTTAAAACTTTTTAATAGTATTATTTGCACATTAGCCACAGTCTCTGGTGAGTTAGCGTGATCACACCTGTCCCAATTTATATCCTTAAAGTTCTAATCGTCTAAAATTATTTGCACATTAACCACCGTTCCCAGAGTCGGCATGATTCCAAACTGCATGATACAGTCTCCGAAGTGCACGAATATAAAACTTCCAATAAATGAATTTGGTCCATAGAAGGTTGGCCGAAGGTCATATCACTATAACTTACAAACACCATTTGCCCTAACCTTACTTTTCCATTTTCTCAATTAGATTGACTTATTCACGGAGGTTTTGTGAATAGGGTATTCACGGAGTCACGCAATTACATCCGTCCGTTTCGGCCATCAATGGTTGTGATATGTTTTTAAACTATTACCGGTAATAAATATCTTTTAACGGTAATAGTTTGTTTTTAATTCAGACCGTTCAAAACACTTTTGGATGCGCGAGAATGAGCTCCGTAAATAAGATTTTCTTTGATCGACAAAAAGTATTCATTGGATTCATGTTCATAGCCAGTTGATTTGAATATTAATTAACATGTTTTCAGATGGATAAAATGGTGGCCAAACGCTTCCTAATCTCTTCTCCACACGCCTTCATTTCTTCACGAAAGCTACTCCGGCCACTCATTTTCAATTCATGGAATTAATATGGCCCCCGCATTGATCTTTAGCCATAATCTAATTAATCAAAATCACTTTTTGTTAAGCTGATTCGATTATTTTCTCGTTAATGCTTGGATTGGCTTTTTTCTTTCAATGATGCTTGCCCTATCTTTCTCAATGTACCCTTTATCGAGTTTCTAATATAATTTCTTTGCCTATCAAAAAAAAATAAAAATTCATGCAGTTTGATGAGGACTAAGGCCCCGTCCCGCTAAGAAAAATAAGTACTTATTTTTGAATTAAATGTGATATGTTGTAAAAGAATGATCTATCTCGTAAAGTAGAAAATAAGCATTTAAAAGTAAGAACCTTAGCGGAACGAGGCCTAAATCTAGCTATTCAATCTGCGCTCAATGCAAGTTGTGAATCTAAGTTTCGGTCCCAACGTAGGTTTGGTTCTGAGGGAAATATTAATTCCCTCTTAGTATATTTGCTTATCCATTTCAAGTACCAAAAAAAACAAAAAACTTGCCTTATTTAAATTTTCTGTTTTATGATTGCAGTACTGGTAGGTATGGACGTTCATCTACTGTGGACTTAAAATCGTTATAACTGCACAACTAAATATGCTTATTCTAGTTTGTACGTATAAACATATCGACTTACCAGAGAGAGAGAGAGAGAGAGAGAGAGAGAGAGAGAGAGAGAGAGAGAGAGAGAGAGAGGGGTCCCAAATATAAATACAGAAACAGTTGTGCTTTAAATCATATGATCCGTTGGAATATTCCACCAACTCAGATGTATTTTGGTGTAGTATGGTACTTACGTATTAGCTACAATTTGGGTGCATGGCTGTGGCCTAATCTAATCTTGCGTTTTTTTTTGAACAAGTGGCCCTAGACAAAGTTCAATGGAGGAAAAAGATTCATATAGCAGACTCTAAGTAATTGGGACATAAGGCTCGGTTTGATTTGGTAAATTAAAGGAGACCAATGAAACGTGACGACTGACACATCTCATAAATTTTGATACAATAGGGTGTGAAGTTTCGGGTTCGAATTAGAATTTTGTTATTTTCATACGTATCTAGGAGCCATGTGGGCAAGTGGATCGAGTGAAGTGCAGTTGGTGCCTCCCTTATATGCACATGGGCAGGATTTGATTCTCGTAAGCACACATCCCCCTCCCCAAGTCCCTTAGGATAGATAAGATTAGGATTAATGAATGGCCAAAAGAAGAAGAAGAAGAAGAAGCCACGTGAGCCTATATTTCCTTAACAATCCATCCTCACATATAGCTGCGTTTGAGGTATGTCACATGTAGTCTCATATTTTTGGGTCTATCATCGTGAAAGATTTTTGCTGGTATGTCATCGTTGGGTGTAAATTGTGAATTTTTAAAATGTGGAATGGAATGGGCTCTGCTCATACCATATGTGAAAACTTTATATCCAATGAAAAATCAATTGACAATGAGTGGAAAGATCCCTACATTATATTAAGTGATCACTTATTTTACTCCCAAGCAATATGAGACAATATTTCCTTGACATTGAATACATTAAGTCTGTTGACATAGACTTATTATAAATAGATCTCACACAGATTTTTGTGTGGGGCCCACTTCGGGTCCCACACAAACAATCCGAACCGTTTATTCAATATAAAATGTTTTTTTTAAGGGCTCACATGAAAAATCAGCTTAATTCAATACCTATAGGTGCTTGATCCAATCATCTAACTTTTCATTATCTTGAAATCCGAATGAAAAGTCAGATGATTGGATCGAGCACCTATATATATTGGATTAAGTTGATTTTTCGCGAGGGCCCTTGAAAAAATATTTTGCATTTAATGAACGGTTCGGATTGTTTGTGTGGAACCCGGAGTGGGCCCCACACAAAAATCTGTGCGTGATTTATGTGCAATTATCTGTGTAAATAGCACAGTTGCATTGAATATAAGAATTTTTGAATAAAAAAATTTGACAATATAATTGAATGGTCAGATAGTGTTTTCTTGAAAATTAATATATGGAGTACTACTCAAATAAAAGAAGGTTTACAGAAAATAGTAGGGCGAAGGAAAAACGGTGAAACTTAAAGTACAAATTTATTTACTATATATTGTACTTTCAAATTCTATTTCGCAAAATTTATTCCGCAAATTTCACCCAACAAATTTCATAGATTCTGATTATAACTTAAAAATTAATGTTTTAGCTCCCAAGCATCCAAAAAACAGAGTGATCAAAATAACTCTCATCCTTACGTCAGGTTACTCGAGGGTATGGGTGAGTCCTCTAAATGGAATTTTCACTACCATATTTACGTGTTTGGTCGATCAAAATGATGCTTCAATGAAACTTATAACAAAAAATGAATCCCAAAAACAGGGTGAACAAACTCATCTCAATTTTCGATGTCGACATTGGCCCGAATAGGATAAGATTTTACAAATCGTAGCAATGAAAAATATCAGAACGGGCATCCGTTCCCATGGATGAACTTGTTATTAGAGCAATGCCACTCCAGTTACAAAGTCATGGGCTCATATAACCAAGTCAAAATCTCAAAGACTGGGCATTAATCTTGTGAATTTGGACAACCCAAGGCATTTGAATTCGTCGTCTAAAGAAGACCTGAGATTAGATGGTCAAAGACATCAAACCTATTATGGTGCTATGAGTGCAATTCGGGTAATTAAGTTGGACAAGTTTTCTTACCCATTTTTTTTGAAAGGCAAAAGAAAGGAATATACTAATCATAAACCAATATTACAACGAGAAAAACTAGCACCCCAGCCCTCGACAATCACATGCCACCATAGATCCCGATCGAAAGAGTTGGTGAGAAACCAATCATGATATACATGAGATAGGCAAAGACACAAAAGAGTTGGTGAGAAACCAATCATGATATACATGAGATAGGCAAAGACACAAAATATCAATGGGATCAGGGGAAGCATAAGCCCCTCCTTTAGATAAACACCTGCCTAGCTAAGAAACCAAATCAAGCCTAAAACAGATGCCTCAGTGAAACCACACCAATGAAGACAAAAAGAAAACCACAGGGCCAGGATGAAGTCCCCCACGATGAGACCACCAGTAATTCAAGAAAAGTGACCAGCGGAATTTACGAGAAGACTGGTTGCGTACTAATCAAACAAATGATAGGTACTCGTAGCCGCGAGCAGTTCTTGAATCCACAAGAAAAAGAGATAAACTAAGAGATTTTACTAATGAAAAGTTTTAAAAGATGAATAATTGAATAGGTTACAGCTCTTTTTATAAGACCCTAACCCTAGAAATCCTACTGTAAAAGGAATAATAAATCATGCCAAAACAAGCAGCATTAAATAAAAGATATTTCCTAATTAATTAAAATAAAATCCTAATTCTTGTAGACCAAGAATTCTAATAAAGGTAGAAATTAAAATCAAACCGAATACGGAAAGTTAATAATTCTAACCTAAACGAAAATATTCATAGTCAAAATCTTATTCTAAAACAATAAAAATAAAATACAAAAACTCTCCATTTTTTTCATACATTAGTCTCTTTTTCTTCAAAAGAACTCGCCCTCGAGTTCTCATTAGAAACTTGCCACCTTTCATTCCAAAGAAATAGATATTTGGAATACTTCAACCTCTCATTCGTCTTCCAAAAATCATTCAAAGAAAAATATTTATGCAATGATTTTTTTTTATTCATACTTCAACTTGTTGATAATATCCACCAGATGGGAATTGAAAATCAAATCAAACTTCTCAACACCAAGAAAATCAACAACGTAAATTTTATGTTGACTTTGTGGGTTCCCTTGATGTTGTCCCATCTTAAAATTGGTTGGCACTCCTTTTTCAGAAAATCGATTTCCCATAGCAAATATATTTTCTTGTAGTGTTGCAGTCAACTCTGTTGTGGGTGATTCATCAAGCCCAAATATACAAATCTCCAATGCAATATTATTTTGGTCATCCGCAACCTCATCTGAAATAATTTCAATATTCTCTTGCACACAAGTATTGATGTCAATTTCATATTGATCACGAACTTCAATTTTGCATTCCTCTTTTTCGCTAATATCAAGGTCAACTTTCTCTTTATCATCACCTTCAATGTACCCATAATGACTGCATTCTACATCGACCTCCACTATTTCTTCGATATTAGGTTCAACAAATATTACCTTCTCTAGTTCAACTCGATCTCCTTCCTCTTCGGCAATCTCATATCCATCAATACAATTAAGAAGTGTCGAACTTGAAGTTGAAAGAGCATGGCTAGTTTGTTGACTTTCAGAAATTGCTTGGTATTTACTCAAATAACTTGTAACTATTTGTGAAAAATATTGCAAATCAAAAGTACCTTGGAAGGAATGTTTGGACTCAAGCTTCCTTCGATACTCTTGATACAACATATGTCCATGATTTGTCTGAAGAAATCTATCACTCATCAATCGTCTCATCCTGGGCCATGTCCTAATGGGTTGTTTATATTGCCGCAGTCTATCGGACTGCAATCGTTCCCACCACGTAGAAACATAGCCATATAATTTACGAGCTGCATATTTGACCTCCTTTTCTTCAGGAATATCCGTGTAGAATTCAAAGAATTTATCTACTTTACGAAACCAATAAATAAAATTCTCAGGATGGCAATACCCATGAAAAGTCGGAATTATTGGTTCTACCTGAAAAGTTGAAAAGTCGTCATCTGTGCGATAAAACCCTTCAGACCTTGAATGTCGCTTCTTCGACTGATATCCATAGTAATCCTCAAATAACTCGTCTTCAGATTCATTCTCACTATCAAGTTGATAATAAGAATATCCTCCGGAGACGTTTTGGCTAATAGGTTGGTTGTGGACAAATCCCTCAACGCGGTTCCTATCAATTTTGTGTTTAACAGATTGACCATGGGCAAATCCCTTGGTGCGGGTCCTGTTAAATCCTTCCCTATGACCATCGTCAACAGGGTTTGTGTATCTTCCACGGACGAGTGCCATCGAGCCAGGCAAAACCGTGCTCTGATACCACTTGACGCAGCGGAATTCACGAGAAGACTAGTTGCGTACTAATCAAACGAATGATAGGTACTCGTAGCCACGAGCAGTTCTTGAATCCACAAGAAAAATAGATAAACTCAGAGATTTTATTAATGAAAAGTTTTAAAAGATGAATAATTGAATAGGTTACAACTCTTTTTATAAGACCCTAACCCTAGGAATCCTATTGTAAAAGAAATAATAAATCATGCCAAAACAAGCGGGATTAAATAAAAGATATTTCCTAATTAATTAAAATAAAATCCTAATTCTTGTAGACCAAGAATCCTAATAAAGGTAGAAATCAAAATCAAACCGAATACGAAAAGTTAATAATTCTAACCTAAACGAAAATATTCCTAGTCAAAATCTTATTCTAAAACAATAAAAATAAAATACAAAAACTCTCCATTTTTTGTCCTACATCAAAAAGAGTGATCAGCATTGCGATTCAGATGTGAGAGCGGCAGAAGCAGGTGGTTCTGGCCCTTCATTACCAAATGGAACAGGAACCGCAGCTTCAAATGGAATTTAACCAGCAGCAGCAATTGGAAAAAACATGCCAGGAAATAGTAGTATCGAAGAAGAAATCTCCCCATCATCTACCAATGGCCCAACCGGATCCTGAAAATCAACTACGGAAAAAGGATGGCGTCTTCGAAATCATGACCTGCTTTAACTTGAATAATCCATGTTTTGCTCCCACACGCTGTTTTTAACCCGAAAGGCATAACTGACCATTGAAAATGGTGGTCTGGAATGCAGAATCCGGTTTTGGGACTATCATTTGGATGGATTCCTAACTGGGATTGGGAAGTGAGAAAAACCTGATATTATCATCAAGCCACGAGGGGCCGAAATGGAATTTCCCCAAAGAGACAAACTCACATGTCCAAACACACAAAACAAGCTCCTGATAAAAATAGCACTCCATATAAGATCCCAACCCACAACCCAAACCAGCGCTGGACAACAAAGAGAACTAAGACCTAACCAAAGCCCGAAAAGAGACCCGTCTGGTAAGGCAGAACCAAGACAGAACCAAATTAAGAAACCAGACCCTCCCCAAACCAAAGAGTCACGATACCACGACTCTCAAACCCTTTGCCTTTCTAACCCCAATAATACATCTTTTGAAATCATCGGTTGAGTAGTGCTTGAGATTGAACCTGGCTTTAACCCAGAAAGTAATTCTCACCTTGATTATATCCTCCAAAGCTGCTTATCAAGGACCTTGTTGTCGAAAATAATCTCATTTCTTGACAGCCATATAGACCATATGACTGCAAAGAAACAAGAATGCCAGCATCTGTTTTCAACCTCCTTGTATATCTGTGACATCCACCAGCTCAGGTGTCCATAAATTGAAGGAGGGCATGCCCCACCACTGCATAATATTAGACCAAACTCCCCATGAAACATTGCAATGGAGCAAGAGATGTTCAGTTGATTCTTCAACCTGGTTGCATAGGGGACACAAGCCCACACCCTATAATCACCTGATAATCAAGATGTTCTTCTGATTAGTTCATCTGCTGTAGCTATCTTTCCTTGAAGTGCTTGCCACAAGAAGATTCCAATCTTTGTGGGGCAAGCATTACTCCATATTAGATTGCACATAGGGCCAATTGGGTTGGAATTGTTAAGAGAGTTTTCCAACATTTCATAGCACAGTTTGACTGAAAAGCACCCAGAGTTTTCATCTCATCTCCATCTCAACTGATCCATCCCCAAATTATTCAGAACAACCTGACTGAGAAAGCTCTGCAATTCTGTTAATAAAGCTTCTTCCCCCACAAAAAGACTTCTTCTAAAGGTCAATCTTCTAAGTCATGGCACTAAATCTTCTAATTTGTGCGCAGCTTTGATGACAAATATTTGAGCAATATTTGTCCCAACTGATAGATTGATTTGGATGTTCCAAGAATATTTAGTGCAAGGCAAACTGAATCTGTATTTAGTCCCACTAAATCTTCTAAAATGTTCCAAGAATATTTTATGCTTCTGTATTTCATGAAGATTCAAATAGCTATGTTCAGAACTAGTAGTTTTTGTGCTCAGTTTCATTTATGCTAATCATGGCCTAAACTTACAATGGAAGCCTTATCTGGGCAACACTTATCGATCATGATATTTCGCTAACACTCTTTGATCTCGTTGAGTTGGGATCTGGACTGAGCTCCTTCTTCCCAACTCTGCAAAACAGCAAACCATGTTAGTGCCTGGCATGCCGGGGACGACCGGTAGACACTCCGACGGCTAAGTAAGTTCCAGTTTAAGGAAGGGAAGTACACAGCTAGAGTGAGTCAGGACGGCCTACCTCTCTCAGCAGACAGCAATCAACTTATATCATATTATAAGTTTAAAGTCAGAATCATCAACCCAAATGAAACGTATATTTGCTTCAATAGTAGCAAATGTAGGCATCCAAGGCCTGTGCTTCCATAAGCCCAGTTACCCTGTACTCTTAACCACAACCCAACTACCCTGATGTCAATAGCAGCACAATGCTTGGTCCCTGCTTCTGTAAGTTATATACCTCTTGGAATTTCCAAGGGCTCTTATGGTGTGATGCATTACATTTCCCTTGATGAAGTAGTAGTTACAGTTTCGGTCAACCAAAAACTTACAGATTACCTAAAAGCCATACCTTAAAATTGGATCTGAGAGACCCTGTCAAATGGAGGTGAAAATAATCATGTAGCCTTTCATGTTCCTTTGTCTTTTAAGTCTCCACAAATGGTTCCTTCCTCTTTCCACTCTTTCTTACACAAGTCTTCATTGTAACAAGGACAAACTCCCTCGCACGATATATCTTAACGAATACAAATCTTCCTGTGTGCTCATTTCTCTGTTCTACTGGATTTCATTGGTTCACGGGACTATATGAGTCAACAACCGTTGCCCCCGGACCAACAAGGTCCCAGGGAGCAGAGAAGAGGGCAAGAAATGGGATAGCTTGGTGAAGAATTTAACAGAACCAAGCAAATGCTATTCTCTTCTCAATTTTTGCTTTCCTCATGTTTATGTCCACTTTCACTACCAAATTAACACTCATATTCTTGCAGACCCTTCAAACAAAGAAAACAACAGATTTTGCTATCCATCAGAAGAAAGCACATGTTATGCTAATTGGTGCTGCTTAACCAAGCATGGAACCGGCTCATGCCAAAGCATGAAGCAAATGTTTCCATCGTTAGCCTATTTCGCTCTAATCAGGACGCTTTAACATGAAACATGAAGCAAAAAGCATACCCTATTTCCTTGCATACGGTTATACAATATTGGCCTATGATTGTGTCTTCGTTGACTTTGGTTCTATTTTTGAAACTGTTTAATGTCAAGGTATACACCAGATAGTATAAGGATCTCAACTTGTATTGCGCAAGTACTTATTTTTTACACACGCTTCATTTGAAGATAAAGAAGAAAAACAAAAAACAAAAAAGGAAGAAGAAGAAGAAAAGAAAGGTTGAAAAAAAGTTGATATAGTTCTTCGATGTCCAACCTTCACCCATTCAACGAAAGGCGAGGGTCAGCGGTTGGACCAAGTATAAAAAACCATGTGGGATCAAATATAACTATAGAAGGACATGTATTTTACAAGCCCCAAATCTCCATAAGGAAGCTTTTTTCGCAAGTCTTTTCTTTTTTTTGTCAAGGCCGCACAAGTTTTCTCTCACTCTGTCTTGGGCTTTAAAGCTTTTCCCGAGCAGGATGTGAAAAGTCCTCTGGTACTCCTCCCCGCAAACTTTAGAACCTCATCGATCAAAATCACCGGGAAAGCAACTGCCAAAACCAATATCCATTCATTGAGGCCTAGGGGCACTATACCAAACACATGAGCCAAGAATGGCACGTAGAGAATCAGAAAGTGCAAGGAGAACGAAACGGTCATGGCCAGAAGGAGCCAAGGGTTGACCCAAGGGGGCATCGTTAGGAGGCTCGTGTCCTCAGAAAGGGCATTGAGCGAATTGAACATCTCGATGGCAACGAGGGCCGAGAGGGAGAGTGTGGTGGCCTTCACTTTTCCTTGCTTGAAGTAATCGCACGGGTTGTTGTCGAAGGAGAACACTTGTGAGCCGGCTGTGAAAGGGGATACCGTGAAGTTCTCCCAAGATGAGCATTGGCCCCAGTTTGCAAGCTGGGAGTATGAGACTAGGGTGTGGCCATCGGCACTAAGGTCAATGCCCAAGAAAGAACCATGCGTGTACCAAATTACGAACACCCCCACGGTTGCTATTCCAACATATAGTCCAATGACCTGTGCAAAACCAGTTGGAAAAGTATGCAATTTAGAGCGCAATCTAAAGGACATGGTGTGGTAAAGAGTAGCATTTTGTTGTCTGGAAAGGTTGTCACTTGTCCGTTTTATGCTCACAAGAACCAGGAAACACGTTTGTTTTCATATTTTCTCAATCAAGTAAAACATGCTAAAAACAAACAAAAGTTTTTGAGAAGTTTTTTTTTTTTGCTTTTCTGACCACAAGAGAGGGGATGGATAGAGGGGCCACCGGAGAGAGGGAGTTACCGGTGGGAGGGGTTTGGCAGAGGTGGCGGCGAGGGAGAAAATAACAAACTTTGAAAACAAGAGAAAAACTTATTTTGTTCCAAGCATTTTAAGAATCTCAAAACGGTCACGAAATATGTTTTCAGATTTTTTCAGCAACAAAACTAGAAAACGGGAAACAAACCATTACCAAATAAACTTTGGCAAAACGAGTTTTTCAGTGAGATTATGGATCCTGTACCAGATAACGGAACAAAGTCCAAGCGCTGATGAGACTGTCATCACTTCGACGAGGGGGTTTCTTCATGATGTCCCTATCAGGTGGGTTGAATCCCAAGGCTGTCGCTGGGGGTCCGTCAGTGACAAGGTTAACCCACAAGAGTTGAACGGGGATCAAGCCTTCAGGAACCCCTAACGCCGCTGTCAAGAATATAGAGGCAACTTCACCTATGTTCGAGGAGATCATGTACCTGCAACATGAGGTTGAACCATTCAGAACAAGAACCCATAGATTATCCTTGATTCAATCACAATATTAGACATTTGATCTAAACAGGAACAGGAGGGATCCATAAAAAGGAGTATCGATTTTATCGAGATCAAAGGAAAAAAGAACAAAGTACTCTTCACAGACAAGCTACATAGAATAGAGATGCCACCTGATGAAAGCTTTCATATTGTTGTAAATAGCTCTCCCTTCACCAACAGCAGACACAATTGAACTAAAGTTGTCATCAGCTAAAACCATGTCAGAAGCTTCCTTAGCAACCTGAAAAACGAGCATTACTCAGCGCCATGTTTGCGATAATGTTCCATAGAGAGAGAGAGAGAGAGAGAGCACCTCTGTCCCGGCAATGCCCATAGCTATTCCGATATCAGCCAGTTTCAAAGCAGGGGCATCGTTCACTCCATCACCGGTCATAGCAACCACCTCACCATCTTCTTTAAGTAGCCTTACAATCTCCTGTTTATGCCTCGGTTCAGCCCTAGAGAACAAAAGCCCACCAGTTTGTCTAAGATGGGCTTTCTGGTCTTTAAGTTCCATAAAATCTCTCCCGGTTAAGCTCGTTGAAGTTATGTCTTCTTCCGGTGAAAATACTCCTATTTCGCGACATATTGCTTCTGCTGTGTTCTTGTTATCACCCGTAATAACCATCACGCGAATCCCAGCTTCCTTGCAATCCTTAATAGCTTGGTAAACTTCTTCTCGTGGAGGGTCCTGCATGAATTTCGCCATAAATTGTCTACTGTCACCTCACTCAACATATTCCAAATAGAGTAAAATGAGGCAAAGTCGTTTTTTACTAACCCTTAGGCCAACCATGCCGACAAAAGTAAGGTCGCTCTCGATCGATGAATAATTCGATGGGTTGAGTAAAAGCTGGTGAGCTGGATGATCCTCGTCGCCATCGTATGTTTCAAAATCTGAAAGATCGTCTTTGTAGGCAAATCCCAGACAACGTAAGGCGCTGGTTGACATTCCATGGAGGGCTTCCAAAATGACGTTCTTCGAATTTTGGTCAAGTTCTACCACAGAGCCATCTAGCAACTGGACAGAAGTGCTTCTCTCCAGTAGATTTTCCACTGCACCCTGCAGCCACAGTTAAGCATTTATGTAAGACTTCCTAGAAGCAGCAAGGATTCAAGAACCTACAAGATTTGTGAAGCAATTAACCCCAAGGGGTTTGGCCGCTTCGGCATAGGATAGCAACTAAAGGGCCTGCCCCCAAGAGGTCCGAAGGTCAAATCTCACGAATGCCAAATGTCCCAAACGTTGGGGCCATTGGAATTTGCCTGTTCGTTAATTCTACAGCCACGTAGTCGGTGCTTGCAAGTTGGCCTAGACACCCGATTATCAAATGGAAAAAGAGCTGTGAAGCAAAATGCACATTCTTCTTTTATCTTTTCTTACATCCCATAGCTCTAGGGTTGAAGAGGAGTAATGTCCACAGTAGAATAAGAACCAGGGCCGACCCTATACATTTCGGGACCCAGGACGAACTAGTAATAGGGACCCGTATTCGTGTGTATAGAAGATTTGAAAAATATCATTTGGAATAATTTGAACTATAAAACAAATTGTTGAAGCAAGAAAAATCATGTACAGTATTTGCAATTTTGCTAGATAATCTTGGAGTAACAATGGTTAAGATCGATGTGCCATGCCAAGAGGCCTCAGGTCCCACAACATCACGGGGCGCACTTAAGTGCTAAGAGAAAAGAGGTTAGGAATTCAACTACTCCCTCAAGTTGTTAATCGAACTGTTCTAATAATACTGATTTTCGCCGATACAAAAAAAAATGCATCCATATTCTTGCATAGGTTTGTTTTCAAAACGCAAACCGGCTTGTTCGAACTTGGAACTAGACGATGACGCACGCTCACGCCACTGCTAAAGCATGTCACATGATTCAAGAAAAAGTTGACCTAAATGAGAAATAAGATTTCTGTCTCAATAAGGGCCTCATTTTTTAACCAACTGATGGGAGCTCTAAGCGGCAGCCTAGTGGGCTTATGCCTAGAGCTGAGAACATATAGATCAATAAATCATCCCAAACCCCTCTTGTATCCATTTAAGTTGAAAACAAGGACAAAATAAACAACCAAATGAATTGAGAATCAACCTTCCACCAGATCACCTGTACCAAAATATGTTTACCTCTGCTCCCATGCATTTTCAGCCGCAGGAGGAAGATACTTTTGTGCAATCCTATGGCTGAAAATGCACGAGAACATAGGTACAGAGAGTTTCTCGGTACAAAAGATTTGAGTTCAATCAACCTAATGAGTCGAATCAGATGGACTCAACTTTTGTAGAATAACGTTATGTAGGAAGTTATAAACTAGTATTTCTGTATACGAATGCACACTGCGTTATACCTTATTTTTCGGATTATTGTTTCTCCTCATTCACAAACCTCGGCTCAGTTGACCCTTTTCTTTCTTAAGGGATGAGTTTCATTTTTCTGTTTTTGCCTTGCAACGTTTGTGAAATTTTTGAAATAATTTTTAGCGCCAAAAGCACTTGCTAGCGGCCATGAAGCGAGCAAAAAATCAGATTGAAAGCCATACGTAGCAGGAATCGGCCAACGCAGCCATATATGCAGGTGTGAATTTTATATTGCACTGGTATAACAAGGTGTAGCAGTATCGAAAGACCGAAAAACCAATCCATGGCCCAAAAGGCATATTCGAAGTACGCATATGTTTGGTCCGGAACCTTGTTCGGTTAAGGGTTTTGGATTCTAATCATTATCCTATTTCTCTTCAATCATTCCTCTCATTTTTCTGTCTATCGAGAAATTTTTCGGTGCCGGGTGGGTATATCCCACGTGGTACCCACTCGGTACATCCGGGCCATTCAATACACTTTTGAACAGCTCAGATTAAAACTCTCTCTTCTCTCAGCCCAACACTTTCTCTTTCCAAATCCGAGCCGTCCAAAAATGCAATGGATTGCTCGGATGCGCCGAGACCGGGCACCACTTGATACCTACCCGGCACAGAAATTTTTTCCATCTCTATCCCTCTCCAATCATTACCCATATTTTCAATCATTACTTTATTTCTCCCTAAACTCATTACTTACGAATCTAAATCGAAAATCCCAAAACGAACAGGTACCAGGTACCCTTTAAAAAATAGAAAAAAAAAATAAAGAAAGGAATTGGTTGATGTGAAGACTTCCCTAAACGTTACTGTCAAAAGTTGTTTCGAGGAACTTTCCAACCCTTTAAAAAATAGAAAAAAAAACACAGACAGGCACAGGTGGAAAAAGGTTACCTTCACCAGCAGGGACCTCTTCCCCGTCGGAGAGTTGACAATCACGCCCATCGACTTCCTGTCCCTGTCGAACTCCAGAGTTGCCACTCTCCTCACAGTCTTTTTCCAGTGTCGGCAACACCCTTTTAAAATATCAGGAAAAAACAAACAAGGAAAGCGAATCAAGATTGCAGTCCAAGTGATCGCAACCGTGAGTTAGCGTCTTTCCACGGTCTATGTTTGTTTTGAATCATTTACCGGTAACGATATAGTTTTACCGGTAAAAGATTTGAACCATTAATTGTCAATATGAACGATTTCAGATTGGACTGTACGCTCTTCTCTGCAGTCCACTGCAGAGAAGCCGGATCCCATGCCAAATATCTTCCAGTGCAATGTACATATGCTGAACGGAAGGAAAAAAAAATAAAATCACGGGAAGAGCAAAAAATATTTGAGTCAATTGGGACATACCTAATATCGTATCAGAGGGACTCGAATACGCATCGTCTTCGGATTTTTCCGGAATGCCCATTTTTTCCACTAGTACCTGAAATAACGAAGTGTCACGTTCGCAAATTATAAACAGATAATGTTATCAGTTCGAAAAAAGAAAGCAGATTGGTTGCCTAGTGTGATGCGGCTAAAATTCGCAAAACTGTCGAAGTACGTACTGTCCTATGCTTTTCCAATCGCGAACGGATTCTTGCAATGTTCAAAATTTCGAAAAGATGGCTTTTTGAATTTTAGGTTGTCGAAAGCAATCGATATGTTCGTGAAAATGAATTATGGACAGATTTTAAAATTTTTGGAGAACAGAGCTTAACCGCAACTTCAAAGCTATCGCAAGCTATAGCAAACACATGTTTAACAACAACAAAATCTGAAGTTATAATCTGAAATCTATTTATAAAACTATGGCAAATGCCCCTAACGAAGCCAAGCAACTACTCAACCTGCATTGCTAAGCAAAAAGAAAAGAAAAAAGAAGCTACTCAACATGCATTATTAGTTTTGATCATTCTTTATCTGCAATTCCATCTCAGAAACATTATAACAGAAAAAGACTTGCGTAGTGCGGTTGTGCACTACAGAGCTCTCGAATTCGAAAATTAACACATTTTTGGCGTAAAGTTTATGACAAGAAGCATTTCTTCTATATCCATCCTCAATGGGGTCCACACATAGTAAAAGTATTGCTCCGTAAACTAACCGAAAAATGAAAACACAAAAACTGAAATGAAAACAAATGAAATGAACGGTCCAGATTTAAAAAAACTCTTCCATAGACCGTTCATTTGTTTTCCTATTTTGGGTGTCCTGGACCGTATCATTTCTGAAACAAAAAATACTCACAGAAAGCAGAAAGCAAAAAAGCATGGAAATGATCATTTCTATGTACCTTGAGGGCAGCTTCAGTAGGCATACCACTGGCAACGAACTTGTGGTCCGAATGAGCCACACCCGCATCGTTACAAACCGCAGCGATTTTCGCCATCGTTTTCAAATTCTCGTCCATGCCTTCCGCAGGCCAATCGTGTATCTTCCCATCACCGGGATTGTAAGTAGTCCCGTCCACCTTGAACCCCCTCACCTCCTCCCTCCGCGCCCCCATCGCCACCACCTTCGCCACCGCCATCTGGTTCGTCGTCAGCGTCCCCGTCTTGTCCGAGCATATCACCGTCGTGCACCCCAGCGTCTCCACGCTCGGCAGCTTCCTCACCAGCGCGTTCTTCTGGGCCATCTTGCGCGTACCCAGTGCCAGGCACGTGGTGATCACCGCCGGCAAACCCTCGGGAATCGCTGCCACCGCCAACGCCACGGCGATCTCGAAGTAATAGGTGCATTTCTCGAAGGAGAACTTGAAGTTCTTAGGCCACCACCCGTTGGTGCCGTATTCCCATGTGAAGAAATACTTCACGTTTATAATCCAAACTAGTATGCAAATTAACCCGATTATTTTCGTCAGCGACTCTCCGAATTCGTTCAGTTTCTTCTTCAACGGCGTGTCCTCTTCGAGCTGGGACGCGAAGTGGATTTGACTGTGGACTTTTCCAATCTCCGTTTCCATTCCCGTTTGGGTAACCAGGCACACGCAGTTGCCGTTGACGACGGTGGTACTGGCGAAAACCATGCATTTTTTGTCCTGTATATCACAATCAGCTTCCGGAATTGGTTTGATGGTCTTGTTAACGGCCTGGCTCTCCCCTGTTAAGGACCCCTGTTCGATTCGCAGAGTCGACGAGATCATCTCCACCAGCCTCATATCCGCGGGAGCCTTATCGCCGACTTTCAGCTCGACGATGTCTCCCGGGACGAGCTCTTTCGCCGGGAGATTCGGGATCCTCTTCCCTTCCCGGATAACCGAAGCGCTGTCGGACTGAATCTCTTTCAAGGCCTCCAACGCTTTCTCGGCATTGTTCTCCTGCCAGACGCCGACGATGGCGTTCAGTATCAGGATCAGGAAGATCACCATCGGCTCCACGAAGGCCGTGAGCTCGTCGCCGCCGCCCTCCCCTCCGTCGTACAAGGCGAGCACGAAGGAGATGATGGCAGCAGCGAGGAGGATCCGGACCAGGGTGTCGTTGAACTGGTCCAGAATCAACCTCCAGATCGACGGGCCGTCGTGCTTCTCCAACTCGTTGTAGCCGTGGATTTTGAGCCGATTTTGGACCTCCCAGTAGCTCAGCCCGGAGGTTTTCGTCACTTCGTAGTGTTTCTCGCATTCTTGCACTTCCTTCGCCCATGCTGGGTAGGTCTTCTTCTCCGGGATTGTGGCTTTCGGGCTCGGTATTTCTTCCTTTAGATAGTCTTCCCCTACTTTACCCATGTCGAAGTACAAGAAATTTTCTTCTCAAAATTTATTTTTGTTGGGTATCGATGGATGCGACAAGCGAACCAGAAATTGCGATTCGCAGCGATAAGACTCGCAACTCTGTTTAACGATTTTAGTCTTGTTGACGAAGAAAGAGTAGATCTCTTTTCGAACAAGAATTTGATTGCGAAAGCTGAAACCGAACTGAAAGCGAATACGAATACAAGGACAAAGACCCGGATTGTATTTGAGCAATTATGAGATGAAGAAGTCAAAATGGCGATATAGCTTTCGATGGAAGAAAGAAAAGGAGTGTTGGCCAAGGCTAAAACCAAATTGTGGAAGATGTAGCTTTCAAAATGGTTTTTTGTACTAAATGTCTTTGGGCTTTGAGAAGAAGTAAGCTTCCAAGAAGAATCCTTGGAAATTGCTTCTATTGGTGTGGTAGAGGAAATTGGAAGTTTAAAAAAGAAGACAAAGAGGGAATTCCATTAGCTCAATTGGCTATGTGCATTGAGGTTTGTGACTAGGTGACTTTTTTTTTTCTCTTGTTTTTTTGTCTTTTTAGAGATTCTATGGAGACTAGGCCTTTTCTTCTTCGTCCCCTTTTTATAGTCTCGGTTCTCGAATAAATTATTCAGTAGCCTATAAATACCGTCAAGTGATACTGCAGATCAGGAGGCGGAGCTGGTATGTAGGGGAGGTGGCTCTTGCCACCCCCGTTTCACAATTTCTTTAAAAATAAAATAAAATTACCTAGAGTGGTCTAGTGATATGCCTTAGGGTTCTATTAAAACTCTTGCACTAGAGTTCGAAACCCTGAGTCACCATTTTTATTTTTCCTCTTTTCAATATCATATCTATCTCTCTCTCTCTCTCTCATTTTAAGTTTTTGCTTAAATTCCCACATTTTTTTTTTTCCCCCCCCCCCCCCCCCCCACAAGTTTAGTATTTTTTTTGTGCATAAATTCCCATATGGGTTTATTTATTTTATTTTTTACTAATTGGAGATGAACGTAATGCATTTGGACAATATATTTTTTCCCCACAAGTTCAGTAATTTTTTTCTCACATGGTTTGTATTTTGTCCACTAAGTAGAGAGGAACGTAACACATTTGGACATTAATCCCCCCCCCCCCAAGAGTTTCGTATCTTTTTTGCATGTTTTTTTACGGATTATAGTGACTGTGTATTGACATAAAAATTGAATTCACAAACTTATCGATTTACATACTTGTATGATTTAATTACAGTGCCACTCCCATGTCCGAAATCCTGGCTTCACCACTACTCCAGATGACTTAAAAAATTACACATTCTTTTAGAATTCACGACTAAGTGTATGAACCTTATTTAAATGTGCGATTTCGGAAAATCATAGCGCTCTCTCTCAAATCTCAGTGGCACTACTTTTTCTCTCTTTTCAAGGAATTAACATAACAATATAGGAAGCTTCCTCGATCCATCTTTTCGGGTTATAAAGTGCAAAAGGGGTAGTTGTGGAATGACAGTGACATCGATCCATGGTGGATATTTGTAAAATATTTATTTGCCCCATTTGATAAACGGATTGGAGGTTGGGATTGGATTACGAAGGTGATGGTATTAGTAATTCTTTGTTTGGTTTCCAAAATTGGTCCGGATTGGTAGTCCCATGGGATAAACAATCCGGCCTTTAGGGGGTATTAGCAATACCCCGTGGGACTTGGTATTGACAGTCCAATCCCAACTCCTTCACATTACCAATCTCTTCTCATTACCAATTTCTTCTATCAATCCAATCCCATCGTCTAATCCCATCTCAAACAAACATGATATTAATAATTCCATCATCTAATCCCATCCTAAACAAACATACTCATTATCAATCCCTTCTCATTAACAATCCCTTCTCATTACCAATCCCAACCCTAATCCCATCTCCTTACGAATCCCATCCATCTATCACTGTTATCAAACGGGGCCTAAGTGTGAACTTTTATTCTAATGTCTTTTTGGGAAGCTGTTGTACGGAGTATTAATTAGAACAGGTTTCCTCTGGTGGGGATTTGGGGAAGCATTATCCCCGAGAGCTGCTTTTCACCCCCTCCCCTGACAACACCCCCCCCCCGGCCGGCCCCACGTCCCATTTCCCGGATTATCGCCCCCTTCTCTCTCTCTCCCTTTTTTTTCTTTCTTCCTTTCTTTTACGGTTTGCATCTTCTTCTTTTTTTCTCATTTTCTTTCTTTCTTTCTTTCCAATTTGCTTTTTTTTTTTTGACCGCTTTATTTTTTTTTTTCTATTCAGTTTGAAAATTTTCTTTCTTTCTTTTTCTTTCTTTTCAATTTGAATTTTTTTTCTTTTTTTAATTTACAATTATTTTCTTTATTTGTTTCTTTTCCCATTTACCTCCCTTATGTTTTTTTTTGGTTAACTCAATCCGGTTATTAAAAAAAAAAAAAGTGGTCAGTGGTCTAGGCAACCGAGCAACCGAATAATTTTTCCTCCTAGGTTTCGCAAAAAACAAAATTTTCTTGCTGATCAAAAAAAAAATCTCTCAAAAAAATTTCAATGCAATAGCTATTTATAATACATATCTCACAAAAATGTGGGGATCATATGTGACAGCGTTACAAATAACTATTGCATTGAAATTTTTTTCCGATAGAGACAGACTAAGAACTCCTCGTAAACAAACAAAAGGGCAACTACTAGTAGAGTGTATGTTTCCGTAGAACTTCAAATTTCTCTTTCTGAAGCACTTAATTCTTGAATTATATTTTTTAATATAGAAAGGGTGTATTTATAGAAATTAAATAAAGAAAGAAAGGGGTATAAGCGCGCCGGGAGCAGAATTTGGAGGAAATATTGATTAGAATTTGTGTTTTTATGTATGGGTAAATGGGAAAAGAAACAAATAAAGAAAATAATTGAAAATTAAAAAAAGAAAAAAATTCAAATTGGAAAGAAAGAAAACAAAATAAAGAGAAAAAAAATAGAAACTGAAAAGAAAGAAGGGCGGGGAAGGGGCGGAGTTAAAATTTGTGCAATAATTTTTTTAGACAGTTAATATATTAAATATATTAAAAAATATGGTTAAAAAATTAAGTGGTCCAATTTTTAATTCGTTTGAACGGGTGTGAAGATCTTACTATTTTGATCATATTATTCTAAAGAGACATAATCAAATTTTGTCTTTAAGGCTTTCATAATCACGTTTCTAATCCACAGGATTGCAAATCGATGGCAATGAATTTTTATTTAATCAAAACGGTGCCGTTTTTAAGGGGAGAGAGGGAGAGGAGGGGGTGGGGGGCCGGGGGTAGTTTGGGAAAAGGGCTGTGGGGTCGGCGGGAGGTGTGTAGGGGGTGGGAAAAGCAATTTGCATTATCCCCCAGCCAAATCATCACTCCCTATATACATACTCGTTTTTAAGGAAGAGTTGGTGTGGTGGTCTAGATAGTTCGGTGATTAAGGTATGACACAAAGTTTATTTCTTTTTTATGTGTTACACATGAAACTTCAGCTTGTTTGTTTGGGAGTCTCAAAATTCATACGCACGATTCTCAATAATTTTTTCCTATTTATCTATCTCCACTCATAACTCTTAAAAACCTCCCTCAAAATCCAAAACGAACAGGGTTCTCAGGACTTATCGGCTCCTGCGAGGCTAATCCATACTCGGCTTTACCTCAGCTTTATAATAGATCCCAGCTAGCGAACATCAGAATATTGGTCCTGCAGAAATTAATATAAGAAAAATTAGCCATAAGGACGGTAAAATAGTTTTTATTAAGGAGAAGGACGCCAGCAAAATAGTTTTCAGTTGATGTCCTTCAACTTTTTGAGTTTTTTAGCCATAAGGCCAAAACATGTTTAGACACTTTCATAGGATTTTAGGGTTCACTTTCTTATTATATGGTTTTAGTGGTTTAGACACTTTCATAGGGTACCCTAGAGTTTTAGGCACTTTCATATATAGGGTACCTTAGGGTTTTAGGCACTTTCATAGGCACATTTATCCTTATGTTTGATTGCAAAAGGTACTTGTCATTGAACTCAAAACAATGTAAATATGAGGTATTTTTAGCTAAGTCTCTCATTAATATAGGTGCACGTAAAATGACCTTAACATATTGTGGTTTGAAAAGAATAAATAAAGAATATTGGGCCCGGTTATGTTCCGTTAAGGATTTTCCAAATCCCTGGTATGTGGTCCGTTGGCACAATTTCAAGTCAATGTATCATTTGTATATGATTTGTCATTTAAATGGTCAGACAATCTCAAATAATTTGTCATTTTTGTAATGTCTAAAACCGAATGAATATAATATAACGACCGTTCATTTTATTTTATTTTATTCTGATATATGTGGTGTGCAATACTAGCAAATGTACTTGAGAATTTGTCCGAATAAAACTCTAAACACCTTCATCGATCTCAATTAAATTACAAGAAAAGAATCTAGACATTTATAGTGTAACATCGTCGTAAACAAAACAAAAACAGAAGAGGAAAATTAAGGGAAAATCCTAGAAGGAGGAGCAAACGTTGCACCCCCGACGGTGTCTTTAAGGGGCAACTCCGATAGGAACGAGCTTCAGCTTGATGCAGATAATGATTCATCCGCCCATATCTATATACGAGTGAATCGACGGGTTGAGACACCACGTTTTTTTCTTGCGACTTTTTATTTTTTGTATTTGCATGCTCGGAGTACTTTTGGGTAATCCTTTGTATTAGTTTTTCTATTGGTATATTTTTATTTTTGTTTCTTCATTAAAATAAAAATAAAAACAGAGCAGGCCTGTAAGAAACCATTCATTTTATATATTGTGGAAATTAATAATAAGAACAAAGGAAAACAGGCTGTATATTTCCATTTTTCCAGGTGCTTACTATTGACCAAACGAGCAAAACTTGCGTCCAGAAAGGCTTTCCTTGAATCATTGTTTTATTTTCTAGCTGGACATTCTCTCTCTCTCTCTCTCTCTCTCTCTCTCTTTTAAATTCGAAATTATGCGAGCGTGCCCTTATACGTGATCGTACAACCACTGATCATAGTAACCAGCTAGGGCAGAGGTGACTTACGCTTGTGGAGTATATTACTACTAGTTTTGAATGCAAAGACTAAATTGATCTAGGACAGTCTCTAATGCTTCTCTCTGCACATGTGATCGAGCTCATGATGAGGTTATAGGATTCGACCCGTCCACGTCTTCGTTTCTCCGACGAGAAAATTCCCTGATAGCCTAAAAGTACTCCAGTTCATTGGACCGTATGGAATAAATATAATGCAAATATGTGCTAATCGTCCTCGCCTCTTATTTTAAAAAATCATTTTTTCGCACTTCCATGTTTAAAACCCGCACAATTTTTTTTTTTTCAGTTTTTATTCATATGAATTTACTGAATTACCCACGCATGTATTATAAAGTGAATCAAAGAAAAGGTAGTGCAAATTTACATCAATAAAGACAAAAAGGAGGTGCAATTAGTAGAAAGGAGAGGAGGAGGGGGCGAAAATCGATCACTACCCTTTATTTTAAAACTTACACCTCCATATGAAGCTTCCAAGCAAGACATGGACAAATTAAGATCAACCAATTTTTAAAACAATATGTTAATTAGCTCAATTCACTAGTTAGAACCTCGTACTCGGTAATTTTAATATTATGCGAACAAAAAGAATTTAAAAAGGTTGCTGGCGGCACTGGCACTCCTCATTAATTACTACTTAGCTTTTAGTAATTATCAAGAGCAAGTAATTTTAAATTTGTTTTGTTAATAAGTCTAGCTAGTAATTGAATAGTTAATCTACTGAAATCTTCCTTCATTAATGCAAACATAGAATATACTTGTCTTATAGGAGTAGTCAAATGCAGAATACCCTTTCACTGCTCGTACTCTACTTCGATACTTCAGCCCACGCAAAATAAATAAGAATTGTTATGCTAAGGCTCTGTTTGGAAAAGTTTTTATTTTCAGTTTTTTGTTTTTGTGATTTTCGATATTTTTTGAAATACGCACTATAAACATGTTTGTGTTACTGTTTTTGTTTACAAAATACATAATCAATTCCACTAGTATACGAAAATTCTAGAAACACAAAAATTGTGTTTTGATTTATTTTGATTTTTTAGAACACTTTTGGCAACCCAAAAAACAAATAAACAAAAACTATTATGGTCACCAAACATGTGTTTTTGTTTTTGTTTTTTGATAAATAAACAAAAATTCATTTCTTATTTTTCATAAACGAAAAACAAAAAACTGGCAACTTTACCAAACAAGGCGTAACTAATAAAGTTGATTATTTCAAAATCCTAGAAGCAATGTTTAAGGATACATTTTACAAAAAAGGGGTTCCTTTTTTGGGAGTTAGGATGATTACTATTCATGATTTTATCACTGAATTCTTGCCACTATGCTTATTTACAATTTTTTGTTAGAACTTTGATAAAAATAATTGGGTATAGGGATATGCGTGAGAAGGGGCGGAGCCAGGATTTTTGGTTAGTGGAGCCAAAAATTAAATTCTTACGTAAGTTATTTTTTTTCATATGGTGATCAAAGAAATAACAAAATCAAGAAGATAATTAATGTAAGATAGATACACATTAATAAGTGTAATTTTGTTTTATAATTGACCCCAAAAGACTTACAAGTATTAAAAAGTTGCATGATATATAGCATCTTTCGGTAATACTATTAACTCTTTCGAAAAGAAGAAAACGTTTAAAATTTCTCTATATGTATTCGAAGCAAGTTGGAGAAATTTAGAATTTTTTGAGGGGTCAAAATAACAAAATTTTGAAGGGTCAAAATATCAAAATTTTGCTTCAAAAATTAACTACTATCAAATAATGATGAATATAATAATGTCATTTCAAATTATGTGGTAGACTTGAGACATACCACCAGACCTATTATTCTCTACCATATTATTCAAAATTTTTTTTTTGTCAAAATGGTAGAAGTTTCATTACCAGCCATACAAAATAATTGAATACATTAAAAAAGACCGTTATCTATCTCTCCCAAAAGGAGTCAATAATAACTAAACAGGAGGCCTAGCTTCCTAAATTTTAATGCCAGAAACTCACAATCCCGATTTTGTGAATGGGCACTGAATGCACTCCAAATCTCCGATGAACCAACACAAGCACCAAACTAACAAACCTACACAGAAAACCTTATTCACTTCAGGAATTCTCTACCATACAATCACTTGTTTTGACTATTATAAATTGCTTGTAGAACTTGTCCGTTAATGCCAACAATTTATTTTAGAATGGGTACGGGATTTTTTTTTTTTGAACGGTGAAAAAACGAATTTTATTAATAGTGAGAATGAAGTACAACATATTGACCACCGATGGTGGTAGCCTGGATGGCAAACGCCTCCTTCATTCCCAGGCAAGACTCAGGTTCGAGTCTTATCAATGGCAAGAGAATGGGGGATTTGTTCCCTTGCCATCCTATACCTAGGTGGTGCTCAGGTGCTGTAGTGACAGCTTGTCCTCACGGATAGTAGCTATGGCTCGAACCGAACATTCCACAGCGGGTAGGGAGCCCCTATGGTCACGCCCAAGGGGGTTGCCAGGCAAAACTCAGGTTTGAGTCTTGTCAATGGCAAGGGAATGGGGGATTTGTTCCCTTGCCATCCTATACCTAGGTGGTGCTCAGGTGCTGAAGTGACAGTCTGTCCTCACGGACAGTAGCTATGGCTCGAACCGAACATTCCACAGCGGGTAGGGAGCCCCTATGGTCACGCTCAAGGGGATTGCTACGCTGATCGTCCCTCCCACCCTTTTTTCTGATTAAAAAAAGAGTACAACATATTGAGGGTAAAAAGAAAGTATCACAACGTGAGAGTAACTTTCCACCTATGTTGGCACCCTAGCTCACAACAATCATATGTTATTCAAGCCCGATGATTCACAAGTGATCGACCCAAACTAAGAACAAGATAAAAGCACTCCCAAAAGAAGCATGATGCTTCACCATTAAGATTTCCCAATCAGCAGCATAGTCGTCCAGACAAGATCATCCCAGACAAGATATGTTTTGATAAAAGTAGAAGCAGAATCCAGTCCACCAATGGAAATTCTTAATTAGAGAAACAACAGCTAACAATTAGGGGGAAGAGTTACTTTCCAAAAAAAAATTATTTGTAGGGGTTAGGGTTGCATTTCCATTTTCAGGTGCTTAATATTGACCAAATGAACAAAAAATTGCGTCCAGAAAGGCTTTCCTTGGCCAAAATAAAATTAAAAAAAATATGAAAGGCTTTCCTTGAGTCATTGTTTTATCATCTTGACATTCTCTTCCCTTTTAAAATTTAAAAGATCAATTTAAAAGCATACGAGCGTGCCCTTATACACAAACAACCATTGATAGTTAGCACGTAACTGGTGCATGTAGAAGCGACTTATGCTTATATATTTGAATGGTCTAATAAGAAACAACCGGCAATGAATGGAAATAAGCTCTTACGATTCCAATGATAAGTTCTTACGATTCGGGTGCGCACGTAATGCGTATGTAGGTTTCACGCGTGGTATATTCCTTGCACAATATTAATCTAATTGTGATTCTTTCCAACCAAAAAATAAAATAAAATGATTGCGACTATTTATGTTAGAGTTTAAGGATAGTGACATTTTTTTTTTCGTATTTTACTTATATCCCCGAAGGGCTGTAAATGAACCAAGTCGTTCATGAAAGGCTCATTTTGGACTCTTTTGAGCTCGATTTGTTAAGTTTTTATTGAGCCCGAGCTCGAGCTGGCGAAAAAATTAACAAACAAAGCCTGAACATTAGCATACTCGAAAAAAATTATTAATAAACAAGCCTAAACATTAGCATGCTCGGCTCCATAAGCCTCGTTTTCTTGTAACAGAAGGAGAGTACATAACTTCTTATTAATTCAAAAGGTTTATGTTGCTGTGCAATACTCAAAAATTATACTCCCTCCATTCCTTTTTAAGTGTCCCGCTTCTTAACTCCAACTTATTAAAAAAACATAATCATTACACATTTCACATCAACTTTTACCTCCACTTTCCCTACTTACTCTCTATGGAGACATCATCATTACATTTTTACTCACTAACTTTTTAAAATAGAATATATTTTTAAGGGCAAAATAGAAAATGTACCAACTTTTACCCACTAACTTTACAAAATGAACATTTATTAAGGGACAGCCAAAATAAAATACTGGACTTTAGAAATGGACGAAGGGAGTAGTAAATTGTATTGTGAGACACATGCACAATCAAAATTTCCTCTACTATGCAAGTACAAATATATGTTTGTGGTTATCTTGTTAAGACTCGTGAACAAGCTCAAGTCAAGCTTCGATTGGCTCTGCTTGTTAAGTTTTCACTATGTTCTAGCTCAAGCTCGAACTGACCAAAAATTTAATAAAAAAACTTGAACACGACACAACTCAGATCAACTCGGCTTGTTTACAGCCCTATACCCCGGTTAAAAGCCCTATATATAAGGCTCGTGATGAGGATTCGACCATTACATGTCTTTGTTTCTGATTTCTCCCACGGAAATGTTTCATGATGGCCTAAAAGTACTACTCCAGTTCATCCTCACCTCATCTTTTATTGAAATCTAATACACAGATAGAAAATATATGTCTAGTAGTCGCCAAAATAAATAGAACTGTTATGGTAAGTAACAAATGAAAGTTGATTTTTTTTAACCAAAAAAAATAAAAAATCTAATTAATGATCCATTTTTCAAAAAATGGTTTCCCAATAATTTTTTTTTCGGTTAGGAAAATTACTATTCATGATTTTTACATTTTTTGCCACTATGCTTATTTACATTTCTATATTAGATCTTTGATAGATGTAATTGGGCGTAGGAATGTGAGTCACATTATGTGACCACATAGGGGTGGAGCCAGAATTTTCGGTTAGTGAGGTCGAAAATTAAATTCTTATATATGCAAATTACTTTTTTTTCATTTGTTGATCAAAGAAATAACAAAATCAAGAGAATAATTATAAGATGGATACACATTGATAAGTGTAATTGTGTTTTATACTGTAATTGACCTCAAGGACTTATAAATATTAAAAAAAAAAGATGCAAGATAGCGTCTCTTGTAGTATTGTTAACTCTTTCAAAAAGAAGAGAATGTTTGAAATTTCTTAGTGTTTGAAGCAGGTTGGGGAAATTTTGAATTTTTCGCGGAGTCAAAATAACAAAGTTTGGCTTCAAATTAACTACTATGAAATATTAATATGAGAAATCAAAGTGAGTGGGGGCAAGTGATCCCACTTGTACCTTGGCATCTCCGTCACTGTGCATGCGCATGGTCCGTTTCACATGTTATACGATAAATTATTCAATCAACATATTCTTGGTGGCCGGGTTGAATATTTTTCACTAGTTAAATTGCGCATGTTGGTTGGATTTTTTTAGCGGTTTCAAATCGTATACTAAGGCGGGTTGGCCGGGTGTGTGACAAATTTCAAAAGGTAAAAAATGAACATGAAATGAGAGACCAAGAAATTAAGAACAAGAGATTAAATCATTTAATTTAAACAAAATCACCAAACAATTTTTTTTTGGGATCGGCAATCACCGAACAACTTTAGACCAATTGGATGTTAAAGAGCAAGCTTAACAGCAAAGCCAGACCAATTTTACAAGTTCAACAGCAATGTGAGTGATATTCTTGAACATACATATATGCAAGTTGAGTTAGATTCATCGTGGATTGAGAAGATCGATTTAACTCCGTAGTGGGCTGGGGTTAGAGTCGTTGCATTTCCATTTTCAGGTGCTTACTATGGACCAAATGAACAAGAACTTGCGTCTAGAGAGGTTTTCCTTGGCCAAAAAAGGGAAAATTATAAAATAAAAGAAAAGCTTTTCCTTGAGTCATTGTTTTATCTTCTTGACATTCTCTTCCCTTTTAAAATTTAAAAGATCAATTTAAAAGCATACGAGCGTGCCCTTATACGCAAATAACCATTGATAGTTAGTAACTAGTGTAGAGGCGACTTATGCTTACTATATTTGAATGCAGAAAGTAAATTGATGTGGAACAGTCTAACACTTCTCTCTGGACATGCGAGCCCAAAGTTTGACTTGGGGAGCAATATGTCGAATTACTGTTGTCATCATGAATTAAACAAGGCTCACTTTTGATTTGAACAAGGTAGAAAATAATAATTATTAATATCAAAAAAGATGAACACGGTATTTCACAAAAATCTTGTAAATATATATCTACCCGGCCGATACCCTATAGAATTAATGGTCTAATTAGAAACAACTGGCAAATTGTATTGCGATTTTGAGATAGAGGCTTTTTCTTGTAGCTTTATATATAGAGAGATAGATACAAGACACATGCATTCACATGTACAGTCAAAATTTCCTCTACTATGCAAGTACAAATATATGTTTATTGTTGGCTCGTTAAGACTCGTGAGCAAGCTCGAGTGTGCGCGACTTGTTAAGTTTACATTATGTTCGAGCTCGAGTTTAATAATAAAAAAACTTGAACACGACACAACTCAGATCAGCTCAGCTCGTTTGCAGTCCTAATCCCTAGTTAAAGGCCCTATAAGGCTCATGATCGATGAGGTTAGGATTCGACCAATGTTCTGAATACTGTACCGGCCAAGGTACCGATTTTCCTACTGGTACGGTATGTACCGGTACCTGTTAAATACCGGGTACCATTTTGGATTTACTGCAACTACAATATATATAATAATTATATATAATTATAATTCAAAAAAATCCCCCATACCATTCAATTCATCATAAAATACCTATGTGTTTGCCTCTTGTCCCACATTGCCTAGTTACAAAACTCTTTTCCATCTTAAATGGCTTTGCACACTAGTGGGCTTGTGAATGAGAACCCAATGAGAGGTCTCGCGCGCTCGAGAAAATGGGTCATTGCTGAAGGCAATTTGGAAAAACTGATTCGGAAATCAGTTAACCGGGTGCGCGTCACGGGTTATTCACGCCCAGGGGGGTGCAAATCCCGGAATTTGAGCCTTGCGCACGTACTATAAGGTACCGGTTATTTGCAAAAACGGTATGGAACGGTATTGATAACATTGGATTCGACCTCTACATGTCTTCGTTTCTGATTTCTCCCACGGAAATGTTTCATGATGGCCTAAAAGTACTCCAGTTCATTTGACCATATAAAATAAATATTATGCAATTATGTCCTAATCATCATCATCTCGTATTTTAGTGAAATCGAATACTACAAAGATAGAAAATATATGTCAAAATAAATTGTTACTTTTGCCAATAAAAAAACAAAGAAGTCACCAAAATAAATAGAATTGTTATGCTAAGTAACTAATGAAAGTTGATTTTTTTTACCAAAAAAAAACATCTAACGATCCATTTTTCAAAATGGTTTCCCATGCCAATAGTTTTTTTTTTTTTTTTGGGTTAGGAAAATTATTATTCATGATTTTATCACTGAATTCTTGCCACTATGCTTATTTACATTTCTTTATTAGATCTTTGATAAATGTAATTGGGCGTAGGAATGTGAGTCACATTATGTGACCATGTAGGGGTGGAGCCGAGATTTTTGATTAGTGACGTCAAAAATTAAATTCTTATGAAGTTATTTTTTTTCAATTGTTAATCAAAGAAATAACAAAAACAAGAGGATAATTATAAGATAGATACACATTGATAAGTGTAATTTTGTTTTATAATTGACCTCAAGGACTTATTATCTTAAAAAAAAGATGCATATATGAGCTAATCTTTTGTAATACTGTTAACTCTTTCAAAAAGAAGAGAATGTTTGGAATTTCATAGTGTCTGAAGCAAGTTGGGGAAATTTTGAATTTTTTGTGGAGTCGAAAAAACAAAATTTGGCTTCAAATTAACTACTCCCTCCGTCTCTTTTTAAGTGTCCTGCTTCGTAATTCCAATTTATTAAAAAGACATTATCATTACAACTTTCACGCCAACTTTTACCTCCACTTTCCCTCCTTACCCTTTATGGAAACATCATCATTACATTTTTACTCACTAACTTTTCAAAATGGAATCTATTTTTAGGGGCAAAATGGAAAATTCACCAACTTTTACCCACTAACTGTACAAAATAGACATTTATTAAGGGACAGCCCAAAATGGAATACTGGACTATAAAAAAGGGACGGAGGGAGTATGAAATAGTATCATTATGAGAAATCAAAGTGAGTGGGGCCGGGCAAGTGACCCCACTTGTTCCTTGGCGTCTCTGCATGTGCGCATGGTCCGTTTCATCACATGTTATAAGATAAATTATTCAATCAACATGTTCTTGGCGGGTTGAATATTTTTCACTAGTTAACTCGCACAGGTTGAATGGATTTTTTAGCGTTTTCGAATCGTATACTAAGGCGGGTTGGGCGCGTGACAATTTCAAAAGATATAAAATGAACTTAAAATGAGAGACCAAAAAATTAAGAACAAAAGATTAAATCATCATTTAAACAAAATCACGGAACAAATTTTTTTTGGGATCGGCAATCACCGAACAACTTTAGACCATTGGATGTTAAAGAGCAAGCTTAACAACAAAATCAGACCAATTTTACAAGTTCAACGGCAATGAAAGTGATATTCTTGAACACACATAAATGCGAATTGAGTTAGATTCATCGTGGATTGAGAAAATCGATTTAACTTCGCAGTCAACGACCCACCCTACCACACAATTTATGACCCTCTCACTCCGGCCATGCCAACCCGTTCATCCTCCCCATGGGCGCGCAGGTGGTTGGTTTGGGTACGGTTGAGTTGATTTGGCTGGTTGATAGATTTTTGTGAACACCATAGTTCAGGCGCATGTGGCGATAAGTGTGTGTATCTATCTATAATACCACCCCAAAGCCCTCCTCGTTGGAGTATTGGACTCCCAAGTATTTCCTGAAACTATCTATCCCATGTAATGTGATATATATATATATGCATTAAATAGGCCTACAAAATTATATCTAATTAAAAAAAAAATCTCATCAAATAAGATTTTTAGAGAGCCCAAACTCAGATTCTGTTGCAGATTTATAGTAAAAGCTGATAGTACTATTTACTGTAAAAAAACTGAAAAATCAATTTATATAAAACCTAAAACTTAAAATATGATCACAAAAGCTCCAAACTTGCTTTGTATTTTTCATTTTTTAGCTTTTCACAATTTATAGAATCTGAGGATTTTCTATCTAAATTTTTTGGTGAACACTCCAAACTGATTCTGAAAAGTGAGAATCACAAAATCTGCACAAATAATTTCTCGTGAACATGCATGCACAATGTTAAGTAGTAAATTTGCTTCTTAAAATTGACTTCTCCTCTTTTTTTTTTGGTCATGTTACTCCCTCCGTCCCTTTTTTAAGTGTCCCGCTTCGTAACTCCAACTTATTTAGAAAACACCATCATTACATATTTCACATCAATTTTTACCTCCACTTTCCCTATTTACCCTCTATGGAGATATCATCATTACACATTTACTCACTAACTATTTAAAATGGAATCTACTTTTAGGGACAAAATGGAAAATGTACCAACTTTTACCCACTAACTTTACAAAATAGACACTTATTAAGAGACAGCCCAAAATGAAATACTGGACTTTAAAAAGGAAATGGAGAGAGTATTGTTCTTAAAGTACATAAAAAAACTCCCATTTTTTAGTTCTGCTTTGGACACCAAAATTCTCTCTCTCTCTCTCTCTCTCTCTCTCTCTCTCTCTCTCTCTCTCTCTCTCTCTCTCTCTCTCTCTCTCTCTCTCTCTCTCCGCGCATGCAAAAGAGTCAACCATTTCCATTTTTGTTACTTGTTAGTTTATACTAATGTTTTTGCTAAATAACTAAAAATAACGGTTGTTTCTAATTATAGCAACTTTATGTCCTGGAAATACTAACCCGAACAACGTTTAAACAACAAATAAACTAACATTAATTTAGCAACTAACATTAAGTACTCCAAATGCACATGATATAAAATTCCACCTCCATTACGTAATCTCTTTGATTAGGGGAAAAAAATGGTAATCTCTCCCCATTTTCAACTTTAAACGAAACTTCGTAGAAACCACACAAGTTCAACCCCAACCCCAAATTTTTCGCCAAGATTATTTATTATAATCACATTATTAGTTGGAATGTTAAATTAATTAAAATTTAATTGGATGAAGTCATGATTAGATTTTCTTCTTGTTGGCATGCGTTTGTCGACTGTTCTATAGGAAATATTATAGAAATATAAATCCTAATATATTGTTGACAAACGCGTTAGATTTAGATTTATACCAAAAAATTGACACAAAATCAACTTGCCTGCATCAAGTTGACCTAAGGAAAAAAAGGCAATAGTTTTTTTTATCAGCAAAGATAAATTTCATTAACTCATAACATGAAGTACAGAGATAATAGGGGCTTGGATACACCGGTCTGATCACCAAAGACCCTTTTCTCCTAACCACACGGAGAAAATTGATTTAAGCCCGACAGGCTGAACCCAAATAAGGAGGAAAAACCCTAAGGGAAAATGACGGCCCAAGACGTGTTTTGATAAATAATACCCGCCAAGGACAAGCTAAGAACATTTGCTAATGCTGAAAAATGTCCTTTACGAGTATTAATTATCAAAACACGTCATTGGCCGTTATTTTTCCAAACCCTAAACAAACCCAATGGTTGGTAAGAAACCAACCCAACACCAGCAGCACCAACAAAACCCAAAAAGAGCCAAGCCCAAACAAGTGGGCTAGGCCCAAACAGCCAAACCTCACAGCCAAACAAAAACCTATCACCTGCAAAAAGGGAAAAAATGTCCCCGAAGGGACATCCGATAAAAAAGGCATTAGTTATAGGGGCCAGTTCCCCTGACAAAAATTTCGGCACAAGTTTTTGGTGGGACCCGTTTTGGAGTCTACCTACTTTTAAGGGTTCCTGTAAAAAATCAACTCATTTGAATATCGGTAAGTACTTAATTGGTTCATTTAGTTGGTTCCTATCAAATTTTACAGGATAAGATTGAATGAACTGATCAAACCCTTACTGATACCGGAATGAGTTGATTTTTCATGGGAACTCTTCAAAACCTATATATTTTAAACGAATTGAACAGCTCAGATCATTTGCGTGAATCTCTTATTAGTTTTTGTGTCAAAATTTGTGTGAGAGGAACCAACCCTTAATTATTATATATGAAAGTAGCGGCGGAAAAATGCCCTTGTGACTTGAAGTTTAGCATGTTGTTAACTTAAGGATCCTAGAATCCTTCGAGGTGGATATAAGTTGACTGGATGCTCAGTTTATATGATCGATCTGGGATACTGTTTCCTAATAATTTATGCGGGATTAGGAACTTGAACTGCAATTAGGAGAAATAAAGTTTTTAATGACAGTAAAATGCTTTCATAATTAATGTGATCATTTATCACTCTTGTGTGCACATACTCCCTCCATCCAATTTACTTGCCCTTGTTGGGGACGAATTTTTATGGATAGAAATGATGGCGACTTTAATTGGTATTAATTTTTTAAATATGCCCCTATTTAATCCTTTGTTAACATAATAATTTAATGTAGAATAAAAGAGCGAATAATATTGCACAATTTTTTATATTGAATTATTTAAATGAACATTGAATATACCCAACTATCACAATCATTTTAACTTATTATTTCCTTATATTGTGTATCTAAAACACCCATATACATTATATTTGTCTCACATCAATGTGGAAGGGACGGGGAGGGAGATAAGCTCTCTCCAATCAATTCCCCATGAATCACGCCGAAAGGTCGCCTACTACATGGCTAACCAACTGTGCGGAGTTGCGTAATCAGGGATATGTGACCTTTCGGCGTGATTCTATCAGTACAATACTACTAAACAATTTACCATAGATATCTTTGATCAATCTGATCTTGCGTATACACGTTCATTTAAAAAGGCAAAATGGTATTTCTTGAGACATAAGTATTGCCAAGATAACATATGAAATAGTATTCTCTCCGTCCCCTTTTTATAGTCCAGTATTCTATTTTAGATTGTCTCTTAATAAGTGTCCATTTTATAAAGTTAGTGGGTAAAAGTTGATACATTTTTCATTTTGCCCCTACAAATATATTCCATTTTGAAAAGTTAGTGAGGAAAAGTGTAATGATGATGTCTCCATAGAGGGTAAGTAGGAAAAATGGAGATAAAAGTTGATGTGAAATGTGTAATGATGATATTTTCTTACTAAGTTAGAGTTACGAAGTAGGATACTTAAAAAGGGACGGATGAAGTAAATGTTAATTTTGTGAAGTTAATGGGTACAATTGATACATTTTTTATTTTGCTCCTAAAAGTGGATTGTATTTTGAAAAATTAGTGGGTAAAAGTGTAATGACGATTCTCCATATAAGGTAAATATAAAAAGCAATAAGTTTTACGGTGTAATGATGATGTCTACATAAAAAGTTTGATTTATAGAGTAGGACTCTTCAAAAAAGGACAGAGGGAGTAGGATTTATTCTTCTGTAAAAAAATTCTTAGAGGATCACAATTAATTTCTTTGATAAAATATTGGATTATCGGATGTTAGATTTTTAAAATGACATTAGGCGGCCAAACCTATATAATTTGAAGGAATTTTTAAAAACTACTACAATACTAAAAATATATTTAAAATATGGGTCAGCTGATCATCTGGACTTAGTCGTTCTTCGGGGTACCTATCGTACGTTCGTTGGCGGCCGGCACACCTCTACTAGCTAGCAATTATTCTGCCCCTCTATGCCTAGAGCGTCTCTAGTGGGAGAGTTAAAATTTGTTTGTTAAAGTGTACATCTAAGCACATGTGGGACTCTATTTTACGTGTTAAAAACTTAGAGCATCAGCCGTGGAATAAGCAAATATGAATAATCAAAACATGCTACATCAGATTTTGATTATCCATTTAGAGGTTGCTAAAGTTAGCAATGTTAAATCCCACATTGGTTATTTTTTACCCATAATCAAAACCAATGGGCCCTCTAAACTTTTTCCCTTCATTTCATGCATATTTTTTGAAAAAGCGGTTTTTGAAGGGAAAAAACAATTTATGTTAGAAACAGTTTTTCAAAAAACACACACTTTGTTCACTTAAAAACTGTAAATACAATTTTGGAAATTTTGAAAGAATTGTATTTACACAAATAGTTTTGAAATTTTAAAAACTATAAATACAGTTTTTTAAAAACAGATTTTGTGTAAAAAATAGTTTTTTGAAAAACACACTTTATTTACTTTACAGTTTTTAAAATTTTGAAAATTTTGTTTTCTGTAAAAAAAAAAAATGTTTCTGAAAAAAAAAATCTGAAAGTTACAGTATTTTAAAATTATTTTTTGAAAACATTGTTTTGAGAGAGAGAAAGAATGGAAGAGAGAAGATTTTTGTGTAATGTTGGTGTACTTGATTGAGAGATAAAATTTGGTTATTGACAAAACATAGCTAGCTTTGATTATTGAAGAGTCAAAATTTGATGAGTTGTTAAGAGGTTGCTAGGTTTGGTTATTCCAATGTGAGCACTTTTTTGATACAACATTGCTAACTTTAACAATTTTTTATTTTGCTTATTCCACTGTGGATGCTCTTAGCTAGCGAAGAAGAGTTCATTTTTAATGGGCTACATGATTCTACCTTGGTTAACTTGAAGAGAGATTGTATTTTTTAATGGAATGGGACCCACTAATCTTGTACCCAACGGCTACTTCTTCTTCCAACGGCACTTTGATAATCTGCGGCTAGAACCCAACGGCCGTAAGGAAATGATATGAATGGTGCTACTGGTACAGATGGAAAATCTGTACCAGTGAGTACAAACTCTATTTTGGGTCTCAAAAAATTGACGTTTTGTAGGTGTTTTAACCGATATGAGATTGAGCTCATTTTTTGCAGAGACCATAAGCAAAGTATTTTAAACAAAATGAACAACTCCGATCATTTTTTTAAGACCCAAAATGGGTCCAAAAAGGAGTTTGAACCCACCGGTACAGATTTTTCATCTGTACCAGTAGACTTTCTGAAATGATATAAAGTCTATGAGACCATTTCCTCTCTATATATGCACTCTGTTTTGAAAAATAACTGGTAATCTTCTGATACTCGCACCCAAGCCTTACATAATGCTTCATCTTCCTCCTTAATCCAATCTGGATTTCTTTCCTTATGAACCACTTGAGCCTTGGTTCCTCGTTTGAGAAATGGTAGATTTCACATCAGGATTTGGGGAAGAATGAGTGGGAAATTGAGATTGCCCAGAGACAAATGGAAAGTAGGGAGGGATATAAGACATTGTGGGATGTAGAGATATTGAGACGTCAATAAATTGGGATCAAATTGTTGGGAGTTCAAATGTTGATTGGGTTGGGTGTCAAAAAAAGGGGTCTTGGATTCATTCTTTCTATAGTTTGAGAGGTGGGATTGAAATGAAATCAATGGGCTGTTTTTATAGGAAAAACTAGGCTTTGTTTTTGTATTTCGAAATACGGGGGTTTGAAATACAACGGGAATAGATTGATCAAGATATGCAATGGCTAAATGAAAGCGATATTTGGGCCCCCTTTGTACATTTCTTTACTCCTCTTTTGTACGAAAGTTCACTACTGACACATGCACAGCTAATCGAAGAGTTAGTTTTGGTTAGAGTTAGCCAAGGGTTTAGCAAACCCACTAGGAAGGCCAAAATGGCTTTAGTTAGTTTAAGTCCGTACTGTTCTGACTTAATACACCTCTTAACTCATGCACTAGAGATGTCGTTATACTTCTCAATTAGCAATTAATGCTAACCAATGAACTAACTATGGTTGTTAAAAATAATCTAATTACGAGAACCCAAGACAAAATCTGTCACAAGCAATTACTACTCCCCCCGTCCCCTTTTTAAAATCCAGTATTTCATTTTGGGCTGTCCCTTAACAAGTGTCTATTTTGTAAGGTTAGTGGGTAAAAATTGGTATATTTTTTATTTTGCCCCTAAAAGTAAATTCCATTTTGAAAAGTTAGTGAGTAAGAGTGTAATGATGATGTCTCCATAGAGGGTAAGTAGGGAAAATAGAGGTAAAAGTTGATGTGAAAGGTGTAATGATGATATTTTCTTAATAAGTTGGAGTTACAAAGCGAAACACTTAAAAATGGACGGAGGGAGTAATACGTACCCTTTGTTAGGAGGAGAACAACAGATCGAATATTCAACTCCGTAAAGTGTAAATATGGAAAGTTGTAACTTTTAAAATGTAATGATGATATCCCCCATAAAAAGTTAGATTTATGAAGTAGTACTCTTAAAAAAGTAATGGAGGGATTAAAATTTATTCTTTTGTAAAAAAGTTCTCGGAGGATCACAACTAATTTCTTTGATAAAATATTGGATGAGCGGATGTAAGATTTTTAAAACGACATTGGGTGGCCAAACCCATATAATTTGAAGGATTTTTTAAAAAAAAAAACTACTACAATGCTAAAAATATATTTAAAATATGGGTCGGCTGATCATTCGGACTTAGGCTCCGTTTCGCTTTCTTTTTAAACCTTCTTTTAAAAAAAAAAAAGGTAATTTCAAGCTCAAATATAATGAAAATAAAAAATATTTTCTTAATTTTTTTGCACCATTTAAAAGATCTCAATGAGATCTATCAAACAAGATCCATATTGGTAGGAAAATTATTTGCGTAAACACATGATTTTTGAGCTTGAAATTAGCTTCCTTTTCTAAAATTTCCTTTTCGGAGAAACCGAAACGGCACCTTCGTCGTTCTTAAGGGTACCTATTGTACGCTCGTTAGCAGCCGGCACGCCTCTACTAGCTGGCAATTTAGTTCTGTCACTTCTGCCCCTGTATGCTTACAGTACTTCTCAATTAGTAGCAATTAGTGCTAACCAATGAACTAGTTGTGGTTGTTAAAAATAATCTAATTTACGAGAATCCAAGTAATTATCCAGTGACACAAAATCTGTCACTCGCAAATTACTGATACGTAGTAGTATTATTTTCCTTTGTTAGGAGGAGAACGGCTGAATATATATTCAACAAGCAATAATACCAAGAAAAGTTGGAGAAGTATTTGGTACATTTACTGGAAAGGACCCACTTCTTTATTCATCCATCTCCAACTAAAAAACCAAAAAAAAAAAGAACAGAAAAAAGAACTAGAAAAAAATTTGCATTTAGCAACCCAAAGTTGTCCAAACCTTATCCAGTATCGTATTGAAACGACTACCACTATATATGGGGTGCACCATGGGCTCAAGCAAAGAGGCCACAACTAAATGGATTGTAAGTTCGGCCCATATTAGGCCTCAATGAAGCAGTCCGTTATTTGTGAGTTGGGGTGGGTGTCCTATGGAGGGATTCAAGAAATTCCTGGCCGGTCCCATATTTGCCAACTGTTCCATCCAAATTCTTTTTTAAAGTATTATTCCATTCAAGCCCTTTTTATGCTCTTACTATTTTGCTCTTGTAACTATTTACACCCTCAGATTTCACATCTTTTGTAGAATTCACACCTACTAGAATTCATCTCTTTTTAGAATTCACACCTCTTTTCAGAATTCACACCCCTAGAATTCTTGAGGTGTGAATCCCCTAAAAATCCAAGAATTCACACCAAAAAAAAAATAAAAGAGGCCATCATCTACCCATAATAGATTAAAATAAGTTCTTATCACTATTTCTCATAAAAAGAAGATTTAGCATACAGAGAGAGAGAGAGTGAGAGAGACGGGGGGCCGGGGCATCATCTTCTTTCTTTTTCCTTTTCTGCTACGCAACTCTGCTGCTACTTCTTCTTCATCATCAAAGACACTCTAGTTTCACGTACTACCCGTGTGGTGGCTTTTTTACAGGTTCGATATCAATCTATTTGTACCGTCGAGATGCACGAGACTCATGTATCAATTTGAGTCTTGGATCAGATTTTCGTTTCTGCAGTTTTGAAAAGCAACTCTTCGATCAGCGTGTGAGGGCCACATTGGGATCTTCCCAGCGACGGAAAGGCTTCTCAAGAATCGTCTTGATGAGACGATGTTGTTTTTTGGTGTCGAAGTTGATTTTCGATCACTTCTCCATGCCGACGAAAAACAACTCTACTTCGACACCGAGTCACCGACTCCCGCAACGAAGAACAACTCTCCTTCGTTCCTTACAGGTATACCCGCACGTCGACGACCAAGTGCGAAGTAAGGCGACCACGCTGTACAGCGGCAGAAGGTCTGAACTCCAGCGACGAAAGGATTCTAGGAATTCTCTACTTCGTTCCATGCTATACGACGAAAGATTTTGAGCGGGTGAAGATGAAAACAGGGTAATTTGGACAGATCACTTAAAACAGGGCTTATGCGGAAAGAGTGCGACGCGGAATGGGGCTAGACGGGCACGCGGGGACAAAACAGGGCCGGCCGGTGTTTACCACTCGGATATAAACCACGGATATAATTATATTCGCCCACATGCGGATATAATAAGGATTGGGGGAGAGGCAGTGTTACTATATCCGCTCCCTTAATTACTGAAATGTCACCACCCTCTTTTAATTCTATATCTACCTACTCATATTCACCCCAAAACAAACCAAACATATACATATAAATATCTGATCTTCTATAAATTACTCAAACACGTCATCTATATCAAATTCCCCTATATATATTCGTCTTTTTATCATATCGTAATGCTAAGGGGACTGACCACCCTCATACCGATGGAGTACTGACGAGCACGCGGGGTTCAATCCGGGTCCCGCACGGATGATCCAAATTCTGAATGAAAAAATAAAAGATTGGATGAATGCCTACACATATTGGATTGAGTTAATTTTTCAAATCCCCACTTGGCTTTTTTTTTTAAAAGTTATTGAACAGCTCGAATCATCTGTGCGATTCCCGGAGTAAACCCTGCTTGCCCGTCGATACTCCATAAGTATGTTATTGATAGATTCTTTATCATATTTTCCCTCATATTATATCTACTCAAAACAAATTCAGTAGACAAACGACCCGTGATTGTAATGCCTCCATAATGCAAAAATCCCCTGCCCCACTAAAAAGTACTCATGATGGGAGATTAGACACTAAGGTCTTGCCCCACAACAATAAAATTGACAAGCCGGGAAAATTAGACACCAAGGTCAGGTCTTGCCCCACAACAGCAAAATTGACAAGCCGGGAAATTGAAATGTTGAGTACTTTCTTGGCAGATTTTCCTGGGAAACAAACTGTTTTTTTCCCCCTTGAACCGTGTACTGAATAGATGAATTCATTTTTCAATCCTCGCGAATATCCCAAGGCGCCTTTTTCTCGGTTCGAAAAGTCTGCAGAGGAAATGGAGGGTAATTTGGTATATGTGCGACGGTAACTAAATTAATGAACATTAAAGACAAAATAAGTGTTTACTAAAACCTTTTTAGCTTTCGTTAAAATAATTGGAATAAAAAAATATAAGAATACATGAAGCGAAGTTAAAAAAAAAAGTTTTTTTCTGTTCAAAAAAGTTCAGGAAAGACAAATATTACAAAGACAGTAAATTCGTAATTTTTTTTTTTTGAGATGTAAATTCGTAAATTGTGAATCTTGTTTTTGGTGAAATTATTTTGTCTCTCAATCATAATTACTTATTAGATTCTTTTTGTGAAGACAAAGAATTAATCCAGAAGTTCATCTTAAAACTAAAATATCGGGGAAAAACATACGCAAATTAATTTAAGAGAAAAACACCCTTATATATAGAGGACGAAGCCCTTAACTCCACTCCCTCCTCCGAAAAAAAACCTAAAAAGCAATGCGGCTAGTCAATGGACTCTATATATTCAGCTCGAAGCAATGCTAATTGCACAAGTCCGAACCATCGTCCAATGCATGTGATCCTTATTACTTCATTCATCCCAAAAGTTGGACACTTTCACTATTTCAGTTCTATAAAAAATTAATTATATTATTTAATTCATAATATTTTTTTATAAGTAATATGAATATTGTTTGATAGATTTTAATTTGTTCTATTAAACAAAGTTCGAAAAATTGCATAAAACATTATGAATTGAAAGATATATGCAATTTAAAAATGGAATGCATTCCCAAAAGTGTCCAACATTAGAATTGGGGGATGGTGCGTGCAGTGGAGTGTTTAACACCGTGCTGCGCACCTCCGAGCCGTTGGATCATGTATCTGACGGCTCGGATCTCATCTCGATAATGAACGACTCTCGATTGTTAGTTGCCGAGATGAGATCTGAGTCGTCGAATGCATGATCTAACGACTCGAATGTGCATAGCACGGTGCTGTGAATGCACAGCGACAACCCGAAGTCCCCAACATTATGGGACAAATAGTGTATTTTATTAAAATCACCTATATCTAAATCTCTGCCAAAAGAATATGTGCACATAGCTATCCTTCACCTTGTAGCAGTTCTCACATTGTGGCATATAACAGCACTACAACTGCGGAAAAACAGTGTAATTTGCCAAATGGTGCTAAATCCTTCCACCCAATCACAAGAAATCTATTAAGACAACTACTTCTTTACAAACAACAAAGCTTCTCTCTCTCTCTCTCTCTCTCTCTCTCTCTCTCTCTCTCTCTCTCATATATTTTCCTACAAACCAGAAACCACCACAAAGGATGAGCTCTCTCCGCATATCAAACTGCCTAAACAATTATGCCACATTCCCCATCGGAAGCACCTACATGAACCTTTACAAGTTGCCAGAATCCACCATGGAGTTAGTGAGTCCAATGGGAGGAGAAGGAGGAGCGGGTAAAAATCAGTCCCCCAGGGTTCTGGCGAAAAGTATCTCCTGTAGGCAGGTGTACCTAAGAAGCTACAGTACCTTTGGCAGGAAAGAGTTGGTGCCTGAACAGAACGACAAGTGCTTCCATCGAGTTGGAGAGATCAGCGCGGTTAGTGGCGGCCGGAGGAGGAGGAGGAGAAGGAGGAGGACAAAGCTTGTGGCCGGCGGAAAGAGGCGGTGGCGGTGTGTGATGGTGGTGAGGAGAGTGAAGGAATTCTCGTGTACCGTGTTGCGTGCTTTCCTCCATAAGCTGCTATCCTGCGCTGTTAGTGTAGATGTTGTGGATTATAAGGCCAAGTGAGAAGAGTTGTTCAATTAAGTTATATCTTGCAAGTTCTACTGGTTTTGTTGAGAGTTTGTTTCTGTTATGCATGCGATTTTCAATCTTCTGGAAAATAATGAAACCACCTGTCATTGAATCTTGTTCATTCCAATAAGTCACTATTGTGTGCTGCTTGGAACTTTTTAGGTCAAAAAAATGTTTATCCATTTTTTTTTGGGTGTAAATTTTTGTATATTTTTTCACTCTTTTGTAAATTTTTGCATTATGATGTTCTGGATTTTGAAAGAATGAATTGATCGAATTGGGTCTCTACGTCTGCCAACCCTCTCTTATTCCTTCCAACTATGGGCACGATTCCACAACATAACCTCCCTTAAATTTCTAGATTTTTGGAGGTACAATGGACCTAGTGGTAAAATTTTCTAAGAGAAACCACTTTATCCATATACTAACAAACATTTTTTGGGGGGTAAGTAATTACTACCAAACATTAAGGGGTTGTTTGATAAAACTGAAAAATTAAGTGCTGAAAACTAAATGTAGAATGGAGTATTTTAAGCGGAAGGAAAAGCTGTTTGATAAAAAAATATTAATAACTAAACTAGAAAAATGGTTATTTATAAAGACTAATGTATCCAGCTTTAAATTATTTGCGATTGTTCTATTTTAATTGGGGAGTGATTTTTGCATTCCCCAAATTGTTAACCGCACTCCCCTTTTAATTTCACTCAAGAATGTCATGTGTTTGTAATCGTAGTGGTGGGGAGAAGTGGTGGTGGAGAGATGGCGGTTATGGTGATGGTGGCGGCAGAAGTTGGTAGTGTAGTGGTGATGGTTGTAGTGAATGTGATGTGGTGGTGGTTGTCACAGAGATGGTGTGGTGGAAGGATGACGATGGTGGTGATGGCGGAAGAGAGACGGCGGTGGTGGAGAGCGGTGCAAGTGATGACAATAGTGAGCGGTGGTATAGCCGATGGAGTGGAGATGGTGGTGGCGACGGTGATAGTGGTGACGACATTGGCATGGTGGTGGTGATGGTGGTGGAAGTGCGGCGGTGGAGTGGTGATGATGGCAGTGACAGCGAAATAGTAGTGGTGATGGTTGTGGTAACAGCGGTGGCATGGTGGTGCTGGCAATGGTGGCGATAATGGTAGTGGTGGTGCATAGGTGAATCGGTGATGATGATAACAACGATGGATTAGTGGTGACGTACGTCAGTGGCAGTGGTGGCGATAATGGTAGTGATGGTGGCGACAGTGGAGTGGTGGTTGTACATGTGGTGACGGTGGTGGTGGTGATATTGGTGGTGGCGGTCAGTGACGGTGGCATGGTGGTGGTGGTACGTAGTGGTGGTGACAGTACTGGAAGGTGGTGGCGGTGCTAAAGGGTGATATGCAACCATACAGACAAATTCAGTCATAATTAAGTAGATACCATGCTACTTAATTTTTTGTAACTTTAATTTTAAGCATACATTTTAAGAGGTACTTAAAATATCAAGTATGAAGAAATTTTGTTATCAAACCAACTTAATAATAACTTATTACTTAATACATTCAATTTTAAGTGCTGAGTTGAGTTATCAAACAACCATTAACTTCATCTACAATTAATACTCTCATGTCTATATCCCATCGATTGGAGATTTCGTATATGTATACCATTTATACAGTGTATTGTACGTACTCGTGCTGCTATTAAAACCAAGCTTGGTACTCCTTAACGGTACTCCGATGATTAGGTGAGGTCAGTAGTGTCTTTTTCAAAACAGCCACACGAAAGTGTCCATCATGAACATAAAAAGGCATCTTATGATCTTATCACACACACCTTACCATTTGTCAAATTGTCACAAGACAAAACCTGATTGAACATCTTTGCTATCCAGCAAACATGCTAATATGAGGGAAAAAACAAAGGCCAGCTAAAAACTGGGTCTGTGACCATGATTGTTCAATGCAAACGTGCAGTGCCTGCAACAGAGGAAGCTAGGAGGAGAGAGAGAGAGAGAGAGAGAGAGAGAGAGAGAGAGAGAGAGAGAGAGAGAAGCTAGCTACCGCAATCAATGGAGACAGAAAAGACACATGCATCAAACACTTGTACCTTGAGATTCCCCACTATGTTTGACTGTTAGAAGGGGGGTTTTTAGGTCATCTGATCCCCGACATTGTCTCAACTAATTCATCCAAAGTAAATTTCTCCTTTTTGACTACTTTTCTCTCCTATAATTGGTTTAATTATACAGTGCCGCAAGCTGTAATGAGGAATGAATATGATGCTACTAAAAAGCTAAATAAGCCACGTGTTTTTTTTTTTTTTTGCATTTTTTATTTCGCATCAAATTTTTGTAGATATTGGTTCGTCTCGACGAGAGAAACCAATAATCAACAAATTTGATGCGAAACTAATAAGTGCGATTTTTTTTAATAAAGATAAAAAAAAAAAAACCCCAAGTGGCTTGTTTAGCCAAAACACCAAACTTTTCTTTGCATGTAGTAGATTGGGTACAATGACCATTGACTTATAGTCAAGTATAGGTCAACAAATTTGCTAGCTTCTTATATTTGGTAAACAAAAACAATTGCAGACTGGATACTGAAGTGCCATAGACCAACGGATTGTTAATTATAAAAACTAATTATCAGCACTTATAAAAGCACTTTGCATGGAAAAGTAAATTCAGAAGAACACAATAGATATGCAAAGATAGTTACTGAGACGTTTGATTGCTGAATTATTTTTTGGAAGGATTGAAAAGGATGCATGGAATTAATGATTGGAGATAAATGAGACACGTTTCATAGATAACAAATTGAATTGTATTTATAGTACGGCGCTTCTCCGCTGGTCCTTTCTCCTGGGTTCAGATTGGATTTTGGCCAAACGGTTTGGCGAGGCAGCGGCGGTGGTCGGGTTTCTTCTAGTTGGCTGCTTTGGTGGTGGTTGGCGGTGTGCGGCTGGGTTTGTTGTCGGTGTACGGTGGGGGAGGCAGTGGGGCGTCTGGAGTTTTTGGTTGTTGGTGGCTGTTGTTAGGGGTGCAGACAACCTTCAGCAGTGACTACGATATTTCAAGGACTTGGGGTGTAATTTTCTCTTAGTACCCGACCTATTTATACTGCAGTTTGTATGTAATTAGGTTAACGTGTTTTCAGAGAAAAATAGAGAGAGGCGAGAGAAAACACAGGTCTCAGAAAGATTGCAAGAAGACTTGTACTCTTGATTCGATTTCATAGTGGACTGGTGTGGCTCCTGTGGTTTTTCCTCGCGTTGAGGTTTTCCACGTATATCTTGTGTTCTTTCTTTTCTAATTCGTTACGCACTATTTCTGTTTGCTTGCGATTTCTGTGATCCTAGTTTCCAAGATCCGTAGGGCGTTGTGAGTTGAACAAGGGGTTCAATTCTTAACAACTGGTATCAGAGCCGCAAGTTGCGGTAGGGTTTTGTTTGACAGGTTAGGGTTTAATCTTGTTCGGCCAACCTAGGGTTTCAGTGGGAGCTATGGGTTCTGAAGAAGGCAGTCAGAAGATAGCAAAGTTTGATGGGTCAGACTTCGCGTACTAGAAGACGCAGATAGAATCTGTATCAAAAGGATCTTAATTGTCCGTTGGAGGGTAAAGCAAAGGGAAAAAGGGCTGAAGAAAAAGATGCGGATTGGAATGTTCTTAATAGAAAGGCGTTAGGAGTTATTCGCCTTTCCCTTTCTAAGGCAATCACCCACAACATATTGAAGGAGAAAACAACGGAGGATCTTATGGAAGTGCTATCTAAGATGTACGAGCAACCGTCTGCTGCGAATAAGGTACATCTTATGAAAAAAAAATTCAACCTGTCTATGGCAGAAGGGGTTTCCTTTATGTCACACCTCAGTGAGTTCAATACGATTGTTGATCAACTTATGTCTGTCGATATCAAGTTTGATGATGAGGTTCAAGCGTTATTGATTCTGTCTCAGTTGCCAGAGACCTGGCATGGTACGGTTATTGCAGTAAGTAATTCGGCTGGGAAAGAAAAGTTGAAACTAAGTGAGGTTGTTAGTTTGATTTTGACCGAGGAGGTCAGAAGAAATTCAATTGATTGTTCAGGTTCAGGCACTTCGGGTTCAGCCTTAAGTTTTCAGCAACAGAGGGGTAGAAGCTAGAGTAAGGATGGTCAGAATCAGAACAGAAACAGGTCGAGGTCGAAGTCGAAGGGCGGCAAGGGAAATTAGGGTAAATCTCAGGCTTCCCAAGTTCGGCCCATTAAAGGTGAATGTTGGAATTGTGGTCAAACAGGCCATATGTCACAAACTTGCAAAGCACCGAAGAAGAATAAGGATGAGCATGAGGCTCATGTTATGCAAGATGCACTTATTCTTGCTCTGAACAGCGACACCGATTTGTGGGTTATTGATTCGGGTGCCTCATTCCACGCCACTGCTAACAGGGAGGTTCTGCAGAACTATGTAGTAGGGGATTTCGGGAAAGTATACTTGGGTGACGATCAGCCATGTACTATTGTGGGAAGAGGTGATGTTCAGATTACTATGCAGGGGTTCAAATGGTGTCTGAAAGATGTCAGACACGTTCCGAATTTGAAGAGGAATCTTGTTTCGGTTGGGCAGCTTGCAGCAGCGGGTTATACATCGACATTCACAGGGGACATGTGGAAAGTCTCCAGTGGTACCATGGTGGTGGCTAAAGGGAAGAAAGTTGTTTTACTTTACTTGACTTCACATGGTAGTGACACACTTGCAGTTGCAGACAACAAGAAAGGTTCAGATCTGTGGCACAATAGACTGGGAATGAAGGTTTTGTAGGCTAATGGGAAGCTACCAGGGGTAGAGTCAGTAGATATTGACATCTGTGAGGATTGCATCTTCGGCAAACAGAAGCGGGTTAGCTTTCAGAAAGACGGCAGGCCTCCCAGGGCTCAGAAACTGGAACTTGTCCATATAGATGTTTGGGGTCCAGCTACTGTACGTTCTCTTGGCGGTTCTTACTACTACGTTACTTTTGTCGACGATCACTCGAGAAAGGTATGGGTATTCTTCATGAAGCAAAAGTCAGAGGTCTTTGAGGTCTTCAAGAAGTGGAAAGCCATGGTTGAGAATGAAACAGATTTGAAAGTGAAGCGGTTGAGGTCTGATAATGGCGGAGAGTATGAGTTGGGTGTGTTCAAGAAAGCCTGCGCTCTTTACGGGATTCGTTTAGAGAGGACACCCCCAGGGACTCCGCAGCATAATGGCATCGCAGAAAGGATGAACAGGACTTTAACTAAGCATGCGAGGAGCATGCGGATACACCCAGGTTTGCCTAAGGAGTTTTGGGCAGATGCAGTTAGCACAACAACATATTTGATCAATCATGGGCCATCAGTTCTGTTGAACTTTGGGATACCGGAAAAGGTTTGGAGTGGCAAAGAGGTACTCCCTCCGTCCCTTTTTAAATGTCCTGCTTCGTAACTCTAACTTATTAAAAAGACATCATCATTATACTTTTCACATCAACTTTTTCCTCTACTTTCCCTACTTACCCATCATCATTACACTTTTACTCACTAACTTTTCAAAATGGAATCTACTTTTAGGGACAAAATAGACAATTCACCAACTTTTACCCACTAACTTTATAAAATGGACACTTATTAAGGGACAGCCCAAAATGGAATACTGGACTGTAATAAAGGGACGGAGGGAGTAACTTTTTCACATTTACGGATTTTTGATTGCGTGTCTTATGTGCATATCAATGATAAGGAAAGGGATAAGCTTGATCCTAAATCGCAGAAGTGTACGTTCATTGGGCATGGCGGTGATGAATTTGGTTATCGATTTTTTGACTATAAAAACAAGAAGATAATCAGAAGCAGGGACGTTGTATTTAATGAAAGGGTAATGTACAAAGATAAGGACAGCAAACAAAACAGTGGGAGTGACACTACAGATGGGGACACTTCAAAGCACTTTGGGTTGGAGGATCTTTCAGATGATAGAGGGGTTGAGCCAAGTTCTAGTAGGACAGATGGGGCAGTTTCAGATGAGGCAATTCCAGAGACAGAGTCTAGCTCATCGGTCAAAGATTTGAGGAGGTCAACCAGGGTACCCAAACCTAATCCCAAGTACCTTTCGTCATTAAATTACTTGCTTTTGACAGACAGTGGAGAACCAGAGTGCTATGATGAGGCTTTACAGGTCAGTGAGTCAGCCAAGTGGGAGCATGCGATGCAGGATGAGATGGATTCTCTTTACTCCAACGAAATTTGGGATTTGGCTACTCTTCCCGCAGGAAAGAAGGCTTTACACAATAAATGGGTTTTTCGGATTAAGTAAGAAAGTGATGGTAAGAAGAGGTACAAGGCTAGATTGGTAGTAAAGGGCTTTCAACAGAAGCAAGGGATCAATTATATAGAGATATTTTCCCCAGTTGTGAGGCACATCACTATTAGAGTGGTGTTGAATTTAGTTGCTGCTGAAAATCTTTTCCTTGAGCAGTTAGATATGAAAACTGCATTTCTTCATGGTGACTTAAATGAAGAAATTTACATGAAGCAACCTGTTGGCTTCATTGAGAAAGTAAAAGAAGAGATGGTGTGTGACTCAAGAAGAGTCTATATGGTTTGAAACAGGCTTCCAGACAGTGGTACTGAAAGTTTGATGGTTTTATGCAGCGCAACGGCTACAAAAGGTGCAATGCAGATCACTGTTGTTACTTCAAGAGGTTTGAATCCAGTTACATAGTTTTATTGCTTTATGTCGACGATATGCTTGTAGCAGGATCCTGTTAGGGAGATAAACAGTTTGAAGCAACAATTGGCAACAGAGTTTGCTATGAAGGATCTGGGTGCAGCAAAGCAAATACTTAGGATGAGAATCAGCAGGGATAGGGCTCAAGGGATCTTGCGATTGAGTCAGGCTGAGTATATTCAACGTGTTCTGGAAAGGTTCAATATGCAGAGTGCTAAAGCAATTAGCACGCCCTTGGGAAGTCACTTCAAACTTTCTTAGGGTCAATCACCCAAGACAGATGCAGAAAAGGAGTATATGGCCAAGGTTCCTTATGCCTCGGTCATTGGTAGCCTGATGTATACGATGGTGTGCACGAGACCAGATATTGCCCATGCAGTGGGAGTTGTAAGCAGGTTTGCTAGCAATCCAGGGAAACAACATTGGGAAGCAGTCAAGTATATCTTGCGGTACTTGAGAGGTACCACTGATTTGCCACTTTGTTTTGGGAGAGGGAAGTTGACAATGCAGGGATATGTGGATGCAGACTTCGCTGGTGATCAGAATACGCGGTGAAGCACCACAGGGTATGTTTATACTGTTGGTTCAACAGCGGTGAGTTGGGTTTCACGTCTGCAGAAAATAGTGACATTATCCACGACAAAAGCTGAGTATGTGGCCGTGACTAAGGCTGCAAAGGAGATGATTTGGTTGAAGAGTTTTTTGAAGGAGTTGGGTTTGAAGCAAGAGAACTGTGTTCTTTTCAGTGATAGCCAGAGTGCTATACACCTTGCCAAAAATCCAGTGTTCCACGTTAGGACGAAGCACATCGATTTGAGGTACCATTTCATTCGTTCGCTTTTGGAGGATGGGGATTTGTTACTAGAGAAGATTTTGGGAAATAAAAATCCAGCAGATATGTTGACCAAGCCTGTTATTGTTGAGAAACTGAAGTTGTGTTCAACTTCAGTTGGCCTTCATGTTTGAAAAAGATGATGGGGCTAGAGCCACACCAAGAGGGGTCAGATGACTATGTCCGCGTTGATTGAGATTATTTGAGTTTGCAGTTGTTTGTTTGCTGATGCTTCGGTTATCTTCAAGTGGGAGATTGTTAGGGGTGCAGACAACCTTCAACAGTGACTACGATATTTCAAGGACTTGGGGTGTAATTTTCTCTTAGTACCCGACCTATTATACTGCAGTTGTATGTAATTAGGTTAACATGTTTTTAGGGAAAAACAGAGAGAGGCGAGAGAAAACGCAGGTCTCAGAGAGATTGCGAGAAGACTTGTACTCTTGATTCGATTTCATAGAGGACTGGTGTGGCTCCCGTGGTTTTTCCTCGCGTTGAGATTTTCCACGTATATCTTGTGTTCTTTCTTTTCTTGTTCGTTACGCACTATTTCTGTTTGCTTGCGATTTCTGTTATCCTAGTTTCCAAGATCCGTAGGGCGTTGTGAGTTGAACAAGGGGTTCAATTCCTAACAACTGTGTGTGGTTGCTAGGGTTAGGGTGTCTTGGGCTATATTGATTGGGCTTGTCCCTTTATCTGGGCTTTTAGGCCATTTAGGTTTTGGGGCTTTATTGTTTGGGTTTTATCCCTTTATCTAGTCTTTTAGACCTTTAGGTGTTTTGGGTTGCGTCCCCGTCCCATATGTTTTATGGACCTGTCCATTTGGCTTAACGGTTTGGCGAGGTGGCGGCGGTGGTCGGGTTTCTTCTGGCTGGCTGCTTTGGTGGTGGTTGGCGGTGTGCGGCTGGGTTTTTTGTCAGTGTGCGGTGGGGGAGGCAATGGGGCATCCGGAGTTTTTGGTGGTTGGTGGCTGTGTGTGCTTGCTAGGGATTAGGGTGTCTTGGGCTATATTGATTGGGTTTGTCCCATTATATTGGATTTTAGGCCATTTAGGTTTTGGGGCTTTATTATTTGGGTTTTATCCCTTGTTATCTAGGCTTTTAGGCCTTTAAGTGTTTTGGGCTGCGTCCCATATGTTTTATGGGCTTGTCCATTTGGGTGTTTTCTTGATTGGAATCTTGCTAATCAATGGATTAGGTCTCGGACTGGGCACTCTTTTGCCGTTCTCCTTGTTCTTTCAATCTTTAAAACATTTTCAGTGATTAATAAAATATCTTTTCACTGTTAAAAAAAAAGTCGTACTAGGTTTGGATGGGATGGGATAAAAATGAGGTATAGAGTGACATTTTTTTACCATTGGAGGAAGATAAATAATCGCAAAGGTTTGGATTGACTAACATCACCTCAAGTGGTATTGGATTAGGTGATCCCTTAAGTCTTAGAATTCGTTGTACCATGGATTCAGAATAGCAATTCTGACATCAAACATGCCCTTAGGGGATACTCCTATATGTTAGAATTCGTCTTCTGGATCAATTCGATTTCAAATTACCTCCTTGTTTCTACTGTTTTTTTTTCTTCTTAGTCGCACATTAAGATGACAAGGGATGCATTAATCAGCTACACTATCCACTTCCAACAACGAATTTTCAAGTTGATGGGATCAGCTGGCCCCATACCCTTACTTTTTGTCATCCCCTGGCTCCCTATTTATAGGAGTATACTTCAGATTATTGGCGACTTAGATCGCATGGGTTGGAATCAAAGTTATCAATCTCATACCGGCAAACGTATCATTTTTTTTAATAAAAAACCAAAAAACCCAAAGTAGAGTATAAAATAAAGTCTAACACTTGTCCTAATAACAAATTAAGATAATTAACATATTATACACTCAACGGTTTGTAGAATTATCTCAAAATTCAAGCATTTTTTAAGCAAAAAAAAAAAATTACTCCCTCCGTCTCATTTTTAAAGTCCAGTATTCCATTTTGGGTTGTCCCTTAATAAGTGTCCATTTTGTAAAATTAGTGGGTAAAAAATGGTACATTTTCTATTTTGCCCCTAAAAATAGATTTCATTTTGAAAAGTTAGTAAGTAAAAGTGTAATGATAATATCTCCATAGAGGGTAAATAGGAAAAGTAGAGGTAAAAGTTGATGTGAAAGATATAATGATGGTGTTTTTTTAATAAGTTGGAGTTACGAAGTGGGACATTTAAAAATGGACGGAGGGAGTATACAGTTTTTTTTTGTCCCAACCAAGATTTCAGTACAAACCCGGTATTATCCTGTACAAGCCGGTACATGTCGATATTTGGGGCGGTACGGAATACCTACTTATGTGTACCATTTTATGTCCAGTACGGTACGAATTTGACAAATTGGTTTGAATTGCTCGTGGTAAAGAGTTAAAAGAAAAGATTTTTTCCTTGGGAAGTTGAAGCATGCAAACGCTGCAGTATGGGTGCTCTGTAGTGCGCGTATAGGACGCCACATGGACCGTCGATCTCATCAATGAATAATTCAGACTAAAAATAATCTTTTACCGGTAAAAGATATTTATTACCAGTCAAAGTTATAAAACACATCGCAACCGTTGATTGATGAGATCGATGGTCCGTGTGTTGCACTACACGCCCGCTATAGAGGAGTGCACTACAGCACCCCCTAGTGCAGCTGGGCAGCCTGTGTAGTGCGCTGCGTAAGGTGGCACATAGATCGTCGATCTCGGCAATCAATGGTTGAGATATATTTTTTTAACTCTGACCGGTAATAGTTTGTTTTTAATCTGAACCGTTGATTGATGAAATCGACAGTTGTGTGCCACCCTACGCGTGCACTACATAGAGCACCCTCGGATTCTGCTATACAGATTAGCGGGGTGGTTCCGGAGACCCTTAAAAAAAACCCCAAATCTTAATTTCATAATTTCCGATCAAATTTTGATGATCCGAGCCGCTCAATGTGTTCAGAACATGATTTTAAGGGTGCCCGTGAGAAATTGGCAAAAAAATAACCTGGAAGGGCTTGATTTGAGCAGTTTTTTATTGAACCGTTCAATAAAGTTCAATAAAAAACTGTTCAGATGAAGCCCTTCCCGGTCTTTTTTTTTTTGCTGATTTCTCGCGGGTACTCTTAAAATCACGTTCTGATTACTTTGAACGACTCGGATCATCAAAATTCGATCGGGAACTTGGGGGGTTTTTTCAGAGGTTTTTTTAAGGGTCCCCAGAACCGTCCCGACAGATCATTTCTTGCCGTATGGCTTGAGAGAAATGCAAGGATTTTGTGATGCCATTTGCTCTTTTATTGTGGCTGAAATTGAGGGCAGGGGCTAGCTCTCAGAGGAGGATCAACAAGTGCAATTCGAATACCGAGTTGTGTGGCTTAATTGCAAAAACACCCCCTAAACTTTCACTTTTTGGCAACTTCACCTCCTTAACTACCAAATTCGAGCAACTTCACCCCTTCCCCCATTTTCCGTCCAATTCTGTTATAAATTTGGATGGAAAATTTCAAAATTGGATGGAAAAGGAAATTAATGTACAAAAATGCCCTTCTTAACACCCTTTTTAAACACCTCTACACCAGATAACTTTCTCTCTCTCTGTCTGGATACACGATCTCTCTCTCCTCTCTCTCCTATCCTCTCCTCCGCACCTCCTCTGTAACAGCAAAAAACCATAAACCCTAACCCTAAAACCCATTTATACTCCTCCTCCAACCCTACCCCAGAACCCCAGAATTACCCCCTCTCACCTCTCACACCACCAGCACAACCTCCAGTCACTACCTCGAGGAGATCTCAACAACCTCGCCCTCCTCCTCCCTCCTCCCCTGACCGCCCAGGAACACCACCGATTACCCCTCCTCTCCTCCTATTGGAACTAATTAATTTGTCCTTCTCCTTCTCCTCCTCCTCCTCCTCCTCCTCCTCCTCCTCCATTTCCTCTTCAAGGCCCAGATACTTACAAAAAAAAAAAAAAAAAACAGATTATCTCCCGTAAAAAACAGATAATCCCCTTTTAAATCCCCAACCCAAAAATGAGTAGCAGCTCTAGTTATACCAACAACTACTTGCAGCACAATGGAGATGAAAGATGCGATTGTGGACGAAAAGCAGTGATGAGACCCTCATTAACTGTGAAAAATCCAGGTAGAAGGTTCCTTGGTTGTGTAAACTACAAGGTAAATTAGTTGAATGTTTTCTTGTCTGTATAATTTGTCATTTTCTAATAAAAAGCCTAAATGCTATTGTTTTACATTGTAGAATAGGAAAAAACATTGTTTAAACTTTGTACATTGGCAAGCTATACTAGCCGATCAAAAAAATATATATACTTAAGTAATTAGCATGCTATACTGGGGCCTTTTAATAGCTAAATGACCAATTACATGGGAGTCGCCGTAAATATAGTGCTATGCAACATAATGTGGTACATGAATTAATCAACAGTTAAGTTAATGACTATGACGATGATGATGAGATATGCCTAAGGCTAAGGGTGATGGTGACAGAGCTACTGGTATTACGACAAATGACAAAGTCAAACGAAGATATAATCCATATCATCCAGCTCGATTCTAAATGTTATTGTTTTAAAAAGGGTACGTACGTAATTTGTTTTTTAAAAAAAGGGTATGTATGTAATTTTGTTGCTCTCCGTCCATTTTTTTAACGGAAAATGGGGGAGGGGGGTGAAGTTGCTCGAATTTGGTAGTTAAGGGGGTGAAGATGCTCGAATTTAAACTTGATGGGGTGAAGTTGCCAAAAAGTGATAGTTTAGGGGGTGTTTTTGCAATTAAGCCGAGTTGTGTCGTATCAAGAACATTTCACCCAAGACCTTCAGTAGTTAGTTGTGTTTGTGAAACGAGTTAAATGGAGATGCTCCAAGGCATTGACCGCAAAAGAAATGGCGATGATTATCCTAATTCTCGATAGATGAAGTCTCAAGAATAGCACTAACATTCAACCTAGAATAGCACTAACATTCAACCTAGTATATCTTTCCCAAAAATAGACCACAGAAAATGGTGATTGCAAAAGTTTAGATGCTTATGATTTCTTTTCAGTAGGGAACAATGAATTCCTATTCTCTAATCCCTTGGTCACTCCTGCGTGTTAGTAGGAAACCCCCGCCAAACCTTTTCCGTGAAGAGATCCTTCACTTCATTCAGAGGGGTCATCAGCCTCTCATCTTCTTGGTTATAGCTCCCTCCTTACTTTGTAGCCCTATCGGAGAGTATGCTTCAAATTGCTGCCTGTCATCTCCAAGATTACATGGCATTTGCTAGCTAGGTTGTTGTGAGGAGCATTAGGAGACGTGCTGTAGTTTATCATTTTCACAGCAACGAGGTAGTCGCTTTCCACTCGGACCGAAAAAGCGTAAAAGCCGTAGAGGGCTGAACAATAGGATACGAGGCCGAAAAAGCATAAAAACTCTAGATGGCCGAATGATAGGATACGCACCCGAAACCGTTGGGTGGGCATAAGGCTTGTACAGGCAGTTGGGCAGAACAAAATCCAACAGCGTATGCCTTTGGGTTGTGACAGACTCGGTCAAGAGCTCTGAGACCACTCAGTGGAACAGCGCGCATGCAGCCATTGGGTCGTATGGTGTTGGACTAGGCCTAAACTGCCAAGGTCATCTAACCTAGTCGGCACGCATTGCTTGGCCACGTGGTGGAGACCGGCGTGCTAATCGACAGACCATGTGCATTTGTCTTGGAAAGGATTAAGAGAGAGTTACGGGATGAAGTGCGCGCATGAGGGCGTTATGAGGGCACGAGTCAGATACAAGGTGCTTGGGGTCAATTCACTCTCCTATAAAGTACATAACGAAACCCTAACCAGATACGTAGTACATTCTACTTCTACTATTGTTGTACTTTCTGAAATTGTGGCTGACTTGATCATCAAAGCTCTACAGCCAACTGCTGGCTAGTAACGTCATCGTCGTGCAATTAGCCGATTCAAAGAAAGAGCTAAACCAGAGGACAGTCGTCATAGACGGAGGAATCAACCCACGACAAAAGCATTCAGCGTCTGCGTAAATGCTCATGGTAAAAGAAGACGCTACAATGTACAGTTAAGTTAACCGCCCAGAAAAACACCAGTGTTCCGCGTTGGGGAAAGAGAAAAAAAGGAATCCAGGTTCTCTACTCATACAAAAACTATCAAGAGGCAAATTCGGGGTTTCTTGTTAGAACTAAGAGGATATGAAGTATGGTATGGCTCAGACATTCCTGGGGGTAAACAGAAATGCTTCACGATAATCCCTCTAATTTCTGTGTGAGGCAAATCACTGAATTCAGCTAGACTTTGTCTTGACTCCAACAAGTGTAGCACCTGATTGTCATCCTCTGAGTATGCTATGGGAATCAAAGTGAAGAACAAATGTGACGAGACCGAAAGGGGGTCATTCAACTGATTTATCGAGTACATTAAACGCCCGCAAAGCAGAAGCAACTTTACAAGCTGAATACCACACAAGATCAACCAAATATAAAAGATTTAGAAGTTCTTATGCATGTATCTCTTTCACAAAATGAGGAAAGCAGAATCATATCTCATATAGCCTCTTAGGCTCGAGCAGATATATATTCAATAGCAGCATGGTGAGAGTTTCTCACGTCCTGGGCCATCATTTTCCCTTTCTCTTAAGTCGTGAAGAGCACCTAAAGACCCTTTGCAAAGTAAATGTTTTCAGCTCAAAATGATATATGGAGTCCTTGGGAGTCGAGACTAGCCGGGTCTTGAAACCAAGACAGCAGAGGGCTCAAGACTCGAAGGGAAGAATGCATCACATAGTCCGCATTCTCTATTAGACGTAGGCTCTAAAGAGCAAATAGTAACAATCTAGGTACTCAGAAAGGGCTAGCCAACAAGCTACACTAACAGTTGCATTCAGTTTCCACTTCTATAGCAAGTGCCCAGCACAAACATCTTATGTGAGACTTTGCACGCGCCTTCAGCATTATTTCTTTATAATGTAGGATTCAGACACATCTGGGTTATGTTTATATATCCAAATATATTGTTTTATGGGCACGGTTGGAATATTCTTCAAGAAATCTTTTAAAAAATTCAAGTGAATTGAAAATGATTTGTCGTAGGAACTCATTTTTCCAACCCAGTATATCATAGTGATATGTCAATCTCCAAGATCCTTGATAATCATATGTCGGACACGTGCAAGATTTGTATTTCCTAATTATGGGCACGAAAAAAAGAGTATTGGATATGTTAGAGCTTGTCCCTCATCAGTTAATAATCACCTCCAAAACTAGTATATGAACCTGGGTGGCCTCTCCACTCATTGCCAATTGGTTTTGAGTTGGATGCATTAATAGGACACATGTCGGAGAGTCCGACACGGACATACCACCTTCCTTTAAGTGTTTGTGGTTGTTAGACTCACTTCAGTATTATACACTGAAATATCACCAATTAATCGATTTGACCCAAAACCTAACATGCAAAAACCAAGTTTTAATGGAAACTATCCTGCAAAAAACTTAACCCAAGGACAAGAACATTTAAGAAGAATATCGAGACAAGAGCCAAAATGTATTAATCATAGAAAATGGATAATTAGTGATGATAATCATAATTTTCAGATTAAACCTGCCAGATAAAAAGCTTCAACAATAAGGTAATTCAATCCTGTGGCCCAGTAGAACTTGACCTCAGTGGTTTTAGGCTGAAGAAACTCCTCTCAGAATCAAGAGCGAGCCTATGGGTCTACAAACTTGAGATGGGTGTGGAGAGGATAGATCTCCAGTGGGGAGCTTTAAAACACACTAACTGTGCTTTTCCTAACACTCACTCTCTTGGCACAAGTGTATGCATATCGTGTATGATAAATTTGGTAGAAAGACACTGAATCCAAGTGAAAGAGGGTTAAAAGTGAGAAACTCACAGGGTTTCATTAAAACTGAAAGACTGGCTTGCGAAGCCAAACTTCTCAGAAGTATCTGTATCTTTCACAAAAGTAGCATTGATGAAAAAGATAAATGTTGAAGTTTAAAAGTGAGTATCATGTAAATATGCTCATTTTCTTAAAATTTATGAGTTAAATAGTTTAGACTCTCACTATTTCTTAACGATGCGGAACAATGATTACCAATGACTCACTATTTTCCATTAGTTTATACTTCTATATGTTTAAAACAACAAGGGGGGCAGAATCATCCCAATTAGGATTTCTCATCATATCACTAGCAGCATGGTGAGAGTCACTGAGTGTGTGTGTGTGTTCTGTGAAGTTGGGAAGAAAACCTTAGCCAATGCTACTTAGGATCGTTACACAATGATATGCTAAGTAACACAACCAAATACTAGCCCTATACGGTCGATTTGTGGAAAGTGGGAACCCGTTCTAGCTTCAAAGTTGGAAGAGAAAACTTGCGAAAAAAGAAAGCAAGGCTTACGAATATCTACACCTATCAATTTAGTAATGTTTTTGCGATGGAAAATCACTCACATCAACTATTTGGACGAAAAGAAGGACAAAAACCTCACGTGTAATGAAAAAGGTAATATAAAGAATAACGTGAAAACAAAAGGGCCACAGGCAATGTAAAACTACTAAGGGGACAAGTTAGACAACGGCCAAAATGCATCGGTAAAGTTGTCACTCTTCATTGAGAGTACATGTAGAATGATTATGACTCCCTTACTAAGAACTTGCAAGAAGGATATTACGGCCTATTTTACAAGCAGAGGACTGTAAGAACAAAGTTTACGGTATGAACCAGGATAACATGAAGCCTTGTGCTGAACAAAAATGCTCATGGAAAAACCAAACTGTTGTGAGCCAATGGTAGCATTAACATCTAGTTTATGCAATCAGTAAACTATCAACATGGAAACTGTCCAATCATCTGACATCCCCTGTGCATAACATAGGCAAAAATCAGAGGGCAAAACAGGAGTATGGCTTTCCCCATAAACACCCAACTACAAGGATTCCACAACATACGTAGTATAAAAGAGGGCAACCACAAAATGAAGAAAATTTTTTTTTGATAAGTAACCACAAAATGAAGAAAATGATCAGAGGAACCCCACAATTGACTGAGATTTTACATTTGAACTAACAGTGTAACAGTTCAAGCATTAGCAACAAACGACATCAAAGGTCTATATCAAAAAAACACAAACTTTTCCATAAATACCATAACAAGAGGTTAAACAAACCAAGTTGCCATGGAAAATCTAAGTGTAAACTCACTAAACAACTCACAGTGTGTGATTGCAAGAGCAATGAAGAGGGCCAACAAATCAGAAAGTCTCCTCCTGAAGATTTCAAAGCTCAAACTCTTCATCCCGAAGCGCTATCTCTGCCGCCTCTTCTTCCTCATCATCAAGTGCAAAGTACTCATTCTTCTCAACTGGCCTAAACATATAAAACATCACCATGTAAAACGCAAGACTAGCAATCTCCTCGGCGGCATTGCTCACCCACTGATACTTATACGCGGCAATCGTCTTGAGCGCAAACACAACAATCCTCGTGAAATACAAGTACCCGATCACCACAATATAAAACTGCCTAAAAAGAGTCAATTTTGCCAAGTTCCTCGCAGCCTTCCCATCTGTCTTCGAAGTCTCCCTTAATGACCTAATAGACCACACAATCGGGAAGATAATCGCGCAACAGCAAATTATATCCACCAACAAAAACACCTGGTTCCAAGTCACCCAATCCTTAATAAACGGCCCAGTCTCACCAATCACAACTGAAGCCACGTTAGCTAAGACTTGAAGCGGAATCACAATCATCAAAACCTTCTTCTCCTTCTCTTGGAGAAAGGGTTTTAAAAACGACCAACCAGTCCCGATCAACACGATGACAGTGAATAGCAGCACTACTCTGATGAACTGGAAAATATAGAACAAGATGTCCCAACCGTGAGGTGTACCTGCAACGGCAGAGCCAGAATTTTAGTTTCAGTTTTGCGAATTCCGTTTACCCTACAACTCTAAATTTCTCCTCTCAATTTTATGGCTTCTTCTCTTTCTCCCTCCTTCCTCTTATAGTATTATGTATCCTAATTCCTAAATCTAATGCCTAAAATCTGTAAGAAACTCAAACTGTACAATATGAGCACAGTATGATTTTTCTAATGAACAGTATCCAAAGAAACACAGAGCTATAGGGACAATAATGAAGGGGGGAAAAAACACAATTAATAAAAAAAAATAACTCTAAAAGAATTGAGCACATAGATTAAAAGAACTAAAATTTCAGTTTAGGTGGTGCAAAACTCAATTTTCTCTTTGACTCTAACTAGTCTATTCTTTCTTCTCTATGATATGGCTCCTTCTCTTTCTCCCTCTTTCCTCTTGTGTGTTCTAATTAGCTCAAAATACACGATATGAGTACAGTTCTTTTCTTTTTTTTTGGTGCAAAAAGTTCTTGTAAGCAACTACCTAGAGAAACAGCTATACGGACAAAAATAAATGGGCATAAATGAAAGAAAATCAAAGATCTTAAAGATCTTATATTGGTATGTGAAAACCTTAATTTTTGAACATCCAATCGGCGCTAAATTGAAATTAATTGAAAAGTGAAAACTATTTATCACAAATATAAAAAAAAATAGCTGTAACTAGTCTATGGCCCTGTTCCGCTTTTGGTCCTTAAAAAAAAGTACTTATTTGCAATTTTCAAGCTTAAAAATAGTAGGCTTACCGAAATCAAAAAATATGCAATATAGATCTTGTTTGATAGATTTCAATGAGATCTATCAAACCCTGCAAAAAAAATTAAAAAGTCCATTATTTTTAAGCTTGAAAATAGGTCCTTATTTTTTAAGTATTTGAGAAAGCGGGACGGGGCCTATGTCTCTCTTCTCAATTATATGGCTCCTCCTCTTTCTCCCTCTTTCCCCTTATAGTCCAATGCATAAAATCTCCAATAAAATCAAAAGGTACAAAAATAAACAGAGAAATATCAAACAAAACTCAAAGATCTTACGCAAATTTGTTATTTTCTGAAAATCCAATTGGCACAAAAACTGAAACAAACTAAGATATGACAAAAATTGATAAAAAAAAAAAACTTCAAAATTGAGCATATAGCTAAAAAGAGTTAAAATGCTCAATTTAAGAAGAAAGTCCCTGCTTCTATGCAAAGGGACCTTATTCAACCTGTTTCTGTGGCTGAAGTTAAAATGGCTCTAATGACCATTAAAGGAGATAAAGCACCTGGGCCTGATGGCTTTTGTTCTAGTTTTTTCCAGCAAAATTGGGAGATAGTAGGGCAGGATTTGGTAGATGCAGTTTCGCTGTTTTTTGAGAAAGGGTACATTCTTAAGGAATGGAATTCTACAACCTTAACTTTGGTTCCTAAGACCTCCAACCCTTCTACTATTAAAGAATAAAGACCCATTGCCTATTGCAATGTGGTTTATAAAGTAGTTACCAAAGTCTTGGCAAAGAGGATGCAACAGGTTTTGCCTGTTGTAATAAGCCAATCCCAGTCAGCTTTTATTAAGAGGAGAAGCATTGCGGACAATGTTCTGCTTATGCATGAACTTATTAGGAATTATCATAGAAATGATGGGCCTCCTAGATGTGCAATCAAGGTTGATCTTATGAAAGCATACGATTTGGTTGATTGGGATTTTTTGCTTGACACTATGATTGCCATGGAGTTTCCTGCTACATTTGTTGGATGGATAAAAGAATGCATATCCACTCCTAAGTTCTCTATCATGCTTAATAGTGGGTTAGTTGGCTACTTTCCGGGAGCTAGAGGCCTTAGGCAGGGGGATCCAATCTCCCCTACCTTTTTCTCTTAGTTATGGAGGCTTTTTCATCCCTTTTACAGTGGAATACTGAGGTTGGGGACTTCAAGTTTCATCCCTTTCTGAGTGGTGCTCATTTGGGGTCTTTACAGACTGTGTAGAAAACTTTGCAGGAGTTTCATGGGTTTTCTGGGTTACAACCTAACTTGCTGAAAAGTGCAATGTATTTTGCTAGTGTCCCTGATTCTGATAAGCAAGTCTTCTCTGATTTGTTGAGTATTCCTATAGGTCAACTTCCAGTCAAATACCTGGGGTTCCTTTGATTAGTACGCGGCTCACTTCAACTGATTTTGCTGTTTTGAAAGACAGGATTTTGGCTAGGATTCAGAGCTGGACACAAAAATCTCTATCTTATGGAGGCAGGGCTCAATTAGTTCAGTCTGTCCTATTCAACATCCAAACACATTGGAGTGCCATTTTTATCCTTCCTCAAAACATCACTAAGGAGATTGAGAGTGTTCTATGTGCATTTCTTTGGTATCGAGCAGATTTGAAGCATACTGGGATAAAAGTAAGCTGGTCTTCTCTTTGTGTCCCTAAGAATGAAGGGGGTTTGGGGTTTCGATCCATAAAAGAGTGGAATAGAGCTATCAACATGAAACATCTATGGGTACATGTCTATATCCTTAAAGGTCAAAGCCTATGGGGGATTCCAATTCCTAATGAAGCTTCTTGGGTAGAAAGGAAACTTCTGAAGCTAAGACTTATCTGTAAGGAGTGGATGAAATATGTTATTGGTAATGGCAGGGACACCTTCTTATGGACTGATAACTGGCATCCAGTTGGGGCTCTATTCCAAAGGTTTGGTGATTCTGGGGTGGTTCATAGAGGACGGGCTATCACGGCTAAAGTATCTTCTATTATTGAGAATGGTCTCTGGAAAAGGCCTAGGCAGCGCAACAGGATCATTATGAACATTATTAGGCAAACTCCAGCTGACTTTCTCCCTAATCCATCTGTTCCTAATAGGGTCATATGGACTTTAACCTCTGATGGTAAATTTTCAGCCAAATCAGCTTGGGAAGCCTGTCGGCATAGGAATTCTTTCCAACCTTGGCATACACTTGTGTGGTTCAGCCAAGGTGTGCCTAGATGGAGTTTCATTGCTTGGCTGGCTATCTTGGGAAGGCTGTCAACAAAGGACAGGTTAGTGAGTTGGGGTATGGTGGTGCCCCCTCTTTGTTCTCTCTGCTTGACTGATATAGAATCCCATAGCCATCTTTTCTTTGAATGCCAGCTTTCTAAGATGATTTGGAGGCAAATTTTGGCTAGAAATGGGATTACTAGGCCAGTTCTGCCTTTGGCCCAGGAATTGGAGTGGGCAGTCCAGTATAGACAAGGGAAAAGCTTGCGTGATTCTCTGCATAAGCGGTCTTTGACAGCCTTCATTTACGTTCTTTGGGGGGAACGGAACTTGAGGATCTTCCAAGGCAAATCCAGAGGTGTTGATGGGATTGTGGGTGAAGTCTTTAACTCTGTGAGAGCCAAAGTTAGCTCTTGGTCAGCTGTCAAATTCTCCAAGCAGAACAGGAGGCTTTACGATGATTGGTTTCTAGATTCTAGGATTTTTTCTATAAATAATTGTTCATAGTTTCCTTGTGAATTTGTTTTTTGGTCGTCTCTTCGTCCTTTTGATGTATAGGTGGCCAGGGGGATGCCCCTGTTGATTTCTTGTAGCTTCGTGCGTGTTTTTTGGTTATATAAAATTTCTTACCAAAAAAAAAAAGTTAAAATTTTAGTTTAGGTGGAGCAAATTTCAATTCTCTTTAACTCTAACTAGTCTATCTCTTTCTTTTCTATCATATAGATCCTTCTATTTTTTTCATGTGTTCTAATGCATAAACTCCCTAATAAATTCTAATTAACGATATGAGTAAAGAATCTATTGCCTAATGAACAACTATCTAAAGAAACAGCACCGATAGGGACAAAAATAAATGAGGAAAAATGAAACAAGATTCAAAGATCTTATGCAAAAAGATAAGATAAAAATTGAAAACAACGTAAAAGGGAAACCTACTTGAGCAGATAAACAAACCAAGCTCCTCGGTTGGTAATTGTTACGTGAACAAACAGAGCTTCAACATTTTTTAACCTCATTAAGCTTTCAAACCAAACCAACCTCGAACAAGCTACTACTCAACTCGCTCGGCTTGCCATATATACAAACTTCAAGCCACACAAGATCGACTTTTGTTTGGCTCAATTAAAGCTAGTTCGAGATCAGCTCATCTTATAAAAAGCTAAGCTTGAACACATTTTAAAGCTCGTTAAGGCTTCAAACCAAGCTCGAATAACCGATTGCTCAGCTCGTTTATCAGTCCTACTTATACGTATATAATCTGATGCAAAAAGATTCTATTTTAAATCCAACTAGCGCAAAAATTGAAACAAATTAAAAGGGAAACGCCATTAAGCGTAGAGCTGATAAACGACCCAAGCTACTCAAGTTCGAGTTTTTGTTCGCTCGTTATAAGCTCGTTCAAGATCCATTTGTTTCGTGAACAAACAAAGCTTGAACATTTTTCTAACCCCGTTAAGCCTTCAAACCAAGCTTGAACAAGCGTACCATATATTCAAAGTTCAAGCTACTCAAGATCGACTATTGTTCGGCTGCATGAAAGCTTGTTCGAGATCAGCTCGTCTCATAAGTAATCTAAGCTTGAACACATTTTAAAGCTCCTTAACGTTTCAAACCAAGCTCGAACAATCAATTGCTCGGCTCGTTCATCTTGTTTATCAGCCCTACTTACGTATATAATCTTGAAAAAAACTTGAGCCCATAGCTAATATCTCCAACAAAGCGTACCGAGTGACTTCTACAAACTCAACGATCTAATCCAAAATCATTACCTCATAAGAACCCAACTTTCTTAAAAACCGAAACAAATTTAAGAAACGAAAACCAATATCTCCAACAAAGCGTACCAGTGACCTTGACGTAGTGCTTATCCTCCGCGGCGCAGATCAGGTTCAACGCCTTCATCAGGATCAACCCGCACATGAGCAGATGGATCCGGTGCACGGATCTCCTATTCGTCAAACAGATATAGATCCAGAACCCTAGAAAACCGAAATAAACTACAGAAAACAAGAAAAACAGGGACGGCAGGTGCGTGAGCCCGGCCGAAAGATAATCCTTGATTACGCCGGCGTCGAGGTTGTACACCTCCGTGCGCACGTCCATGGTGACGCGGCTCTCGGGGGCGCAGTTGGAGAAGAACAGGGAGTACTCGTTGGGGGCGGTGACGGGGTAGGATTGGGAGAAGGAGGTGTTGGGGGGAGGGGAGAGGTCGCGGAAGGTGAAGAGGGGTTTGATGTACTGGGAGTCGAGGACGCAGAAGGGCTGGGATTGCTCGGATTGTTGCTGGAGTTCGATGAGGACTTGGATGAGGGATTCCTCGGAGAGGAGGAAGAAGCCGAGGCGGGAGGGGTCGGGGCGGGAGAGGGAGGAGACGACGGAGACGGAGGAGACGGAGATGGCGACGTGGCCGGTGTGGGTGAAGCCGAACTTCTCGAAGAGGATCATGGGGCGGGCGTCGGAGGTGATCTTGAGGGATTTGATCTCGGCGAGGGCGGGGTGGAGGAGGAGGAGGAGGAATAGGGTGGCGGCGAGGGCCGCCGGGAACGGAGGTTTCTGCATTTTCGAGGAGGAGGGAGAGAGAGTGGGGCGGTGGCGGTTGTGGTGAGGGGAAGAGAGATCTGGAAATTGGTCAACTTGTGAGATCGGGACAGAAAACGCCTTCTCCGTTGGTTTTGGTTAGATCGGAGTTAAGTATTGGTAAAAATGATGGATGCAGGGGCCTGTGGTTGGGTATTTGACCTGGAATTTTTTTATTGAAATAATACACACTTTAATTATAAAGTGAAATATTCTTTTGCGAATAAATTATCGAAAATTCTGTCCACACAGACTATATGTGCACAGATCGTGCACGGATTGCAATTTGGGGCACACTAAGGGTTCCACAAAAATGATCTAAATCGTTCATTGAATTTAAAATATTTTTTCTGAAGGTTCTCGCTAAAATTTAGCTCAGTTCGATATCAATAAGTGTTTGATCCCACATTGCAATATGTGCACAAAAAATCTGTGTTAATAGCACCTCTCATAAATTATTATAAGAGCCTGCTACACATACAGATAATCTGTGCACAGATTTTGTTGTGGGGCCCATCACGGGTCCCACACAAATCATACGAGCCGTTCATTAAATGTAAAATATATTTTTAAGAGTCCTCGTAAAAAATAGCTCAATCAGATATCTATAGATGCTTCATCCAACCATCTAACTTTTCATTCAGATTTCCGGATAATGAAAAGTTATATGGTTGGATCGAGCACTTATAGATATCGGATTGAGCTTATTTTTTACGGGAACCCTTGAAAAAATATTTTACATTTAATGAACGGCTCGGATGATTTGTGTGGGACCCGTGGTAGGCCCCACAACGAAATCTGTGCTCAGATTGTATGTGTGTGTAGACTTTCTTATTAGGGAAAATTTCTTTTATATCCCTTCGACTTTGACCAAAAATTCATTTTGGTCCTTCACCTTTTAATTTCGGCATAAAAATACTTCGACTTTTCAATTGTTTTCAATGTCGTCCTTTAACAGAAATCAGGTGTCTTTTTGGACGGAAAAAATGACGCTGACTCCTTTTGAGGGGCATTATCGCCCTTTCCCCTCCTCCCTCCCCCCTCCCTTACCCTAGGTCGTCAAAATAAAAACCCACCTGTATACAAAACACCAAAAATCTCAAAACCCAACAAACCCAATCCCATAACTCAAAAACACAACCCTAGGTGAACCGATTGCGTCGGAGACACAGCATTTCGGGTTGAAGAATGTCACAGGATGGAAGAACCGTAGGTGAGATTGCTTTTTGGGTTTCGATTTTGGTCTTGAAATCTTTAAAAAAAATGATTTTTTTGGTCTTGATGTACGATTTCTGGTTGAAGAATGTCAACGCAGCATTTTTGGTCTTCATACACGATTTATGGTCGAAGAATGTGAATGCAACGTTTTTTTGTTTAGACTGTTTTTTTGTTTAGACTGTATATGCAAGTAGGCCAATGTGTAGACTGTTTTTTTGTTTTTTATTTTGGCAAAAACGTGAAACTGTTTTTTTTTTTTGGCAAAAAGCTGACCAAGATTTTGGGGGAAGGAGGTGGGTTTGGATTAAAAAGTTAAGTGACTTTGTATTTTATTGTCCTTATTCAAAAAAAATTTGCATTTGTTAATTTTGTGTGAAACTTTTGTGACTTATCGATTCGTTTTGATAAGAGGAATCGAAAAAGAAAAAATTTGGATTGAAACTCATAATTTTTTGAATAAACACAAAAATAAGTCAATAAGATGTTTTTTTTTACTTATTTGTTTTTTTGAAAAAAATAATGAGTTTCGATCCAAATTTTTTACTTTTCCGATTCCTCTCGTCGAGACGAATCAATAAGTCACAAAAGTTTCACACAAAATTAACAAATGCGAAAAAAATTGAATAAAAACAAAAAAAAAAGAAGACAAAATGACTTTTAATTTGAAGAGGGGACCATTTTTATAAACAGGGGGATCATTATATAGGGGGAACCATTTTTGGTGGCAAATGTTCCCTCCAATGAACCTAGGGTAAGGGAGGGGAGAGGGAGGAGGGGAAAAGGCAATAATGCCCCTCAAAAGGAGTCAACGTCATTTTTTCCGTCCAAAAAGACACCTGATTTCTGTTAAAGGACTACATTGAAAACAATTGAAAAGTCGAAGTATTTTTATGCCGAAATTAAAAGGTGAAGGACCAAAATGAATTTTTAGTCAAAGTCGAAGGGATATAAAAGAAATTTTCCCTTCTTATTATTATCACTATTTTCAGCCATATTTTAAAACCGACGCAGGGTTCTAGGAGAAGTTGATTTTTGCTCTTGCAACAAGCTAACAAGGAGGTAGGCTGTAAATGAGCCGAGTCGAGTATTGTCGAGCTCGAGCTCGGCTCGTTTACTAAACAAATCAAAAATTTAAACTCGAACCTTAACGAGTCGAGTTTAATCATTTACTAAACGAGTTTCTTTAATTGAGTTGAGCCTTCCTTAACCAGCCGAGCTTTTGTCGAACAAGCCGAGCATAGTGCTCGGCTTGTTTACTAAACAAGCCAAATAGTCAAGCTCGAGCTTGACTCGTTTACTAAATGAGTCGAGCTGAGTCAAGCATTAACGAGTTATGCCGAGCTCGAGAGCTGTTCGGTTCATTTACAGCCCTAGAAAAATACGGGGAGATTCATGACTTTTGTGGTAGTAATTTAAGGAACAAAATGACATGTGGTGTGCTGTGAATTTTTTTTTTTGATCCGCTGTGGTTTGTTGTGATTCATGTGCAGTGTTACTACAACACCACTTGGTAACCTCTCGGGTTCTAGGCCACGAGGTCATGGAGGCCTTAGGGCTTGTTCGTTTGGGAGCTTTAAAAGCCCTTGTGCACGGTCTCCAACAGAGACGAAGCTAGCTCAGGGCATATAGGGGCCACGGCCCCCACGTTGTTTCGGTTTTTCTCTTCTTCTTTTTTTAAATATTAATATTAGTTTTTTTTTTGTCAAGGACACCTAGATATGGAATTTTATTTAGACATTTAAATCCTCTAAAAATGTGCTCATTTTGCCAAAACCCAATTTCTCTCCCTGCGCTATGATCTCCCAGAAGTTTTTCCTTCAATTATTAATCTCATTCCTCTTTTTATCTCTCTCCACTTACTACCCAAAAAACTTCCCTCAAAACTTCAACCAACACAAACTATTAGATTTTCGAATCTTGAAATTTCAAAATCTTGTTGTTCATAGTTCGGCCCCAGCGTTTGCGAAATCCTGGTTCCGTCCTTGGTCCCCAATATATTTTCTCTGTCTATCTCTCTCCACTCAAACCTCCTTCAAAACCTAAAACAAACAAGCCCTTAGTGTCTATATGAGAAATCTAAGGTTCTAGCGGCATTCTGTTATAACTTACTAACCACTAATCTACTAATGGTATTCCAGTTTTGCCAAGCTGGACTTGGAAGGTCCACGTATATGCTAGCATCGGTTACTAATGCATTTCCCAAAGGCTTAATTACAAGAACATCCCTTAAACTATCACTTTTTGGCAACTTCACCCCCTTAAG